>CM033470.1:161324656-161743095 GCA_019447015.1 Hymenochirus boettgeri
TTGGTACAGATGTGCGGGGCATATAGGAGAAGTGTGCTATATTCTAGCTAAGGAATCCATGGAAGCATTATGGTGAATTTCCGGACAATTTTTCCCATAGACTATAATGGTAACAATCCTCCAATGTGGATATTTCAAAACAGTTTGTTTCATGGTCATAAATACAAATGGTGATACCCCCAACCCCCCAAACAGACACAGGTACACCCACCTACTGACCTACCTTTCCATTCCCATGAAAGACATATTTAAAGGGTAACTAAAGTCAAAAAAACTAATTTAGATTTATCCTCAGTAAAAGATAGTGTTATGGTTGTAAACACAAAAAGAAGACATACCCCCTCAACCAGACCCAGGTACACACACCTACTTATCTACTTATCCATTACTATGGCAGCTATACGTAAAGTGTAACTAAAGTTAAAAAAAAACTAATTTTGATCAATAATCAAAAGTTTGTTTTTTTTAACTTCCAACCTGATCCAGGTACACACACCTACTGACCCACCCTTCCATTTCCATGGCAGCCATATTTAAAGGGTAACTATAGTTAAAAAAAAAAAAAAAACATTTTGACCAATCATCAAAAAAGTTAGTATTTTGTCCCCCAACCTGATATGAATACACACACACCAACTGACCTATCTTTAATGCATGTGACATATTTAAAGCGTAAGTAAAAAACAACAATACAATACAAAATACAATACAAACAAACAATAATTGGCATTATTGAGTTTTAAAATCTGCAGCACAAACACACAAATCAATTCACACAAATTGATAAACTGATTCTTGCAAATAATATGTTGCAAAAAAATATATTGCTTCCTAAATTGTTTGGTATATATAACAATAATATTTATCCGTAATAAAATAATTTAACATTTTCAACTATTTTAAAGTTTTTTTTAAAATACATTATACCATACTAACTTATTTGCTTTGTGTTATCTCACATACAATTAATATCCTTTGCCTACCTAAGGCAAGAATGTGCAGGCACGGTTAGTTCTCCGAGCACCAGGAAGTGAGACCCACAATGAAATATAATGAAAGGGAATTAAATATAAGGAAGGGGAGACAGAATTTATTCATTTTTAATGGACTACTTTTGATGACATTGGCTACTTGATTAACGGTGATTTCTTTCTTTGGGGAATATGTATCAAAGTGTATTTGTTTGTTTACTTTCTCCAACTTGAATAAATTCATGAACTGCCAAGTAAACTCTGAAAATTAAATCATAAGGATTAAGAGTTTATTTTCATTACTCAGCAGAAAAATATGTATGTATACAATTGCCTTAAGATAGCCGTTCACAGATTATTTTTTGTTTGAGTTGATTCCATTCATCCTTGCATTCAATAGACTGCTTGTTGAATTTAAGTAGTTTATCAATTGGAAGGGGAACACAGAAAAAACTTTTCAGTCAACCTTATCTTTTGATTGCAAGCTTAAATCTACTTAAGATTTATGTTGTAAGTGCAATGCGCCGACAAATCCCAGACTTTCCTTTAGTGCTGATTCCAAAATCTATCACCTAGACAAGCACAGTTACCCCCAGGACTTAAGGCCCAAGGAATCGACACTGAGGCCGGATGGTGCAACAGGAGTAGAACAGGCACAGAGGAGGATGACAAGAACAAACCAGAGAGGAGACAAATAGAGAAGAGAAGGAGAAACAGATGATGGGTCAAAAAACGTCTGTCTGTCCAGCCAAGAAACTAAGGTAGTCAGGGTGGAGTAAGACTATCCAAGTCTAGACTAGAGTTCAGAGTTAACATAGCAAAAGATCGGTCCACGCAGCAAACAAGAGAGTAGTCAAAAATATAGCAAAGGTCGGTCCAAGCAGCAGACAAGAGAATGGTCAAAAAAATAGCAAGGGACAAAAACACAGTGCAGAAACAACAGACCAAACTCACCACCAGCAGAATAGATAAGCTAAACGCTATAACAGACAGGGAGGTGAGCGTCAGAGGAGAATATAATGGGAAGAATAACCAAGAACAGCAGAGGAGAGAAGAGACAATAGAAAACAGAGGAAAGAAAAATGACAATGCAGATAGGCCAATTCAAACTAAAGCAGTAAAACACAACACACACACACACAGAGCTAACAAGTGACACTCACTAACACAGGATCCAAACAACAAACTGTTAACCCATACATTGAAACAGAAGCAGACACAGAAGTTACTGGAGATATCTCTGAACACATGCATAGCTGCATGCACAAACAGGTACTTTTGATTTCCTGACAGTAAGGTGGTACATTAATTGCTACATCCAATCTCTAAGATTTTTGGATTTCCAGAAGTACTGTATTTTATCCCATTATAACAATGTTGATTGAATATCAGACATTAACATTTGATAGTTAATCAGTTTTGTTTCAATGGACTTTGTTACAATGGACTGTATGGGGTAGGGCCTGATGTAAATAGATAAATTAAATGTAAAATCCTGAAATAGATTTAGTGTTAAATAAGAAAATAATTGCAATAAATACACAATCTAAAAAAGTGACTAACCAATTATCAATGTCAGTGAGCATTATTTTCATTGAGCTCTTTGAAAACGAATAATAGATATAATTGATGTCTGCAATAGTCTGTGTTTTTTTTTTAAGTATTGTGGGCTATACCTTAACACACTAAAAGCACACTAATTAGTAAGCATATGAAGTTTATATTGAAAGGGAGTTGATAACCTAAGGACATTGAGGCCCATTGACATCAGCACCATCAGCAGTTTCATCTATGATCTGATAAATGGAACATTTTAACCTATGATACTTCTTTACTACATGAAGTAACCGGTTTATTCTTAATACATTCTGCATGTGTCTTTATGATTACCAATTAGATTATGCACAAACCCATTTATTACAGACTGTTTTCCTCTTCCATGTTTAGATGGAGGCTAGGGGTCTTTGACAGCACAAATATTGTCTTCGTGGTTGGTGCATCTATTTTTTTATTGGCAGTATGGTGGTTGTATATGCAGTGTGAATCAGTCCACAGTCCACTGCTCCCTGGAAGCTGGCCCATGGGAGCTCTGGCATGTGATAGTGCTTTAAATACACTAGTAGTAATTAACCTCTTTATTCTTGGGCAGCTTTCCCTAGATGGATCCATTTAATAGACTCACTTCTTTTGCCTTACACTTCATTTTCTGTTTTTTGCTTTCTCAGTCCACTTGTCTCCACACACAAATTAAGTTGTTATGGCAGCTCTTTAATAAATGTAGAATGTAGACCCATTTATTTGGTATAGGTTATAAGAAAATCTGTGATTTTTTGCAGTGCTAAATCATAGAAATTAGGCATTTTAAAATTAGAACTTAATGGTCTAATGCTCCATTAAATTCTGTTCCATTAGTAGTTGTGACACTTGAGCAACTGCAGCTTTGTAGCCTTATTTAAATGTAAAATATAATAGGAACTGCTAATCAGTTAAAAATGACGGAGGTTTTTGCGAACTGAATCCAAACCAAAATGGTTGCTGGGCACTGGTAATTAATCACTTCTTGATGAAACTTCTGAAACTTCGATTCACATCAGCTACCCATCACAGCCATGATAAACTGCTTGTGAGATGATCGATGGACAAGCGGTATTACTAAGAACTCATATATCTTCTACATCTGTTCTCCTCTGGGACATTTTTATGATGACTATGAAGATAATTATGTAGGTGCCCTTTGTTGTTTTTTTATTACTTTGTGTACTGCAAAAACTCTGTAATGAACACATTTTGTTAATATGGATAAAAGGATAACTCCTGACTTTAGAATACAAGATGGTTGCCTGTAGTTATATATAAATATACTGCACATCTGACTGTAATGCATTTGACATTTTTTAGTCTGACAAACTACTCTTAAAAACCCTAGCTTCCCCCATCCAGTCACCCCACCCTTGCTAATTTAAAACTGATTGTTGTAAAACTGTAAATCCACCCTTGCGCTACAGGATGGGTGTAGTGTTGAATTCTTGGAAAAGTGCTGAAAATCCCTGGTCCACCGAAATTGGAAAGTCATCTAGTGTTATTTTAAGCAGGACTGAGATCCCTCCTCTCAACAGTGTTACCCAAAATAAAGGAGAGATTGGGTAGTATTTAATAAATTATCACTTTAAAAGCCAATATATAAAACCTATTCATAAAACCATCTATTAAGACGATATATTAAAAAGATAAAAAGACACATGTCTCCTCGTTTATTTCAAGTGCGCACAGTGCAAAAAGTGAAAATAGTGCAAGATAAAAGCCAATAAAATGTGTGCCTCACTGGAGCAATCAGTCTCAAAGCTGCTTCCAGAATTTTTCAGAGGCTTCCACTGTGAAGTAATTACAGTTTTTTTCTTTAAAAAATCTTTAAAATCCAGTCTTGGATAAGTTCCTTTTGGGGCCCCCCATTTTTGAGTGGTTACAGATGTTCACTGCTAGTGAAATGCTACAAGTTTGCACAGCCAACGATGAGGTCAATGATGAGGTCAATGTCAATGACCGTAACATCAAATAACAAAAAACTGACATACTCACTGATAGTTGCAAACAATTTGTTCACATTTATAAACCCATAGTGCAGGAGAAAAGGCAACGTTTCGGGCAGTACTGCACCTTTTCTCAAGCTTTAAGAGGACCTTGCTGAAAATTATACGTTTTGCAGTCTTGGCATTTTGGGGGTGCTGCACCATATATACCTATATGTTAAGAGGTTTGACATGACCTTTAATTAACATGCAAAAAATATTATCTGGATAATGCAGATTATTCTGGTTTTTTTTTCATTTTGCAATAAGTTTTAGATTTTGCATTATATATTTTTTATTAAATTCAGCTAAATGTCCTTTTAAAATGTTAAGGTCAATTGTTGAATCATGTGAAAAATAATTATTTTGCTGTAGATAAATGTTAAAAGCTTTGCTGTGTTCATGGTATATATAAATGTTGCAAGGATATTTTACTAAATTAACAATTTTCTTGGCAGCGAAGCCTCCACATCACTTTTAATTTGACTGGGTGACAGATCTTTCTGTACCAAACGAAAACATTTGGATGGTATTCAAACCAGTCAAGAGAGTTTGTTAAACCACAAGTGATATTAGTAAACATAACATCTGTTTAATCCCTAAAGATCTTTTTTCTTTCTTACTCTTCTTTAAACAGATGTCTTCCTGGCACAGGGAAACAAAGCCCTGCTCTAAAAAACAAGGACGAACAGTCAATGTATTTAGAAACTTCATTGTCAGTTACCTCAAGTCCTACCATTGATCCTTCTTTTAACTTTCACATAAAGAAAGATAGATAGAGCACATTAACTTTCTGTAGCCTTGGATGTGTATTTATAGTGTAGATTTCATTTTTCTCACACTTTAAAAGGTTTTAGCAGCCTCTATGAGGACAAGGGCATTTAAAGACATGTCCACCAAACCAGATACATGAAAGAAATTCCTATGATTATCGATATTCACCAAATGGGATATTGTCAAGGGACGGTTTCCAGAGATTAAAAGAAACATTGAAATTTGTTCTTGGCGCTTATTAAACCTTTCAGTTCCATATATGTATGGGATGAAGGTTACTGTCTTATTAGTAATGCTAATCACACTGCATATACAACCACCATACTGCCAATAAAAAGAATTTAGTTACATAAAGAAAAGGAAAACTGTAATAAAGAAATGCAATGTCATTTGATAAAAATGTAGATGCCTTTACTATGCCTTAGATGCCTTTAGCTATTGCTATGTAAGCATGGCAATAGACAATTATATTTGTAGGCAATAAGTACCTAGACTAATGTTAATAGTGCATACATTTATTTAAAAGGTTTTAATGCAGGCATGTCCAACAAGTAAAAAATTCCACAGTTGCTAAGTTTTTATAAATATTAGATAATTTTTATCCAGCATTTTCAGGTTAATATTCAACAGATTTTTTTTCTGCCATTTTGCAGTTTCATCTGTGAGAAATGGAGTTTCCTAACCATCAAGTTTTTCAAAGCAAAGAAATCATGAAGTTGCCCATACGCTACAGGATCTTGACAAGGACTGGAGAATAAGAAAAGATATAGTGGGCAGTAATTTTTAAAAAGCATTTTATACTGTAAGTACTAGAAATGAGTTCTAGTTTGGAACCAAATCTGGTCTTGGGGCAGAACTGCAGATCTAAAAGATTTGCAGATCCAGCTAAACTTTGTCGAAATGCGATATCAAAAAGTCAAATCCTGCCCCCATTCCTTTACAGCACCGATATATAAACGTGACACTAAATATAAAAGCAAAATCTGTTACTGTGCTACTAAGCAGTACAATAAAAATACTTGCTGATGAATTGTGAATGTGCAGGTGTTGAGGAAAAAGAGAACAATTATAGAATTGTAAGAAGTAATTAAAGTGATTAAGAACCGTGTATTAATTGCAGACTGAACGTTGGGCTTAGATTAGTTCAGTTTTTGTCTTTAATGGGTAAAAGAAAGCTATATAAACAAAAATAAATGCAAAGCTTATGAAAATGGAACAAAATCAACCTTAAAAATAAAATAATTTAAAATATTCTCTACATACACACATATATTAGAGAAGACATGAGGAAAAAAACAACACTTTGTTTATTTGATTTTTTTTAGCTTACAATGGTTTTATTATGGATAGGCATCTGAGTTTCCAGTAGGTCACATGGATGGAAGTTAAGGAGTCAGAAAGGCTTTTCTTTGCAAACTGTAACCATACCCTCTCAGCATACAAGACACGTTTTGAGACAACAGCACTCAAAGAAGATGGGTTGTTTGTGCTGTTCCCTGCATCTTTTAGTGCTGACTAGTGGGTCTTGCTGAATAAACAACAAGACTTCAGGAGTTCATCATTTTGGGTTTCCCAAATTTAGACTTTGTTCTTCAAGAATCATAAAATAGTAACATTAAAAATAATGATACTATGGGCCCTATTTATAAAAGATTGGTATCGTTATCGTAAAATACCGATCGTTATCGTAAAATCGCAATGTAGTGGTTGTGGCTCAAGAATATATAATTAATGCAATGGACTTCTCTAATTGATGATCTTTTAAACACTGAGCAATCTAAGCTATTGGCTTGCCTCACAAAGCATGGCATTGAAAAAATCAGGATCAGGAAACAATAATTTGACCTAAACTGCTAAACAGCCATTAGTTGCTTGGATTTGTTTGATGTAATCCCTGAACTATTCTGAGTTGAGGAAAAAAATTAATAGGAACCATCAGGATAGAAAAATAACAGCAGGAAAAAATGGCATAATATTATTAGTAATGTCAGCTGACAAGTAGGCAGATCTATTTGATCAGTTTAAAAACAAGGACATTAGTAATATATTCATGTACTCTTTATAGCAGTGCATGGAAAAGTCCTAAAAGTATACTGGGTATATCATTTTTAGATAAAAAAACGCAATAAAATGGAAATGTTCATATTGAAAGGTTTAAAAAAAAAAAAAAACAGATGGAGACTATCCATTCATTCACAAAAAACATATTCCAATGCCAGATCACTGTATCATTCTACCATAAATAGAATTATTTAGCTAAAACAGTTCTATCAGCTCAAGAGTCCTAATAGAGCCTCATAATATCCTAAATACTGTAGGGATTTTTTTTTCATCTGCTAGTGTATAGAGACAATTAGTATCCTTCTATTATACGGTGTTCATATTTTATGAATACAGCAGGCTTTACAAATAATTATTTTCTTTTGCATCTCATTGTGCAGAAAGAGATATGTTTTTATGAATATTGAACAAGTGACTGGCTACTGAAATCCATTATTGTGTTAAATAGCACCTGGAGGAGCATAGAATGTTCATTCCAATCAAATCATTAATCATGTGCAGATTTTCTCATTCTACAGTACCTGTTTCTTAGGTATTTATAAAATTTTGAAAACACAACTGAGATTACTAAATGTCACATTCATTTTTATCTGTCTGAATTCAGCTCACCCTGCAAAATTTGCATTGATGTTTGAGAATTTTAATTGCTCATGGGATTATGTAAATGAATCAAGGGAGTGGATAGGCTGCCAATAATAGCCAGTAACTAAGTTTCCCTTGCTGTGGTCCTTTCCCCCCCCCCATACATTATTGTTCATACTATATCCAGATGTTTAATGTAATCCTCTTATGTTTCCGTGATGATTTCTCTTGTTGTACGTTGTACACTTTTTAAAAGAGCTACAGTTTTCCTTATTTGTTTATTCATAGGTCAAATGAAGGATAACTTTTAGCTGAATTTTAAAAGAAATGTTTAAATATCAAGTGGAAACAATTTAAAAATATTTTTCTGAGTTATATCTGTTGTATTCAATTAGATCAACTGGACTTGAAATGTAGTTCTTGAAGACGTTTCGCTAGTCATCCGACTGGCTTTCTCAATTCAGAATGACTTGTACAAGAATCTGTGGCAATTATGTACCCTGGAAAATCCCAATTAGCATATCACAGCCAGGTGTTAAGGGCGTGATTAGATAGTGGCTAAGAGGTGTTATATTCATTCTGAATTGAGAAAGCCAGTCGGATGACTAGCGAAACGTCTTCAAGAACTAAACTTCAAGTCCAGTAGATCTAATTGAATACAACAGATAGATCACTATTGGTATATGTGTTAAAGAGGGATCACTATTGGTAAATCTGAGGTCCTATAAAGAACCCAGACTATCCTGTCATGTTTCAATATTATTACATTTATCAGTTCAGGACACAGGTTTAATGGCTTCTATGGAGTCTATTGCTGAAATAATGTAATAAACCATTAACTCACTTCATTGTCTCAGAAAAGTGGGCATGGAGATGTTTTCCTTTCAGTCCCCCTATAATATATAGCAGGGATAAGCAACCAACTCCCAGCATTCCACTACAAGCACTCTGTAGTTAGGGAATTAAAACTACAACTCCCAGCATTGCTCTACAAGCACTCTGTAGTTAGGGAATTCTGGGAGTTGTAGTTTCCAAAACATCTGGAGATCTACTTCCTGTCCAGCAAACAGCAGCTCTCCTTTGTTTCTATTGAGAGGGGAGGGGATGGGGTGAGGTGAGAGACTGTCACATGTTTTACAAAGGAAGTGTCTTGCAACTTACAAACTACTAACACTTCCTACTAACACTCCTACTAATCAAATATTTTGATTCGCTAACACTGCTGTCATTCTAATATTGAGCACACCATTGGATACAACACTAAAAGGGAAGTGAGAAATATGTTCCTTTGTAAGCTTCCATTGCCTCCCTGTAAAACTTCTTGGGGTGTGGCTTAACAGTCCATTTTGAAGATACCATTACAAAACAGGAGTGGGGCTGTGCAAGTAATTTTATTTATTTATAGATTTTGCCTTATTTACATTTCTATATACTTTAATGTCATTACTACATATTTGTTAATATTGATATAACTATTTATTTAGTATATATATATAGTATATGACTATACTATATATGACGGCCCACGACTTCCGGGCCGAAACGCGTAGGTTCGTTTAGATCTACCTGTGTTAATAAACATATGATTTACCCATCCTTGGAGTGCTCGGCGTTCTTCCGAATATTCTTATTGCTTGCTCCAGCACCCAGGCAGCTGTACATTTGATCGGAGTGCAACGGATCCCTACTGTCTCATATATATATATATATATATATATATGACTCAGGGTGAGGACATCTCTGGTCTGGTCGAGCACGGCCCCTACCCTCAGTCTGGGACTTGGGGATGTTTTTGCACAACATGTCATCCCATTGGTCAGGAAACAGACACAAAGGGGAAGGGGGGTCGACCTGGACGAGCAATCATTTATTGCACACATTTAATTGTAGCATACTTATAGAGCATAAAGTATTACAAAGTATATAATAATTACCAATAGGTGTTAATAATTATTTGAATTAGTAGAAGTGTTGATATATTTTTAAAAGGGACTGTTCACCCCTCTTTTCAAAAATTCATATATTGTAAATTACCCCCCAAAATATAGAGATCGTTTTAGTCAAAAGCTTTAAATCGGCTCCGACACGGAGCTATTATACTTACATGCTCCTCGCTCCACCGCCGTTTCTGAGTTCTCGGTCAATCTCCACTGCGGCTGCTGTGTTCTTTTTAGGTTCTTGAGCAGGCCGACACTGACTGCCTTACCCGGAAGTGCAGAGCCACGGCGGTGGAGCACTACATTTCAAGTCCAGTTGATCTAATTGAATACAACAGATATACCATGACCTGGATGAATGAGAACCTTCACAAGCACATTTTTCTGAGTTATTTGGATAAAAGTGATTAAAATATTTTTTCTTTACAAAGTTACAAGTAAATTTAATTGTATATCACATATTTGCGTGGATGTATTGAGAAGGACAAAACATGAATGTCTGGCTGTCACTTTTTATCTCTTCAATGGGGATAGAGTAATGCCAGAAAAACAGCATGAAGGAAATGGTTTGCCTGTTCAACAGAAGCTTTGCAAAGCAGTAGATCTGGTTTGCTCTCCTGTCAATTCAACATTGTTATTGGTCAGGCACAGTATTTTACAACATGGGTGTAATAGCAAAACAAATGGTTGAAATGGTTCTCAACCAAGTACTGTTTCTACACTTTTTGTAATTATTTTAAAGCAAAACATACTGTATGTATAAAGTACAATTATTTTAAAATAATTGTATAACTTGTATTGTTCTTAGCTTATGCATGTGTCCAGAACTGCTGGCTGATAACATGTAGCTATATTGCATGTTATTAGCCAGCGGTTCTGGACAAATGCATAAGCTAAGGGACATAAAGGAGTATTTTGCATCTCTCCACCCCTTACTCTGGGTAACATGGGAGTATGAAATTACTTCTTGTTTCTTAGGTTTTGTGGGCAATGATATTCATATAGCATGAGACTGCAAGATGCCTTCTGTTATAAGAAGGTGTTTCTCCATTTTTATGCTCAGTGAATGGCTTTTTGCTCCTTTTGGCCCCTCTCTCCCTAAGCTTTCTAGCTGCCTTTTCTATAGGTAGGGGATAAAGCAGCCTGAAGGGATCCAGAGGGTGGGAGTAAGAGAGGTGGGAGAGTTCCCTGTGCATGCCAGAGTTTATCATCCAGAGGGACTGGATGATAAACAGACTACTACTCTTCTCCTTTATGAACTTTGCACAGGCACTGCAGGAGAACCATAAGGAGCTGAGGTGTAAGGTAAGGATTTTTGAACACTACACAGTGGGGCCCTTTAAAATCCAAAATGCAGCAGAACCTTTAATAATTGCTATCATGGAAAAAACTTACCCAGAGGTCTAATCTTTATGAGGGTTTTTTTTGTGTGGCATTATAAGCAAGCAATCTAAAGCCAAATGTATCCCAAATCTTATGCAGATCTTAAGTAACAATCAAATTAGTAATTATTAGCCAATTAATTATTCATGCGACTAATTATATTAATTAAAATCACTATCAACTTCTAGATTGAATAAACTTATGTACTATCTCTAAGAAGTATTTTTGTCTCCATCACTTCTAGCACAGGTACCGGAGTTTCTTCTCAGTTCTATTAATACATTTTTCTTTCTGTTGTAAATACGCATGCAGCTTCCCTATTGCTTTCTGAGTGGATACAAGAAGTGGAACAGTAAAAATGGCCTATTAGTAAGCAAAAAGACGGACGATAGAAAAACAAAAAAATCCTTGTAGTGTAAATATATATTGGTCCTAGTTCCTGTTTTGAAGGAAAATGGGGAAAGAAAATGGGGGTCACAAGGACAACATGATAAGATTATGGCTAAGGCAAAGAGAAGGTTTTGTAAATATAACAGTTCAGAACCCCATTAGCTTTGGAGTCACGTAAGCCATAGTTTATTTAAAATCTCTATTAATTATTTTTGACCTGATACCATAAGAGACCTATCCTGAGAACTTTTGTAATCTACTTTAATTATTTTTTACTGTGGTTTACAGATAAATTGATTTAACATGCCCTCTGGTTCATTGGAGCTACCACAGAGTACGAATGTGTGACATGAAGAAAATTCCCACAGCTCAGCATTGCTTTGGATCGATAAAAATAATTTTAAAATAAATTCATGGGTCCTGTTCTTATTATGACTCATGCAGACTGTTTTTCTATTTAGCTGACTTTGTCACATTGTAATAATTATTATAATGGATTTATATAGAGCCAACATTTTCCATGCCACTTTACAATAACACAGTCATACATCATACATATTACATACAAAGCCTGTGAGGGGGAGGGGTCACAGGGGTCTGTGAGGGGGAGGGGCCACGGGGTGGAAGGGGTTGTAGATTTATTTACCAACGTTCTCCTTCCATTGAAGCACTACATATTTGTTTCCCAGCTGTCAAACTTCATGGACACTTCTGCTTCACTGAGCATGTGCAGAACTGAAATTAAGGGGGTGGAACTAACTTTCTGATCACAGATTGCTCTCCTCGCACCCTCTAACTTTTTTGTCATTTGCCGACTGTGAACAATGCTGGAGGGACACCTATGGCTCATTTTATAGATACAGAGATGGCAGATAACATGAACACATGTTCTTGTTAAGAACATAAGACCACAGTTCCCCTTTAATGGGAAAAAAGAGACAGATTACTAATTTAAGATCACAGAGAACTATAGTGGTATTATCATGTATATGCATATTATACGAAGCATCTTCAGTCAGAACCATGTCTGTTTCTATCATTTTCTAGAATTAATTTATTCACAGACAATATATCACCTACATTAATTTTACCTACAATACCAGTGGACTTTAGCAAAATAATTGGCCATAGTAAAAGTTGAAATATTAAGATTTTGTGGCTTTCTGGCCATCATCCTTACAAACTTATAAAAATATTAAATTAATTTATACTGACGTGTTTAATAGCAGCATTTCTAGGTAGTTTATATACAGAAATTTGTAGTAAATCTAAATCTTCTTGAATGTTGCAGGGAAAGAAAGGAAGATAGCAGCTGCTCACACAGCAGCAAGGGAGCTTTTCTATGGGAAATTTCAAGTACAACAGCTGTATAAATGCAGCAGACTGAACGAATAAAGACAGCCCTAAAGACCCTGGGCACCACCGCACAGCAAGTCATTTTTTGTGAATAGAACTTCTTAGTGACTTTCTTCTGCTTTCCTTTCTTTGTTTGCGTTCACCTATAACCCAAACTTGATAGGAGCCTCAAAGAGGTTTTACATAGCCAGATGCTCAAAGCTTCAGAAGAACAGTCGTTGAAAATTGTTCAAAATTGTAACTCAGCACTATGTATACCCAGTAGGTAAGTAGGTAAGTTACCATAAGCAGAATTTTTAGAACTTGATTCAGAGTACTCCAACCTTCTGTAACCTGTGCTAAGAAAACGGAACAAAAATAGATCACTGGGAAATGGGAGCAAATAGAAACAGCAAAGATAATAAAAATGTATTGATAAATCTTGTGTATTTTAACTTTATATTTTCCATGTTGTATCAATTTATGTGTATAAACAATTTCTATGTTAGATTGTAAGATTTTCAGTAATCCCTTGTGTTTCCCGTCTTGACTACTGTAACATTCTGCTACTTGGGCTCCTAGCCTCTCATCTCTCTCCTCTCCAGTCTATCTGAAACTCGGCAGCTCGGATCATCTCACTCTCCTCCAAAAGAGAACCCGCAACCCCGATACTGCAGTCCATAGGGTGGCTTCCCATCAATCATATTCAATACCTTTCTTTTAACCTTTAAATCTCTTTACTCTACTGTGCCTCCCTACTTATCTTTTTGGTCCCTTATGTTCCTGGCTGTGCCCTCTGTTCCTCACAAGGAAATCTTCTTCACAAACCCCCAATATACACTGCTTCCTCCCGCCTTAAGCCATCCTCTCTTGCTGCTCCCTTCCTTTGGAACTCTCTCCCTCTTGCTTCGCCGGGTGACATTCATTAATACTTTCAAATCTAGACTGTTATCCTACTTTTCTGAGCACCAGCACAACAAATGATTGTTAGCCATCTCAAGCAATTTGTACCCACCCACACTTGTATCTGCTCTGATCCCTAATTAACAGACCTCACAACATTTTAAAATGCAAAAGAGGGACACTTTGGGAGAAGAGATGTGGTGTGTGTGAATAGGTTACACCCAAGTTTTTTGAAGCCAAGGCATGTTGGGAGTTGTAGTTTAACATCTGAACTTACAAGGTTTTCCATCACTGCTATATAGGTTCTGACACCAGCAGCCCCATAGAGGAAGTTTATCAATCACTGTCAGTCCCTGTACACAGCAGTACACAGCAGTGAGACAGAGGGTTAAAATGTCCCCCCATGGACTCTCACAAGCAGAAATGGGTTCAGTATAACTTACCGTTACTCCCTCCTGCTCTGCTATGGAGGATCACAGCACAGAAGAGCTACAATTTCAGGGAAGGGGCGGGAGGGGGCGGAGCTCTGCACTCTGATTAGCAACAACAGAACAAAATGTAGTAAATCATTGTACTGTACCTTAGGTTATTAATTGATTCACCACCAGATGGCAGCACACAGGTTAATTAACTTAAAAATGTCCAAAAAAAAGAATGTACGGAGGCATTTTTAAAAGTTGTAAAGTAGCCTATGCTTTTTTCGAGCTCCTTAAACACAAGACATTTGAAAGTTGAAAGTCTGGAACTTACAAAAATACATGCATTGACTTTTATATACATAGATACATAAAATTCAGTGCTATCAGCTAATTAATTCAAATAAAATAATCTACACAATGTTATCATTGAACTCTTAGGCTAGTTACACAGATTTACCGGGGCCGACGGATATTTCCAAAAAGTGTTTTTGCCTAGGCACAACCAATGTTGGTAGCTGGTTTGTCCAGATCGCATGAAAGGATGATCTGACATGCCAATAAATAACGGGCAATCATGTGGTCTCCAATTGTCCTCACAAACCGTCATGGCAAACTTTCAGCCGCGGCTACTTTGTTGAGACCATCAGTGATTTGGCCGACTTCTCACTAGTGTCGAAAGGTTTGCCAGGACAAAGATCTAACTTAGGTCTTTTCAAAATGAGTTTATGAACCACGCATTCAAGCTTAAATATATGTGTTCACTACCCATAAAAAGACCCAAGAGTCCACTTGTGATACAGCATACATGCAAGCAGTAAAGTGTAATCACAGCCATAATTCGCACATTTAGGGCCGTATTTATAAAGCCGTGGTATCGCTTTTTAGCGATACCGCGAATTAGTTAATTTACAAATGCGGTCGTAAATTTACGATCACGATTGTACATTTACAATCATCATCGTACATTTACGACCGAACGTTCGTAGAGTACCATGCGGTAGTAAACTACCACAATGGTATTCTAAAGAGATCGTAAATCTACCATTTTATTATCATAGATTTACGATCAGTAAATTTATGATAACGATCTTAAATTTACAACAACGATCTTTAAGCTGGTCAGAAATTAACAATCGTTTTTACCGAACGTTAAAGGCGCGGTATCGCTAAAAAGCGATATCGCGCCTTTATAAATACGGCCCTTAGTTACAATGTTTGTGCCCAATACAATTCTGTAAAATGGTAGGATATATTAGGAGAGCTGTTGCTTTTTTCATGCAAGCAGCCTTTAGGGCAGCTGGTTTTTAAATGTTTAAATTGGCAAATATGCCTTAAATAATTTTTAGGCATACCTAATGCCTAACCCCTGGGTCGTAATTATAACGGCAAATGTTAACGTGTGTGAAAAGGTACTATCGCGATCATACATTTACAATTTGCAATTACGATCATGAGCACAATCGTAATTGTACAATTGCCCATACAATACGATTGCAGTATTCTAATACACATGCAGGGTTATTAAATAAAAGTTCTTATTGTTTAAAATGGTGCTAATTTTACCCTAACCAATCAGATGTTAGCTTTCAAATGTTAAATAAGATCTGATTGGTTGCGGCAAAATTAGCACCATTTTAAAGAACTTTTATTGAATCTCCTTGATGGTATTGTATGAACCAGTGATCGTACATTTACGATCATGGATGTAGATTTACAAAAACCCAGAAGTTTCCAATACCATGGGTTTTTTTTTAAAGTTCAGTTGATCTGATCTAAATATCAGCTTGTGTGTACAGCGCCTTACATCACCACCTTCTAGAAGTCCTCCTGTAAATGGAAAGTGTCCCCATATTTAAAGGAGAAATAGTATTGCAATAATTGCAAAAAAAACTATCAGGGAGATTCAATAAAAGTTCTTATCGTTTAAAATGGTGCTAATTTTGCCCCAACCAATCAGATCTTATTTAACATTTGAAAGCTTAAATCTGATTGGTTGGGGCAAAGTTAGCACCATTTTAAATGATAAGAACTTTTATTGAATAACCCTGATAGTTTGTGTGAAATCATTTTTAGCAAGTCAGTCAACTGGGTTAAATGCAATATTCACTGTGCTCCTTACTGTACCATGATCCCATTACGCAGATATGAAAAAATCCTCTTCCAACTTTTAAGCCATGCAGCTGAAAAATTAATAATGTGAATATTTCATTATTTAGCAGATGAGTGATAAGAAATCCCATCTGCATAATTTAAAGAGCCAGATTTCCCACTGAGCCACCTAGGCCGCAACCTAAGGCGCTACAGACACTAGGGGTGGCATGAAAACATGTAGGCAGCTTCATTAATTAAGTTATGCAGACTGCAGAGCCACCGTTGAACCATTTGCTTTCTGCTTTAAAGGGCATCTATAGTGGGAAAATTAACTTTTTTTTCTTTCTTTCCATGTGTTCTATAATTCTCCACAACCCCCAGAGTGACTTCACTTTTTTCAGATTCCCTCTCTGTCCTGAGATACACCAGTTAGAAGAATACGTGATTGCATTCCTCTACTCCTACTTGGACTGTCAATCAAATCCCTGTGACGTGATCCCCCCTCCCTGCTCTGTAATAAACATAGAGATAACAGCATTAGCAGGGGGAGAGAAGTAGCTTTGATGATAGATATAACTTGACCCCCCTTCTTAATAGCTTTCACTGATTGATGATGGGTCACAAAGTGAGAGATCGTAAACTGTACGGAGCTCCTTCTTCCGTGTCTCCAGGACAGCTTGCTTTCTATTGGCCACTGTGCGTGGGTGTGTTTTTCAGGATGTTGAACTTTTAACTCCTACTGCACATGATAAGCTTGTCGGTTAGCCGGAGTTGAGACATGGAGGAGGTAACAGAGGGAAGGGGGAAGGGGGGAGTGCAGCACACAGATCTGGCACCATGGTTAAACAGAGTCACTGACATAGATAGGATTAAGGCAGCACAGAGTACATGAATTTAACTTTGCAAAGGGGCAATGTGTTTTTTTCACTATAGATCCCCTTTAATTTAATACGCTAGTAGTATCCCTTCCCTTCTTTCTTATAGATTGCAGAGCTGCCCCAGCACAAATTTTTTGTTAATACCAGCATCCAGGCATTTAGACAATTAATTGCAGCAGCATTCTGGTTGCCGTTCGTGCCAGCTACATTGTATGTTGCACTTTTATAGAGAAAGCAAGTGGTTTGTGCCCGTGTCCTTTGGCTCTGTTCAGCTCTTCTTGACCTCTTTTATTGCTACAGGAACAGGTACAGATTGATACTGGGCTAAAAATGCTGTATATGCTTGCTGCAGTAGCTTGTACTTAATTCTAATGTGCTCCCAAAAAGCAGTCATGAGTCACTTGCAACCTATTAAAAGAAAATGTTTTTACTATCCTCTCTTACTTTGTGGTGGTTTGAAGGCTTTTCATTCATGTGATCATAGTAATGTATACTAAAACTGCTTGGTCTATATTGCATGCAAGTTTGCAGATAATATGATAATGTATGAAGCCTAGAAATTTGCATTTGATATATATAGCACCCATCAACTGGTTTAGATACTTGGATGATACTTGGTAAATCCGAAAGACCCAGTACCGAAACACAATAAAAGCAACATCATATATGCAGTGCAGTGCATCCTTTAACATAGCGTGGCGCACCCCCGGAAGTGGGTGTTGTTTTGTCTGGAGGTGGGTGAGGCGCTTGTCCAGAAGTGGGTTCGGCTTTCAAGAACTTGTGAGACCTTTGGAAGCGGCCATGAGTAAGGTTGAAAATGAGAGGTATTTTACAGTTCTTTACAAAGTCCCCATTGTTTTAACAAAAAAACAAACTAATAATCTAATCTAAAGAATCTGAAAGAGATAATACACGCAGACTTATATAATGTTATATTGTATTAAGACAGTAAAGCTATTGAACCGTCTTCCATTGAACATTATGATGGCAGGTTCATTTTACAGTTTCAAAAAAAAGCTGGATGAGTTTCTGCAAACAAGGAATGTTGCAAGTTACTGGTATTGATACATAAAGTAGAGTTGATCCAGGGAAATTTCCGATTGCCACTTGGAGTCAGGAAGGAATTTTTTCACCTTCATAAATTTTTTTTTTTGTTTTTTTTTTTTGCCATCAACAGTTAGGCAGAACATGTGGGTAATGCTAGAGGGGTTGGACTAGATGGACATTATTCAACCTCAAATACTTTACTATACAATTTGGGGGGCCCTCAAGCTTTTCATTAAAATATCACAATTGTTAATGTCCCCCCCTCCCTCAGCTCACTACCAGCACACAAACAAGTTATTTATTACTGCACTTCAGCGCATCCATCACCCATAATAAAATTACCGTATATACTCGCCGAGGTACCTATTTTACCTTAAAAAATAGTCGAGGGTAGAAATTGACCACTACTGCCTTCTGATCCTATATTCTTTTGAGGCTTTAGTTGCCCTTTAAATGCCCATACCCATACAGTAATAGCCAAATCCTGTATGGGACTACAGTATGGGAATTCTTCTGTCCATTTAAAGGGCAACTAAAGCCTCAAAACAATACAGAATCAGAAGGCAATCTTTAACAATAGATACCATCCTCCTAATTCTTTATTGCTTTAAAAGTTTTAGTTGCCATTTAAATCATAAACCCACACAGCAATTGTAATCCCACACAGTAACTCCCCAATTCATTGCCACTCCAAACATCTGCAGTGGCAAACACTGCACATCCCCAAGATCAGTGAAGAGAACTTGCCTTGTGGACGACTTGTAAGGAGGAGGAGGAGTAGAGGGCCTCAAACATTTCAAGCTAAAAGTAGGAAAGTAGCCATAGTGGATCCTCACATATCTTTTTATATCAATCAAATAATCCTTTGTGACATCTGATGTGGCTGCTTTGCTTCGCTCATCAGATCCACTGTCTCCTGGTGCCTGATGTCACTACTCAGCGCCGGGAAGTGAGACCGGTGCCCACTAGTGATGTCAGTGGCCAGAAGATGCAGAAGCGTGCGGCAGCTGGACAATTAAGTGACTCGAGTATAAGTCGAGGTTCAATTTTTAGCCTATTTTTATAGCCTAAAACCTTGATTTATACTCGAGTATATAAGGTATGCAGTCTCTCTTTGAGCGTCACTGTATCTCCTTTTTTTGTTTTAGTCCACTCAGGGTCAGTGATCACATCTTTTTAAACTCTAGCTGCATATATATTTCTCAGAGTTATTGTCGAAATCCCCCCATGTGCCATTAGCTTCTGCAGAGGCAACAAATACAGCAAAGGAAGTCAAGCAGAAAGCTTCATAAAGTGTATTGGCAAGCATGACCAATCAAATACTTAATATGCATTAATGGTGATCATATATTTAATTAACAAATGAAATGTTTTATTTCACTTTAACATTCTGACTGCATTTTTTATGTATTAAAGACATTGAATTATTAATTTCCTGAAACATTCTTTCAGGGATTCAATTATTTTTCTATTTTTTTAATTAAAAAATATAAATAAACCTGCATTTTTTAATTTAAAGAAACAATATTTGATATAAATAAGGATTGGGGTAGCCAAAACTTTCTTCCAGACAGCAGGTTACATTTTTACAACCTTAGTCTATGGGGCCATATTTATAAAAGCGCAGTAACGCTTTTTAGTGACAATGTGCCTTAAATGATCGTTATGGCAATTGGAAATCTATGACCACCATGTTCTTGCCAGTACAACTCACAGCCCACATAGTCTTAAAAGAGCCTTGTTAGCACTTGCACCTGTTGGTCATGACCCTGGCCCTATTATACACTATCTCTATGCATATATTTTCTATACAGGTGTCTCCACACCAACATGGAAGTCCCTGATAAGGCTTTAAAAGCTGCTGTTACCTTGTATTTTCCTTTCCAATAAGAATGAATTACAGACAGCCTACAAGGAAAAATATGAATAGTCAGCTGATTTTACTGCCTTTTTTATTTTTAGCTTCCATCCTGTTCCTAGCAAAAGTCTCTAAATGTACCTGTTTTCATTGTGTTAGCTCTGGTGGGTTAGTGGACTACTTTTAGAACCAAACAGCCCATGAGGTAACAGGTTCAAATCCCCACATTAATTTGTTTTTCTTACTCGCTGCCTCAATGCATGATAAAAAATAAACTGCATTATTTTTGCTTTTTGTATTAAATGCAAAGGAATCTCTCTCCTGTGTTTATGAGAGCCATGCTCTGCTGTAACATGATTTGTGACTAAAAGAGGCAGGTGCAGTAATAATGATTGACTGAAAGGCTGCAGCTTCCTTGTTTTGATCTGCTGTGCAGTATAGAATATGTGAAATGTACTTAGATTTCTACCAAAATAAAGATGTGGATTATAGGAGCTGACCCATACTACACACAGGTCAATTTCATAAATCAACCAATAGCCACAACAAAGGGAGTGGTGAGGTACAGCTTCTGTGAATGTGCTCTGTCTATGTTCATGGCACTTTACACTAAAAATAAAAATATGTTAATAAACATATTAAAGTAAATGGAACACTCTCCATTATATTCTCTCAATGAAACATTTAGCCTCCACCACTAGATTTAAACCCAACATTGAAGCAATCTTTAGCAATTAAACAACTAGGGATGGCCGGTTCGCGGAACCCGGATCCGCCGCGGATTTATCCTGTTCGCGAACGGCGGATTAATCCGGATTTTCCGGATTTTCCGCCTTCCGAACTTCTGATTCACGGATTTTTCGTATTTTCTAAAATTTTCGAAATTACGAGTTTTCACGTATTTTTGGGAATTTTCGAAAATACGGGAAAACATGTATTTTCGAAAATTTTCGAAATACAAGGATTTCTCTTAATTCCCTACATACGTATTTTCGAAAATATCCGAAATTACGAGGATTACTTGTATGTTCGAAAATACATATTTTCGAAAATACATGAAAACTCGTAATTTCGAAAATTTCCCGAAAATACGTGAAAACTTGTAATTTCGAAAATTTTCGAAAATACGAAAAATCTCATTATTTCAAAGGTATTTTTAATTTTAACGGGTCCGCTCACGGATTTTCGAATTTTCGAATTTTTCCGAAAATTCGCAGGTCCTCGAGCGGATAGGATTTTGCGAAGTTCGGACATCTCTAGAAACAACCCATAAAATGGCATTATATGCAGATGATTTACTTCTTTACAATACCCAACCCTTATACTGTATCTCTCCTCCCTCAATTTTTATACATACAGTTTTTTTTTTGTAATATTAAAGTTAATTTTCAAAAGTCGGAATGCCTCAATGTATCATTATCTATTACAGAGACAACAAATTTACAAGAAAACTTCCACTTTAAATGGCAAACCCAAGCCATAACCTATTTGTCAATACAACTGCCAGCTGATCTCACCAAATTATGCACACTGAGCTACTCTCCTCTGCTGCATAAGATTTCCGCTGACCTGTGCTCTTGGCAAAATAAATCTTATTCCTGGTTTGGAAGAATAAATATCCTTCGTAATGACATACCACCTAAATTTTTATATATTTTATGAACAGTGCCTATACCTTTGACTAACCCATTCTTTACCCCAATCTGTAAAATGTTTTCATGATTCATCTGGTCTGGAAAATCTCCCAGAATATCCTATGCTACCAGAATATCCCAGAATATCCTATGCTACCCCCGAATGATACATGATAAATAATACAGGAGGTCTAAGTCTAAGACTTTAAAATATATCACACAGCTACATTGCTTACTCATATCAGCGACTGGACATATGACTACAACAATAAAGCTTGGGTAAGCATAGCATACCACATCTCAAGTAGTCATCTAGCAGCCTCCCATGGATCAATCCCACCAAAAGACCCTCCTTAGCCAGCTAAAGCTATTGTACCAAACTAGTACTCAACCTCTGGGAAATAAGCAAATACATTGATCAATCTATCTTCCCACTGGAGAAAGGTGACACTGATCCTCCACAGCCATACATTTCTCCATGTATTAACAGATTCAGCATACTTGATAACGGTTGCATGATAACCAAAACATGTTGTGTGTGAAATACAGTTATCACAGCATAGCCTATGCAAGTTTTGGTTTCTCCACATCTACCTATGGATTTATGTGTATACTGGAGACTGGTGGAATGCTCCATTGATGAAGGATTAATCAATGGAGTATGATTTTGCCAGTATTTTGCCTCACTATTCTATTGATTCTAGCAGGGAGATGCAATAAGCTCCTATCGCTAAAAATGGTGCTATTTTGCCACAACCAATCAGATGTGATTTACCATTTGAAAGCTAACATCTGATTGGTTGGGGCAAAATTAGAACCATTTTTACGATAAGAACTTTTATTACATCTCCCTTAAAAAACTTTACATGGGAATCCAAAGACTGTATACGACTAACATAAAAGTCCACTATTCAACAAGTTATGTCTTCAACTATAATCAAAATCCAAAAACCTTTGTTCAGAAGGATTATCACTCATCAACAAAAGTATTCTCACAACATTTGATAATATATGTTTGAAATCCTCCCCTCCTACTCAAGTATGGACTAAGAAAGGGAGACAACCAAAAACTGCCTACCTACACTGCCAAGTGTGAAAAAGAGCTTAACACCCAATACTCAAGGGAACATTGGGGGACCAGCTTCACTCTTTCTCTTAAAATCTCTATCGCTTGTAAAGCTTAAGAAAAGAGCCGTTAACTTTTAACCAGATGGTACAGATTATCTCACCCGACTAGAGACAAGATCTTCTCAACAACCTCAAAACTATGTTGGAGATTCTTTCAAGAACCTGGAACTATGACACACATTTGGCCAACATAGTCCCTAATCATACAGTTTTGGGCTTAAATCCCATAGTGGCCAAATATTATCCTATTGATTTTGTTACACGGAATGGCAACTTTAAAGGAAAATAAAATACTTTGCTTTTTCCTACTGGCAGGAAGAACAGTACTTCCTAGATACTGGAAAAAGTCCATAACTCCTATAAAATCATGGATCATGAATATGTCCCATATTATGAGAATGGAAGAAATAACCTTCACTATACAAGAGAAACGTTTTAACAAGTTTAACCTTTTCAATAAATTCTCTGTTGGTAAAAACTGCTTAAAATCTTTATTTGTTAATAATGGGGGCTTCCTATTTAATAAATAAACAGGGTTATTCAATAAAAGTTCTTATTGTTTAAAATGATGCTAATTTTGCCCCAACCAATCAGATGTTATTTAACATTTGAAAGCTAAGACCTAATTGGTTGGGGCAAAATTAGCACCATTTTAAACGATAAGAACTTTCATTGAATAGCCTGATTGTCTTGTCGGTAATTGTCTTCCCTTTCCGCTCCTGTGCTGTTCTGTCTTCTTCCTCGGTTTGCGGCTGATTCTGATGCTGTTCCTCCGCTCCTGTGCTTTTCCATCTACTTCCTCGGTTTGCAGCTGATTTTTGACGCTTTTCAGTTCTTCTTGCAGCTGCATCTTATAAGATAAATCACCTTAGCTGCATCTCCTGAGATGCATCTGATTTCTGTTAGTGTTTTTTCAAATCTTCTTTTTCCAATCATCTTTTAGCTTTTTCTCACTTCCTGAACTGGTTCTTGGTCCCCTTTATTGTCATTACTCCAGTGTCCGTTATTGTTATTGGGTTGCCCTGACTTGTGGTGTGTTTACTCTGTGTTCTTCTGGATGTTCCTAACTCCGATTGGTTTCTGCCTTTGTACCACGCTTTTAGCTAGTGCTCTCGCTAGTTGTGCCCTGTCTGCCAGTTTTGCACTCAGCTCAGATATCCTGCACTCTAAGTCCAGGGGCTATCCGATCTTGGTTAGATGCTACAAGCCTCAAGACAATCAGGGGGCTTTTCTATTAGTGAAGCAAGTGGTGTTAGATTAGGGTATCTG
Source organism: Hymenochirus boettgeri (assembly GCA_019447015.1). Taxonomy (NCBI): domain Eukaryota; kingdom Metazoa; phylum Chordata; class Amphibia; order Anura; family Pipidae; genus Hymenochirus; species Hymenochirus boettgeri. Next base: position 161,348,883 of record CM033470.1, read on the forward strand.
GGTTGAAGGAATACTCAGGATTTCGAAGCATTACAAAAATGGTCTATGAATTCAGAGACATTTTGCATCATTAACAGTTATGTATCATAATAACAATGATGAAGATGTATGTAATATTAAGTTGTTTTATAGGCAGTATGTTTGCACAGTAGTTATCGATAATGGTTTACAGTACTGAACCATGGTTCATATCGATCCTAGGCTCCATATGCAAGGATGGTATGTTCTCCCTGAGCTAGTTTCATTTAACTTCTAAAAGATATATTTACTGTAGAAGCGAGTCTGATGTAAATAGATCAACTATTTGAATTTGTTAGGTAGAGTATATTTATAAATTTACGGTATTGCAAATTTGCTGTATTTTCCACCAGTGTATTCTCTGCCACAGCAGGAAACACCAACACCATGTGGTGCTTTGCGGTCACACAGTATGACCTATAGATGCACCATTGCTGTTTTTAACAACCGTGCCATTTACTACCATAAGACATCAGCTGGTAATTTAGAGGTTTATGCTGCCATTATTAACCCATGGTATTAGTGAGGAATTCTTTAGTAGACATTCACTTTTCCCATACAGGATTTGTGCATCGACAACAATGAAGGCATTTCTATGCTGCACTAACATGGATAAGTAAAAAAAAAAAGAAATATGGCATTGGTAGAGCTTGCAATATTTCATGCTACTTACATGCAATAAACTAATTTAAAATGTAGAATATCAAGTCTACAGGTTCCTACACTAAGTATTAGTTTCGAATGACTGTCATAAAGATCAGGCTGTTAAACAACTTCAACTCCCTGGTTAAAAACATTGATGATACCTTTTGGCTACGATAAATGTTCATCTGAATTTCAAATACATGACCAAAAGCTTTTGGGATCAATTCATGACACTGAAATTGAGATGAACAGTAAACAAAAGTTAATGATAGAAATATAAAATAGTTAATCATCAAATTTTATTGCAACTGGCCTGTTTCTGAAATGTAAGCTGCATAGTAGATATTTTCAACGCAGTTTATAAATTTATACAGGATTATAAAAATAAAATCACAGTTTTTCTTAAAGTTAAAAAAAATTGAAAAAGTTAAATAAGACGTGTTAATTGTCATTGGCAACTTTCATTGGCAATAAATTTTATAGTGCTATTAATTCCCAGTTGGTTTCAGTAAAGATGTTAATGTCATTTTTTTTTCCGGGATTGTAAGCAGTTTAAAAATAAATCGCTTCGTAGCAAGCGAGAATCCGTCTGACATTGCCTGTGCTCTGAATGATGAGTCTTCGCATAGTTTTATTTGCTTAGAGATGCAATCCTCATGATACCGGTGCTTGTGTTTAATAATACACACAATTCAGTTGAAAGTTCTCACAGCTTAATCAATGAGTGAAATATTTTCTGTAGTTGCTCCAGAGAATTGTCTGTATATGGTAATATTATCTTCATTGCAGCCATCATCATTTATCAACAAAAGTTCTGTACAAAATATCATATTTTATCTTGCCAGGAACCAGTTATACCTTAGAAAGAAAGGTTAAAAAAAGTCAGTTACAAATGACTTGAAAAGCAGTCTCTTATTCTGTTGGATATCCTTATGTTAGATTACTTCCATCGCCCGTGGGTATCAAGAAAACTCAGTTTCAGAAGGTTAAAAAAAAAAATGCTAAAGTTTGACTGCAAAATCACAAAACTAAATTCTATTACTGTATTAAAAAAGAACTTGGAGAATAACTAAAAGGCAAATCCTCTTCAAACGCCAAAAAAAGTAGAATACTTTTTTTTTTACTTTATTAAAACTATTCAAACATAACAAAAAATTTAATTAACAATAATTGCTTCTGAACTACATCTGCATGTACAAAATGAGTCAAAGTTGTTAAAAGCAAAAAAGCAGGAAGGAAAAAAAGGACTCTGTAATTAATGGTGTGTATGCCAAGAAGTGTCAGGAATTTAAACATTAATGGAAAGGTGTCACAAAGGAGCAATATCTGTGATATCTGGACTTTACTATCATACACTTAACGCTATCAAACAATCTAAAAAAGTACACACTTGTAGACATGATGACACATGATGACTAGGTTTTATATTATTTTTTTTCAAAGCCAGCCCCTAGACCTGCTGGGTATGGAGCATGGGTGAAGATGTTGCACTGCTCAGAGGGCACCAGGTTGCGGTCCCAGAAGGAAATCCCAAGAACCACAGAAGGACAGGGAATATATACAGTAGATTCTATGTTCTCTTGTGAATTGCCAATTTAGATCTTGTTCCCAGTTAAACATAAAAGCAAATGTTGTAAAATAATTTTTCATTTTTAATATTAGTGAATGAAAAGTTATTGCTTTTTTTTTAGGTAGAGAACTCAAGAAGAAATAAAACAATGATTTATCATCATATACGTCATTTTAAAGAAATCATGATTATGTAAGTAATATTGCTGAGGCTTGACTCTGCTAAGCATAACTTAGTTTAAACTTTTATTTTTGTGAGTGCCTTGCCCTGCCTAAGAAAACATCTATATAAAGACTATCACTGATGTGAAAAAAATAAACATTAAAGGGAATTCTGGGATTTATACTATACTATCAAAAGATAGATGGAACAAACCTTATAAAACAGTGCACTTCCTCTGTAAAATCACTGGGCTTTGTTTACAGCTGAATTCTTTGTTGGTGAGGTTGGATTTTAGGTGTTGGCTGTGGGGATTCTTTACTTGCCTAATAAAAGTTGCCTGGAAACACATGGGACTCTTTGAAAATTCATGGGGTTCTCGGCACTGGCAATGCCATCTATGTTTTATATTATAATCTGGACAGAATTTTATTATGAATTGAGCCAGGCAAAAAAAAAAATCACAATGCAGAATAAAATAATTACAAATTAGAAAGCAGATCATTACAAAAATGTATGATATTCATTTACATATTTACATGCTGAGATGTTGAATGAAATGTACCTAGCCATGTTACCTAGCCCTATTGACCTTAGGATCATAACAAATCTGTGAAACTCTCTCCTCCACTACCCAAAGGGGCCAGCAATTCCAATAGGATTAGAGGATACCCAGCACCATTTGCACATGCAGGACTCTAATTCAAACAATATATAAAATGTTGAAGAGTGAGATATGAATCCTGTGTGCTAGATTGCTCCATTGTTTTGTACAAAGGGGCATATTTATAAAGGAACGAAAATAGCGCCAAAAAATTACCGCCGCCACAACGGCGCGAAAATAGTGCTATGGCCGTATTTATAACGGCGAGCGACATTCCCGCGATATCTATCGCGGCCGCGATGTGTTGCGGTAATTTAAGCCCCTTCACGGCGATACTGATAGTATCGCCGCGAGGGACTTAAAATCCCTTCCCGGCGCATCTTAAGGGGCGGGGCATACGCCCACCCCGCCCACAAACCCCCCACGGCGGCGGAGACTGGCGACACCAACCCCACTCAGGTCGCGATGCCAGGCAGACTCACTGCGGCCGCCAGTGAGCCCGCTGGAGCGCCGGCCTCAGCGGAGCCGATGTTGCCAGGCTTCTTTCTTCAGCCATCTATGCGATGGCATCTGAGTTCGCGGCGGAAAGCTCCTCTTTATATAGGTTTGCAGAAATCCATAATTCGTTTCTGATTGGTCAATTTTTAATGCTTGGTTTACATGCTTTACATTAAACCAATCAGTTTCTGGAAAGTTCTGAAATCTGATTGGTTAATGTAAAGCATGTAAACCAAGCATTAAAAAATTGACCAATCAGAAACGGATTATGGATTTCTGCAAACCTATATAAAGAGGAGCTTTCCACGCGGAACTCAGATGCCATCGCAGTAGATGGCTGAAGAAAGAAGCGGCTAGCAACTCGGCTCCGCTGAGGCCGGTGGTGCCAGCGGGCTCACTGGCGGCCGCAGTGAGTCTGCCTGGCATCGGCGACCTGAGTGGGGTTGGTGTCGCCAGTCCGAAGACGTCGCCCAAGGGCTCTTTAAGAGCCGCACACTGGGGGTCCCGGTTTCGAGCTGCGGGACCCCCGCCAAAGGCTCTTGTCAGTGCCGCAAGGGCCCTCAAGGGCCGGGGAAGGGGGTCCCGTTCGAGCTGCGGGACCCCAAGCCCCAAAGGACTCTTGTTAGAGCCGCAAGGGCACTTATAAGTGCGCAAGGGCCCTTACAAGGGCCGGGGAAGGGGGTCCCGGTTCGAGCTGCGGGACCCCTAAGCCCCAAAGGGCTCTTGTTAGAGCGCAAGGGCACTTATAAGTGCCGCAATGGCCCTACAAGGGCCGGGGAAGGGGTTCCCGGTTCGAGCTGCGGGACCCAAGCCCCAAGGCTCTTGTCAGAGCCGCAAGGGCACTGTAAGTGCCGCAAAGGCCCTGATAGGGCCGGGGAGGGGGTCCCGGTTCGAGCTGCGTGACCCTTAACCCCAAAAGGCTCTTGTTAGAGCCGCAAGGGCACTTATAAGTGCCGCAATGGCCCTTACAAGGGCGGGAAGGGGTTCCCGGTTCGAGCTGCGGGACCCCTAAGCCCCAAAGGGCTCTTGTCAGAGCCGCAAGGGCACTTGTAAGTGCGCAAAGGCCCTCACAAGGGCCGGGGAGGGGGGGTCCCGCAGCTCGACCCCCTTAAGCCCCAAAAGGCCCTTCTCAGGGCCCGCTGGGGAGCCTCCACCCTCCCAGCGGCTCCCTCCTTCCCCTCCCCGGGAGCGGCCGGGCGGGGGGCTGGAGGGGTTGCTGGGGAGGGGTGCGTGGCGGGGGGCGCGACCACCTGTGCGGGCCCTTCCGGCAGCCCTCCTAGCCTCCCGTTCCGAGACTGCCGCGAGCGGGAACGGGTGAGAGGGCTGCTGGGAAGCGGCGGGGTGGTCTCGCCGCCGCGGGGGGGTGTGGGCGGGTGGGCGTGTCTCCCGGGGCGAGTGCCACCACCTGCGCGGGTTGTCTGCCGTCCGCCGCGGGAGGCTAGTATCGGCTGACTTCGCCACCTTAAGTGGCGAAGTAAAACAGCCGATACTAGCCGACGGAACCAGTACCACCGCTTTTTAAATAGAAGCGGGGTAACAGGTAAGTATGCCGTGAAGGGTAACGTCGTTAACTTTTCGCGGCCATTCGGACATTTATAATGTCAGCGAAAACAGCGCGAAAGTTGAACGAACCTTTATAAATATGCCCCAAAGTTATAGATTTTCCCTTTCATCCACCTTTAAAGTAGAGATGGCCGAACTTTCGGTCTGTTTTCGAACGTCTAAAAATGTTTGAAAGTTCGAAAGTCCAAAAATGGACCCATTAAAGTCAATGGGGGGTAAATAGTTTGGAAAGTTCAAATGAACTTTTTGCAGTGTAAACTTACCTTACAGGTCCCTGGGACCTTGCTGAGGCTTGACTGGGGTCTGGGGAACACATCCATGCAAGTGGAACAGCATAAAAAAGCACACACGTGCTACTTCCTGTTTCCCCTGCCGCTTTTGGTAGTCCTCGAACATTCGATCGAACGTTCGTGTATTTTCGAATGGTCAGTAAACTTGAACGACTTTTGAAAACCTTGAACGGCCAGAGATCCCCGAAATTGCCAATCCGCAAACAACCTGGCCAGCTCGATCCGGGACTCCCCTCCCCGGCCCTTGTAAGGACCCTTAGGGCACTGGGTGCCCTTGGGCGGTGTCTTCTGTCTTCCATCAGGTGACACCAGCTCCGCTGAGGCCACCGACCCCGAGAAGTACCCCTGCGGCCGCCAGGGATACCTCCTGTTAACGGCATCTTGATCCGATGCGGCGTCTTTGGGCTAGCGACACCAACACCACTGAAGTCGCCGATTCCAAGCAGGCTCACTGCGTCTCACAGTGAGCCCGCTGGCACCTCCTGCCTCAGCGTTTCTGATTGGTCAATTAATGCATGGTTTACATAAAATTGGAAAATCTGATTGGTTAATGTAAACCAAGCATTGAAAAATTGACCAATCAGAAACGGATTAGGGTTTTCTGCAAACCTATATAAAGAAGTGCAAACCTCCGCAGAGCTCAGAAGTCATTGCAGTAGATGGCAGAAGAAAGAAGATGCCGGATCAAGACGCCGGTAACACTGGCCTCGTTGAGCCCACCGGCACCGGAGGTACCCCTGGTGGCCGCAGGGGTACTTCTCAGGGTCGGTGGCCTTAGCGCAACTGGTTCACTGGATGAAAGACAGAGCCACCGGAGGTCCTCGTTTGGGATAAGTGCCTTTACCCCCATCAAAGGCACTTATCAGTGCCACAAGGGCCCTTGTCAGGGCCACAAAGGTACTTTTAAGGACCCGAGAATTTAGTCCCTCGAGTCCGGAAAATCAAACTAGTTTAAATAGTTCGAGTTCGTCTCGAACTCGAGTTTGAGTTCTAGTTCATCCCTACTTTAAAGGAAAATTGAAATGAACAATGCAACAACAGAAGTAAAAAGTCCCACACTTGTGGGACCTGTTCCTCAGGTTTAAGGTCCCCATAGCTTACTGATAAAGTGTAAATTTACACCTCTTTGTAAAAAGCTCTTTATGAAAGTTCTTACTCTTTTATTTTAACCCTGAATGAATTTTTACCTTCTATAATTTTTAAACTCACATTTGCAATTTTTATAGCATTTCGACTTCTAGAATTTGGGTTCCTTTTTTTTCTTGCATCGGCAAACACAGGTCTTTGTTATATAGCCATATCTGTATATGGAACATCAGCCTAACCATTAGGAAGTTTACTTTTACATGTGTAATTAAACATGCAAAGCTAAGGAATGTCCCATAGAAGATTAATCTTTTTATTTTTTATCTTTAACAAACTGTCATACTGGTGGAAAAAAAAAAAGCAGTAACGACCACAGCTCTACATAAAAAAGTCAAGAAGGTGAAGGCTTCTACAGAAGTGTGAATTGACTGCCAGCGCCCGCCACACAGCCATTTTGGATGATAAACATGTGTGTTTGGTTGCTCCACCGGGTGTTCAGTTGCCAGGTGTTGACGCACATTTATATGAGCGTCAAATTGCACATTTATATGAGCCTTGAGTCTTCCATTTTTTTGGAAGATGTAGAGCCAGAGCCTGGGTTTGCAAAGTCACAAAATATATTTGAATAATGCTGCATTAGAGTTTAGACATGCAATAAGAACATAGACTATGCATGGGTGAAAGGAAATATAGGGGTCTTTTTAGCAGGTAAGAGTTATAGACATATCATATGATCATGGTCTTTGTGTGTAAGTCCACATTAATACACAGGGAAAGGTATTTTTTGGGTAAAAGCTCCTTCTATGTCTCACTATCTCCAACTTTAACCTTTTACAACCCTTAACTTGTTTAAGTCCCTACAGTATCCCTATTCTATCCTTACGCTTTCCTGGCTTTTTTTTTCCTGATTGGATAACTGTAACTAAATTGGGACATCTACGTATGTGCATTATATAATTTGTTTAATTTTCCAACAAGCAACTCATAATCACCTTCTATGATTCATCTCCCAACAGAAAGTATAGACCATGCACCTGTCACCAGACTACAGACATATCCTCAAACATCAGTACACATACAGTATAACCCATTTCATTATTACCCCTTGCAGTGGGGTAAGAAGGCCCGCTATCCCCTGCTGAAAAATATGCAATCAGCTGTTTTTAAATCGGCTGTTTAAAAGACCGGAACCAAGACAGAAGTTCGCTTCTGGCCTTTTATACAGCTGATTGCGCATATATTTACTTTACTTTACAGCTGAGCATAGATCAATTGTCTAGGGGAGGGGGGTGTCAGGGGCCCAGCCTCCAATCTGGGGGGGGGGGGGGGGCAGGGCCCTGCTGTTATGCCCGAGTTTCAATAGTTTCTTGGCTGTCCATCATTAACTGTATGGCTGTACTCAATTTTTTTTCAGGCATCAGTTTAGAAATGAATTTAAGTTTTCTGGCCTGAGGTTATTTGTTATTTAAAGGTCACGTTAGCTTTTTAAATAGCTGTACGTGGTATAAAAGCAGAGACTGATTGAATTATGATATGATTATCACCATTTTATTGTATTAATATAAAAATCTTATTTGCCATTTTGGCACCCAAACCCAAAGTTAATCAATCCTTCAAGTGGTTCAGGATCCGTTTGTGTCTCCCTTATGCCCATAGCTGTTAAATCGTAGGGCTAGAGAGAGACTACATTGGTCCCTTTAGATAGTAGGCATCAGAAACCTTTCCTAACTTGCCCTCCCTTTCTGCTCCCAGCTACCAGCCAACCAGCTTCTAGAGGGTCCCCAATGGATAAGCCTGAAGGTCCTAAAAAGAACCCAGGCAATCCAACCACAGACAAAAAACAAAAAGTGTACATGAATAGTGCATAATTAAATAAATTAAGTGCTTAGTGCAATATATATTCAATAAATTGTGGGCCAAATAGGTATAAAAATTGTTCCACCATGGCCAAAGCTATGGCAGAAAGTAAAGTGGATGCTAGAAACATGTGCTACCATACACAGTAGTGCATTAAGGGAAGCCTGGCTTATGCACCCCCCTGCCTCAAGGCCTCGACCAAGATCTGTATCCACTCAAACCAGGCAGAAGCCTGGTGGGTGTACCCCCACTGCCATCTCAAAGGCTGTTATACCAAGGGACCATAACAAATATTCATGTTTGTAAAGGGATTATGGGTAATTTACAGATTTGGGGGAAAAAAATTATCCAGCAGTGAGGTTCTATCTATCAGCATCACTAGTTGGCTGTCTATTCTGTCTTACTTCTCATTGAAGGCAGGATTGCTGCAGTGCTTTGATTCTGATTAAATCCCTTTATTGGAAGCACAAAGTGTGATAGGATTAATTTCACTATAAAAATAATAAAAAACTACAAGTGACAAAAACAAACAAATAATATTTATATATGTGGACCCTTTGTTGGTACAGAGCAGAACTTCATGGTACCTGTTAATGGGCAATTCTCGGTTCTATTACAATTAGTGAATAGTAACCTGTGATCTGGTACAGTAAATAGCAAAGACCCCAGTAACTGTACACCAAGGGTTAAAAGCTTGGCTCAGATCATTTTAATTAGTTCACCAATAATGAACAGACTCAACAAATCACAGCAGACGATTTCGGTATAGAATAAATAGATTATGTTACTTACCTTAAATACTTCTACATGTTCCTATTGCTGGGCCATTTATTGTTAAATTTCCACAAAGGGGCTGAAATAGAAATTCATAATATATTCATAATATAACCCTTTAATTTTTTCAATTCACATCTCTATGGTAATTAAACTCCTTCAGGCGCCTTTACCCAGACATATATATATATATGTATTTTATATATATATATATATATATATATATATATATATATATATATATATGTATTATATATATAATCACTACCGGTTAGCGCAACTTTAAATCCATATTAGTGTTGGATGTACGGGTAAACGCGATATTGAATTACGAAAGGGGCAATTACCCAGAGCAATAGCGGTCATCTAGAAATGTGGTAAAGCCCCATTGCTTAACAAATAGCCTAGTATACTCCTGTGTATTGCTGCTCCATTCAACTGCTAACCACACTGCCCGTGGTAAAAGACTGTCTTATTAGTTATATAAATCAGCAGGAGCACAGCATTGCAAATTTGACGAAACTTTATTAACCTATCATAATACAATCGATGGCAATGTTTCGTGCAAACCTTTGCCCTTTCTTAAGCCTCTTTGCCCGAAACGTTAGCAAGGATTGTATTATAACTGGTTACTAAAGTTTGGCACATTTGCATATTTGCTGTGCTCCTGCTGATTTGTATCGATATTGAGAAAGTTCCATTGATTGTCTCACTCTATGGGTTTATGTGATGATGATATGTATTTGACCTATCCTAATGGCTTATAAACTATACTTATTGGTAATGTTCTTCTTTATTTCCCTAAGTAGCCATTATACTTGCACACTTGCTATTTGAAAACTCAACCTGAAATATCAGAGAAAACAGAGTGCAAAAAAAATTATGGCAGTAGCACAATGGCAATGTATCTAAATGAAAAGTCTAAACTTTGTGTTAAAAACCATTCAGTAAGTCAAATATTAGATACAGTTACAGAAAAACAAAGTAATTAAGGGTAGATGAACTACTTAGATGCCATAAAATAACAATTTGCATGTTCATAGATAGTTCATATAATATCTGGGATGCATGCCAAACCTGTAAAAGAATCTGGTTTATATAATTAAATGATAAAAAAAAAAGTTACAGGGACTCTTTTACACGGCATATTTCATTCATTCATCGTACCTCAATAAAGCTTGTCTTACAATTCACGTGCTCTTTCACTGTAATTGTTTCTATATTAAATGTGGTTTTCCAGTACCTAGCTCTGTGTTATTGATCATTATTACATTAAACAATAAAATCAGGTTTTTAGGTGTCAGTGCTGGTAATTATGACCCTGGTGGCAGTGTCTTTTTTTAAATTAATTTTAGATGAATAAAAAGGTCTCTTGTACTACTAAATGTTTACACTTGTTATGTGAATGTTACTTATGACAGTCCTACTAATGCAAAGTTCTAGCTGAGTAAGTCACAATTCTAAGACCTTATGTCACTCTGTGTAATGTGCATCTTTTTTTTAATACATCTCCAGGACAATGCCACAGCCTATAATACGACCAAACAGTTCTGTCTCTGGTACCACAATAGCATTGCTTTTCCTATTTCTAACATGGCAAACTGACATCCTCTTTGTCAAATTTCGTTAAAGGGCATGTCCACCCCCAAAACTAAAATTTAACCCCTTACTGGCCACATCAAGTAGTTTAAAACAATCCTTAACTTACATTCCTGCTCAAAATAGTTCCCCTGCTGTGCCCCTCCAAAGTCCAGGAAACTGCTGTGTAGGAGCAGTGTGTGACTCATGCTGTGCCTGAGACTTCCTCAACCTCATCAAGGTTGAGGCATGCTCAGTGCAGCCCTCCCTGCCTCTCAGCAAATCACAGATGTGGCTGCTGGTCCCGCCCCCTGCTTTCAATTCCATGCAAGCAGAGGGCCTGAACACTGCGGCAGAGGAGAGAGGGCAGGTAAGTAAGAATCGGGGGACTTTCTAACAATTATATTAATGCGGTTGGGGCTGGGGGAGCATGCCCTACCACATATCAAAAGTTAAATTTCGGGGTGGACATGCCCTTTAAAGGGCTGGGCATGTCCAACTCTCAACGATAATTGACAATGTGCAATCCTTTCATTTTTTTTTAAACTGGAAGTATACCAATTAATAAGCAATGGTTACACAGATATCAATTCATTAAGAAAATGTCACATATTTGTTCTTAATTTAAGCCTTAGGGCAAGGCCACACTGCAACGCAAACACAAACGCAATCGCAATAGCATGCGATTTCATGTGCGATTTTTTTTGCATTTGCGCTTGCGATTTCTTCAATAAGTATAGGAAAACGCATGCGATTGCGATTAAAAATGCAGAACGCAAAACGCAATCGCAAACGCACCGAAAAACGTGAGGTTTTTTTTGCGTTGCTGCGTTTTCAATGATTTTGTAAAATCGCAAGCGCAAACGCAAGCGCAAACGCAAAAAAACGCAGCAGTGTGGCCTAGCCCTTACTTATAACATTTTCGTCAATCAGCAAAAAGAAATGGTTGAAAGGGAGCAGGTATTGGGAGGGGGAAACCCATATGGCCATAACAATTATGGTACCAAGGTTTATTTCTACCAGTATAATTCTTATTAGGTAAGTACAACAAATTAAAGTTATTAGTCACTCCCCAGATCATATTGGGCATTATTTGGTACACTAGAATCCATGGTATGATTATATTGTTTCTAAACATTTGTAGGATTTATCGAGTTTCCCAGGACCGTTGTATATAATGCGTATGTGGGCAACATTTTTGGTCACCATTTCTTTCCAGTGTTTAACCCTGGTGCCATCCAATGTAGTACAATTAACTTCCTAACATAAAATAATATAGTGTATATTAGTGTATTATATAGTCTTGACCTAATGTCAAATTCCTTTCATTTTTTACCATCCTTTTGCTTTTTAAATGTAATTTTATAGTCCTTTCCTAAATTGTTTTACTGTGTGTCCTGTACTAACTAATATCTGAAGCATGAAATTGTTGTTTTGCTTAGCGAGATTTAATCAACTCTAAATATGCAAAGGAATCTTCTTGTCTTAGTTGCAGTACAAACAAGGAAAGGGTGAGGGAGGGATAAGAGTATCACAAAGAGCAGATGGTAGATGCCATATGGATAAACTAAATGCAGAGAGAAATGTTATTTGTAAAAATAAGCCATTTCTTCCAATGATCCTGACTCAAAACAATCAGTAATTAACTGATGCTATTAGCATCCAATTTTGTCTCCCAAGGTTCTTTCTTCATAATGAAGATATTAGCCTGTAGGGAAATTATTGTGTCATTGTGTATCTCATTGTATAACAGGGCACAGTATAAATGCAGTTATTCCTGGGTAAAGACTTTGCAATTTAACTTTGGTATACAACTTACCCAAGGTCAGACAGATACAGAACACAGTGTTGGAAATAAAAGGAATAATAAATCTATAAATGTTTTTATTATTACTTAAATGGATTTCAACATATATGTGAATGTATCACACATCAACACATTTCAGATGGCTGAAATGCATAAAAAAGGAGCTAAAACATATATACAAGTCTATTGTTTTAAAAAGCATAACCTTAAATGGTAAGTTTTAAGATTGATGTGTTTTACTTGTAATAAATGATCTGTATTTGTGCATTATTTTGCATCCCTGAGCTTTTCACCTTCACCTTTCTTTCTATTGTATATTCATTTGTTTTGTTACTATGTTAAAGCAGATCAGAAACTGGTCAGACAGTAAAGAATTGTACAGCTTTGGCAAGGGAAGAGAAGTGAAATATTATTACACAGTGACATCAGTAAAATGAGATGATTTCACAATGGATCTGTTGATTTGAGAGGTAAGACATATCTGTTGGGAAGTATAAAACACATTTAAGGTTATTTATAATTTAAGTTTCCTTTAAAGATTAACTAATGTTTTGTGAATGTTTGTAAATGGACATGCTGGCATTTTAGTTACACTAACCGGCATATCTCATACCTAGCTCCCACACAACCAATAGGAAATCACAGTGAATGAATTCCAATATACAATGCTAATTATATAAAAGCCTAAAAAACTAAGATAGTCAATTAGGAAACAAGCAGCCCAATGTAATACTTACCCTCTGTGCTCCTCTTTCTTCCTCTTTCTTCCATTTTCCAATGCAGTTTTTCCTTAGCATGGAGGGTAATGTCTCTATTTTAATGCAAAAAAAAAAAAGTTTGTTTTGTTTTGTGTGCCCGTGCCATTAATAGAAAACAGCGCAAGCCCCAGAAATAATGAGTTTAACTCACGCTAGCCCGATGTACCACCAAGAAGTGTGGATTTAACTTATTTTCAGCGCTTTGCGGCCAATATTGCATATCCCTAAGGGCTAGGCCACACTAGCGCGTTTGCGCACGCGTTTCGCGCTCGCGATTGCGCACGCGATTTTTGCTAAAATGGAAATCGCGGGAACGCAAAAATTCCCGCGATTTCCGATGCACATGCGATTGCGCGTCCGTTCGCGTTTTGGTAACGCATGCGTTCACCATTTTTGGTGCGTTAACGCAGCGTTTCCATAACGCGAAATGGCAAAAACGCATGCGCAAAACGCGAACGCAAAGGCGAACGCACAAGAAAAGCGCACACAATCGCGTGCGATAACGCTCGCGATTTTGTGTGCGATTCCTGTGCGTTGTAATGTGGCCTCAGCCTAAAGGTTTGCCAGCATATTGTACAATGTGGTCACAAACATACCAATCTTGTATTAATATTAGAGACATACAGGCAGCCCTAAACTCAAGAAGGGATGGTAACCAGGCACAATCAGATCAAATTTTGTGATTTACTAAAAGGGCTCAAATGGTATCATAACTCATATCTCTATGTTCAATGTAGGTTTATTTACCATTGGTAGTGTAGTTGATTTTCAACTGTCATGTATTCATATTTAGATTTGTAATTACAAACTTGATTTAAGTTATTTGATTTGGGTCAAATAATATTGTCATTTATATATGTGGAACCTGCATAATTAATAACTGGAAATTATGGGCCCTATTTATAAAAGATCGGTATCGTTATCGTAAAATACCGATCGTTATCGTAAAATAACGACCGGGTTTTTACCGATAACGAACGTTATTTACCGATACCGGTCGTTATTTACTGATAACGACCGTTATTTACCGATATCGGTAAATAACAGTCGTTATCGGTAAATAACGACCGGTATTTACCGATAACGACCGGTATTTAACGATATCGGTAAATAACGGTCGTTATCGGTAAAAACCCGGTCGTTATTTTACGATAACGATACCGATCTTTTATAAATAGGGCCCTATGTCACTTCTGTTGAGAAGTGTTTTTATGTATTATTATACAAGTTGCTAGCTGCTTGAATGGGGATTCATGTAATGGAAGCCATAACTTAAAGAGCATGTCCACCCTGAAATCCCAACTGCTATTTCTGCCAGTTTATTTTATGCATTTGTAGCCAGATATTTAATGATAAGTCCTTTTCCATTCTGGCAAAAGGTATATACCTCCTCCCTCTGCTTATTGAGCTTTTTAGAACCTTGATCATGTGCAATTGAGTAGGGGAATCAGCACTAAATTATTGGTTGTGATGGCAATAGTTACAGTGTTGATATACTACATGGAGGGAGGAGCTAGCTTAATATGGCAGAATGGAGGTGCTAAATCTACTTAAAGGGACACTATACTGAATAAATGACTTTGCCTTATCTTAATCTATATTTGAATACATGTAAGTAGCACTTACTCTGATTTGAGTGTGTTGCTACATGCCTTCAATCCAGCACACATTTTGTTTAGGAGCAGTATCCCCCCTCCCTCTTTCAACCACTCCCACTTCCATCTGACCTGACTTTTTTCCCACAAACCAACAATCAAGCCTGCACAAAGCATACAGCATTCATATTGTCAAAACTTTGTCACCATTCCAGCTACAGTAAAACTACTCACAGAAGAAGAGAGCAATGAACTTGATTGACCACTGAAATATAAAAAGTTTTAGATTGGATATCTAAAGAAATAGGGGGCAGATCAACAAAAAAATTATACAGTGGTGGTTGGGAAGAATTATAGTTTCCAGTTATGGTCAATTTAAAATAACCTATTTTTAGGTATAGATGCTTTTAAATATCTGAAATAACTAGCTAATAATAAATCTAATAACATGCTGAATGTGTTGGTTGTGTAGCAACCTATACATTCAGTCCACTAGTCCACTAGTGTCATTTACAGAAATACTAAACATAGAAGAATTTGCATGGAAAACAGATAAATAAAAGTAACTCAAAAACATGTAGTAAAAAAAAAAAGGAAGAACGTTGTGTAATTCATCCAAGAGAATTTGAATTTAAGACTGTTTAATTTACCTTTCTTGTGAATTTCTTTGAATTATACAAAATAATCTTCAAATACAAACGTCTGAGTTCAACTTGATATATATAGTCTTGTATTTAATAATACTGCACCACCCTCCCGCTTCATAAAGACTTATAGACAGAGATCAGTCCTCTCTGAAGTGTGAAAATGACCCTTAGGTCACTTTAATGTACGTGCACATTGTGAAATTGACTTGCATTCACTCCCAGGCGTTCCATTGACTTTGGGAGATTAATTTCTAATTTCGTAGCTGGAGATAACAAATGAGCTTTGGCAGCGTATCTGCTGCTTTGACTTGATATTCACTTTCCCACCTTGTAATGTCGTTACCCTCAATATCCATAAAAGTGATATGTATCTAGAAACAATGGCATGTGCTTAATTAATATATGCCTACTCCCTAGCTCAAATACCCATGGAATGTATGCTGATATATTTTTATTATATTTCACTTTAAGTCATTCATTGCTAGACAACACAGACAAATTTAGTTTTACTTTTCATAATTTGACTTATAGCTTCTTAAAAGAAAGAAATATACTACAAAATCTTTGAGAACAAACCTTTTACCAAATTATAGTGATGATGTTAAGCTCTGCTATTGGTTTATAATCCGCTTGAACAAAAAATGTTTTACTTAATATAATAATAATAATAATAATAATACCCCTTTACTGCAGGAAAAGTCTGTAATACCCCCCCCCCCCCCCCCACACCCCCCAAAAGACATTTAAGAAAACCCAGGCATGCACAAAATAAATAAATGTTTCTCAATTGGATTCATTTCATTTTCATTATTGCTACAGTATGTCTTCTTTCTACGTCTATGTTTATTCTAGACAAATGAAAATGATAGAGAATGATTATACTACTACTACTATTAGTAATCATTATTATTATTATTCACAGGTAGGTGAGAAGCTGACTGGCCTGTGTGCCGAAACGTTGTGTGTGTTTTTGCTGTGTCTGCACCTATAAATGGGAGCACCCCAGATTGCATTCTAAAGGACTGGACAGACCTCATTTTTTAATCTACTGGATGTGTATACTGGCAGTAAGGTGGCCAGGGAGGAGTTGGTCGCTTGGTGGGTATCCTAACTTGTGTTTCTATTGGCTGGAAAGATGTCTGTCACAGCATGGTAACAGAGGAGGACGAATAAAGACAAACCCAAATAAACACATAGAACCATCTAGTTCAACCATAATGCCTGCCTGACAGTTGATCTGGAGGAAGGCAATAAAACATATGTGGAAAAAATCCTTCCCGGCTCCAAATTGCAATTAGAAGAATCCTTGGTAGGCTTATGTAACAAAAGGTGGAACAATTTGCCTGTGCGTTTAATCTGAAGCAACCTATCAAACAGCGGTGTACCTTCAGGGCCCGCAGGGTCCGGCAGGTAAGAAGGCCCACGATATACTCCAAAATATGCGTAAAGTAAAGAGACCCGAGACCAGCTGTTTAAAAGAACCAGCGGAAGTTTAAAACTTCTGCCTGTTATTTTAAACAGCTGATCACGCTTCTCTTTACAAAACTTTAAAAATAGCTTTTTTTCTTTTAAAAACAGCTGATTGTGCATCTTCTGTGGAGCGGAGGGGTGGGTGTCAGGGGCCTGAACTCCAGTCTTGCCGGGGGTGGGTCCGGGCCTCTGCAGTTACACTCCTGCAATCAGATGTTAACTTTTTACTGGTCTACTACAGTTAGGAGGCATTTCATAACATCTGATTGGTTGCTGCAAAATCAAAAAATTAGTAGGCAAACAACTTCCGGGTGTCGCTTCTTTCAGAGCTTGTCTCTTCATTGGCCAACGGAGTCCAGGAGCACTGAAGGAAAATTCAGGTGAGTGAATCTAGACCTAGAAAGTGAGCCCAGGGGTGAGGACAGTGAGGTTTAGGTCCTCACCCTGAGAACTTTCCAATGAGGGATCGTGGATTTGGTGAGTGTAGTTGTCCTTTAATCCTTTAAAATCCCCAGTTTCTTATTCAAAGCTGCAGAATAGGTATTTTACCCAATCACATGGCCATAATCAGTTGGAGAAATGCATATCACTCCATACTAAGGGTTTCCTGGCCTTTATTAATCAGCCTGTGTCCTGGTACCTTTATATGGAACTCCTGCTGTGACTTTAATATAAGGGATAATACGCTACCTACAGTGTAATATAAGGAGATTACGCCACTGAGGAGTTCCCTGACCAGATAAAAGCATGAGGCCGTAGGCCGAGTTCTTTTATACAGGTCAGGGACCTACGAGGTGAATTAATGTCTGTATATTATTCTGTATGTAGCGTATTATTCCAAATAATACATAAGGCACATAATACCTAAAAAAAAAAAAAAAAATAGCACAGGCAGCACACAACCAACCAACGGCACACTCACTCATCTACCCCCTCCTGTTAATACTCCCTGCATCTACCCCCGTCAACCCCTTCCTGTATTTACCCCCCCACCTCCCTGTATCTACCTCCTACCTTCCTGTATCTACCCCCCCGTATCTACCCCAGCCTCCCTGCCCCCCCATATCTTACCCCCATCTCTCCCTCCCTGTATCTAACCCCCCCCGTATCTAAACCCCTCCCCCTCTATACTACATTTACAAGTGAAGCTGTTTTCTGGAACATAACCATGCTGTTTTGTATTTAAATGTAAACCTGACCAGGATTCACTCTGGTCCTCTGCCCCTCCCATCCGGATCCTGTCACAGATTGAACTACACGGAAGATAAGGAGCAGCTCCAGTCGCCAGCCAAGTCAATTTATGGCTCATTGGAATGCAACGCCCCCCCAATGTTCTATGTAGTTCAATCTGTGACAGGATCCGGATGGGAGAGTGAGAGCACCGGAGTGTAACCTGGTCAGTAGTTTTACATTTAAATACAATGCAGCATGGTTAACACTTTATGTTCCCGAAAACAGCTTCACTTGTATGGAGTATAGTGGGAGGGGGAGAGGTGGGGAGGTGCAGTGGTGAGAATTCTTATTACAGTCACTCAGTGACGCACCTGAGGGACTGTAATAAGGATTCTTGCCACTGCACCTACCCATTCAAAGTATAGGAGCCTTATGTATTATATCCTTATAATTTATGGTAGGGGATACGTTTCTCCTTATAATACGATCTGTTGGCCTGTGTCCTTGAAACTTTATATTTCCACAATTCGGATAGTTCTATGATCCTTATAATTTACAGTTGGTGGTGCATTATCCACTATATAATTTACAGAAGGGGTTGATAAATGTAAGGCAATGCATCTTGTGCTGCTTATACTCCGAATGTGTTCAGTGAATCTGTTGGGAAAGGATCCTGGCCTTTTGGTGGATAAGAAAGTTGAATGTAACAAGCAGTGCCAGATAGTAATAGCTAGAGCCAGCAATATATTGTCTTGTAGAAAGAGGGGTATGGATTTAAGGGAGAAAGCACTTGTGTGGGAATATGGTCACTGTGTATAAATCATTGTTGATAGATGAAGTTGGATGTCAGGATCATTTTTTTTCCTCTTCAGGACACAGCCACACTGCGCCTGATGCACACTGATTCTGCTGCGTTTGCGTATAAAAATGGTTACTGCACGCGATTGCGTAATGCAATCGCATGCGGCGCTGCGACTGCAATGTTAGCAAAAATTGCATGCGCAAACGCAAACAAATCACGCTAGTGTGGCCTAGCGCTCATACTGTTTTTCCTTCCTCTGGATGAACTGTTGGGAAATGTCGGTATTGCTGAGTAGGTTGGACTAGATCAGGGGTGTCAAACTCAATCACATGAGGGGTCCAAATCCAAAAGACGGGCTAAGTGGCGGGATAAATGTTTCCATGAAGATATTCAGGATTGGGACTCTGTCTCGCTTGTGCCTAGTGCTGGGCCTCATCAGCAAAGGGTGTATAGTATGTATGTTTAATTCCATTTATATAGCACCACTTGGGAGCGGGATTTACTAACATGCAATGAGGTTCTGTGGCCGCAGGTCGTGGACAGAATCGGACGTCTGTTTGCGCCTTCACATTGTTAGCAAATCAAAAAATTCTCTTAGACATTGTACATGACAAGACAAGAAGTTCCTGTATTACACCCAATTAGGTGCTGTTTATAAAACATGTGGCCATCTTAGTCAATTACAACTTCTTCCCACTCTCACATTTACTCCCCCCTCCCCTCTCCATAGAAAGTAATGACAATCCAGCTTCTGTTTGCTAGACAGGACCTGATGAGTGTATATGATAAATTAATTTGCATATCTTGGAAACTACCCAGCATTCTTAGAGTAATGCCAGTTTTTCCCTGTTCCCACTATAAATATATTGATAACATGAGGCTGTGAGGTACCTTCTGTTATAAGAAGGCTCTACTTCATTTTATACTCTGTGGGGAGCTGTTAGCCAATTATGGGTTATGATGTCAGCCAAGCATCCTCTGCTAGAATAGAGGCAATAATTATCCTTTAATATCCGGTTGACAATACATCTAATAATGTGCTGATGGCAGCAGGAGAACAAGGGCCGAACATCACAGTGCAGGAACTGCCAGCTATGATTGAGATAGAGTAGACGGTGCCCAGGATGATTCAGTGGGGGAAGAATCAAGAGACAAAACCAAGTGTTGGATCGGGTTTTTTTTTTCCAAACGTGTGCTGCTTTGTGACTTTATCGTTACCGCCTAAGATTAAAGCAGCCCCAGCAGTGTTGCTGGCACCTTAAGCCACCTGAAAGAGCAGCTCCTGCTGCACAGCAAAATGAAGGATGGGGACAGTCACCAGGCTGGGAATCCCCCTGTGTCCCACACTGTCCTCTTCTCTGACTGTCTGGACCAGTGATGCCCAACACGTAGCCCAATCACAATCAGGAGCAGCCCTTATCCTGACCTGCGGCTCCTGCTGATTTGAAACCCCCCAAGTGTTTCCCCTTCTCCTGTTGCGTCCCCGCATGGCACCACCACCATCCCATCAGCAGGAAAGGGTCCTCAGGTCGGAGTGCAATGGACAGCCCAACCTTCTCCTACCTCCAATCCCACCTGAGGAGGAGCCTCCAAATCGGCAAGTCACAGAAAAGCAGCAGGAGAACAAGGGACAAACGTCATAGTGCAGGAACTGCTGGATATAATTGAGATAGAAGAGATGGTGCCCAGGATGATCCAATGGGGAAGAATCGAGGGACAAAAAGTGCTGGATCGTGTATTTTCTTTTTCCCAACCTGTGCTGCTCCGTTACTGTATTGTTACTGCCAAAGTTTAAAGCAGCCCCAGCAGTGTTGCTGGCACCTTGAGCCACCTGAAAGAGCAGCTCCTGCCGCAAAGGGAAGGATGGGGACAGTCACCAGGCGGGGAATCCCCACTGTCCTCTTCTCTGACTGTCAGTTGTCCTACAACTACCTGTCAGCACCAAGGACAGTAACCCTGCCAAGCACAGAACCTGATCCGACAGCACATGGGTGAGTAGTCAGACTGGACACAGTCATACTTAGGTCTGTCTGTGGTACAGTATATGTATTATATATATGTGCAGACTGTGGGCTTTCCATCACTCTAGGGAATTTTAGATATTGATTACCCTTTAAGAATTTCCCGTTTTTGTCACCTGTAACTTAACTATTACAACAAAATTTTCATTACACCCAATGGGATTGAACAACTGCAGGTGACCAATATTACCAATAGGAGGACAGGTTATTGGTCAGTTTGTGTGTCAGAAATTGGAACGTTTTGGTGGAATGTATTATAATTATTATACAAATATCGGCATGCTCTGTGAGCTCTGAAGCCGCCTCTGCCAGATCTGCCATGCAAGTACTGGGTGACCTCTTTCTGCAGTTAAAGGAATAAATATTTTGTAGGCCTATAAATTTATTGTGTGGCCCTCAAATGTGGTCAGGGGCCGCAAATGAGGCCCTTGAGGTCAAATGGGTTGGGCACCCCTGGCATATATGATATTGCTATTTCTTTGACATCCTTTCTAAATATGGGACAACCCTGTTCTTTCTCCTGTTGTGCTTCTTTCCTTCACTGGTGGTATTGACATTCTTTTCTTTATCTAGTTTTGACAGTGGCCCAGTCAAGATATCCACAAGTTTTAAGGGATCCTTTCTAATGCCCTGTGCTTGTGGGGATGTTCTCTGCTCGGTCTCTGTTACCTGCTCTCCCCCTGTAATGTTTCCCCCTGCTGTGGGCAGCACTCCCCCTGTAAAGTTTCTCCCTGCTGTGGGCAGCTCTCCCCCTTCCTCCTCGGTTTGCTTTGATCCATTTAGCGTTTGGCTCCATCTCTGGGCTAACACTAATCTTGCAAATGTAAAAATAAAAAGAATCTATTGGACAAAATATTCCCACAAGGATACAGATAAGGGAGATATATTTAGTAGTTCCTAGAATAGATTAAGATTTATTCTATTTCTGTGAATATCTCCCACCAGAATTACCTTCCACTCCCCACTGCCACTAGATCAGGTGGTGTACAAACTTCTCCACATCTTTTCAGTGTGATGCTTGGATCTTTACAATACACGGGATCCTAGGCCACTTAGTTTTCTCATCCACAACTCTATGGTAGAATTGATATTAAAATGTTAATGCTATTATTATTATTTCAGTGATTTAGAGATAAATGCGAGAACTGCAATGTTTGAATTGGAATCTTGCTAAATATTTCTTTCTTTAACTATTGATGTTTGGTCTTTCTAGGTTTCTACGATCAAGAGTAGATCTATGGGGATTGAAGGTCTATGGGATCTACGGGAATTTGAAAGATCCAGCAGCAAACAGAGAAAAAGGGAAGGGAAAGGGGAACAGTGGGGGAGACCAAAGTAACATCCAACTGTGAGTTGGATATGTGCATATGTATGTAATGGGCCCACATCTATATTCTTTATCTATTTCTATTATCCTCCTTTACTCAGAGTTAAAGGGATTAGCCATTCCTCACTAATGCTACATTTTCATCAGCCTCATTTGTTTAAAGTATTAAGGAAGTTTCCAGTTACTTCCTTAATACTTATCTAGGGTCGTACACTCCTAATCAATTTGGGGTACCAGACAGATTCTGGTAAAGGATCCATGCTTTATGAGCTAAAATATATGGTAAATTCCCTCCTCCTGAGACAGCATCTCACTACCCCACTGAGCTAACTGGTGGGTGTTGTGGTTTATCGACAGGGATGGCAAGCATGCCTAAGGTTTTCCTATATGCCAGTAAAAAAAGTAGAGTAGTAAAGCCCATTCCAGCACTGGGTTAAAAGAAAGAGTTATCGTAAAAAAACTAATTAAAAAGCCTCTTACATTCCTTTTTGACTTCTGCACGGAGCACAGTTCAGCTCCCACTTCTTCCTGGTTTGCAGAAATCCTTGCTCTCACAGACCCGGCACGGCAAGGATGCAAGAAAACAGAATGCAAAGTACTTTCAGGGCGATGCACAGAGAGGAGCTATATTCGCATAGCACCTCTCCGTGCATTTCGAAATTTTCAGCCGATGCACCTCTTGGTGCTTCTGGTTGCTTGTCTCAGATGTGCACCCCTGTGACCTGAGAGAAATTTTGACAGCTGTTTTGTTACTCAGCTCGGTTCTGCTGTCTTGTCAGAAACTGCTTGTAAACTTGGAAATGGCTGATTTTGTGTACTGGGGAGTTATAGTGCCTGTGCTTGGGGGGGTGATGTCTAGGAGAGGCAGTAAGGGTATGGTGCCTGTGCTTGGGGGGTGGTGATTGTAAGGGGGGGCAGTGAGTCTATGGTGTCCGTACTTAGGGTGAGATAGCAAGGATAGCAAGGGGGCAGTAAGGGTATGGTGTCTGTGCTTGGGGAGGAGATAGCAAGGAGGGGCAGTGAGAGTATGGTGCCTGTGCTTGGGGGTGTAAATGGCAAGGACGGGCAGTAAGGGTATGGTGCCTGTGCTTGGGGAGAAGATAGCAAGAGGGGCAGTGAGGGTAGGGTGCCTGTGCTTGGGGCTGTGATGGCAAGGAGGGGCAGTGAGAGTATGGTGCCTGTGCTTGAGGGGAGATGACAAGGGGGGCCAGTGAAGGTATGGTGCATGTGCTTGGGGGAAGAATGCAAGGGGGTCAGTGAGGGTATAGTGCCTGTGCTTGGGGGGTGATGGCAAGGGATGGCAGTGAGGGTATGGTGCCTGTGCTTAGGAGGGTGATGCTAAGGGCGGACAGTGAGGGTATGATGCCTGTGCTGGGGGGTGATGGGTAGGGTGGCATTAAAATGATTAATATAATACAATACGATAACATTTACAAAGCGCCTTTCTCCTAAAGGACTTATAGTGCATAATAATACACCCCCTATGATCCCCCTTAAGTTATACGGATATTAAACCCTTTAGATCACAAGCTGGGTGTCATCATAACCCTGTAACACAGAGCAGAGAACATCCCCACTAGCACAGAAGCAAAGGCTAAAGAAATAAAACATCTCAGAGGAGCCCTTAAAACTTGTGGATATCCAGACTGGGTCTTTGTCAAAAGAAGTAGAAGAAAGAAAAGAACATGAATATCAACAGTGAAGGGAAAAGCAAGACAGGAGAAAGAACAAGGTCATTCCATGTATGTCAGTGGTCTCCAAGAAATAAAGAAGAATTTTGAAAAAACACCTATCCCTGCCTGCATTAAACCAAAGAACACACTGAATCAGCTATTGGTACATCCAAAAGACCCAATACCAAAACACAAGAAAAGCGACATCATATATGCAGTGCAGTGTGAAGAGTGCTCAGATTTGTATGTGGGGGAGACCAAACAGCAACTGCACCAACATATGGCCCAGCACAGAAGAGCCAATTTCTCAGGTCAGGACTCAGCCGTGTACCTGCATCTTAAGGAAAAAGGACATACCTTTAAAGATTGTAATGTCAACAGCTTGGTAAAGGTCAACAGCTTCGATTTATATGTATATGGGGGAGCACCTACACGTATATGTAACCACGCTGAATAATAATGTTTTGAGTACCGGTGCCTAACAAATTGTTGCCTATAACAGCTTGGTAAAGGAACATGACTGGTTCAAGGAGGCCATTTATGTAAAAATAAACCAAGCCTGAATAGAGGTGGGGGGTTCGACACCAACTGTCTGCCATGCACAATACTGTTTTGACACCTTACCTTGGGCAGTTCCTATAACACCTCTTAGCCGCAATGCAATCATGCCTTACATTCAGAAGGTCCATAACACTTGACTGTCAGATATACCATGACCTGGATGAATGAGAACCTTCACAAGCATATTGCAAATACTCTTTGATTTCTAATATCCGTATAGCTTAAGGGTGTAGTAGGGGTATATTATTCATTATAAAGCACAGGCACCATATCCTCACTGCAACCCTTTGCCATCTTCCTCCAAGCACAGGCACCATACCCTCACTGCAACCCCTTGTCATCTCAGCCCAAGCACAGGTGCCATACCTTCACTGCCCTCCCTTGCCAACTCCCCCCCCAAGCACAGGCACCATACCCTTACTGCCCCTCCTAGACATCACCCCCCTTCCAAGCACAGGCACTATACTTCCACAGCACACAAAACCAGCCATCTCCAAGTTTTCCAAGACAGCAGAGTCAAGCAGAGTAGCAAAACAGCTGTAAAAATTCCTCTCAGGTCACAGGGCACGCATCTGAAACAAAGTACTTTGCATTCTGTTTTTTTTTTATCCTTGACGCGCCCACTTAAGTCGCCGGGTCTGTGAGAGCAATCATTTCTGCAAACCAGGAAGAAGTGGAAACTTAACTGTGCTCTGTGAACTTAAAAGATTTATTGCTCAGTGCAGAAGTGAAAAAGGAATGTAAGAGGCTTTTTAATTATTTTTTTTATCATAACCCTTTCTTTCAACTCTTTGCTGGAATGGGCTTTACTACTCCTATAAGGTTAGTGGTTAGATTCGGGTTTAGGGTTAAGGTAAGGGTTTGTGGTTAAGTTGGATTAGGGATTAGGAGTCGTTTTGGGGCTTTAATGCCAGCCACATTAACAACAAATTACTATATACACACACCACCCACTGGTGCTAATAACCCCTCCCTTAACATAACCAATTTCTGGCTGGGTGAGATATAACACAATCCCTATCAAAAGAGTAACTCACCACCAGCCGTTAGTGGCCTGGGTGCAGACTGCCCCAGGCCCATCACAAGACCTACGGTACAATTGACACACAACTCAATTTACCAATCTTTCCAGAAGCCAAAATATGGACTGACACAGTTCAGGGCCAACTGAAGTTGATCACGTGTAACATCTGTAAGTGTGTAATTATGGCCATGTCTTATCCTTTCTGGGGTGATACACTCATGGTGATAAGTATTACCTCCACTGGATTCCCTGTTATCTTATGCGGCCATCCTCTTCTCCATCTGAAATCAGATAGTGGCGAGTTGTTCTCAATAGATGTAGTATATCCTCTTCCTCTCCTGGATTGGGCTAAAAAAATAAAAGTCCATTCCCTACCCCCCAAAAAATGAAAACACTCCCAACCCCCCACCCCCAAAAAAAAGCCCCCACAAAAAAGGACCAAACCCCCCCCCCCCCATAAATTAAAAAAAATGGGGGGAGGAGAACCTAATGGGCAGCGTCTCTCTTCCTTAAGTGTTAAGGAGTTGAGTCGGTCTGCCAGGCCCTCCCTCAAGGTCCCAGTACCTTACCCAGTGGGGGCAATGCTAGGAGGAGATCCTACTAATAGGCAGCAGCTCTCTCCCTTAAGAGTTGAGTCGGGCTGCCAGGCCCTCCTAAGGGAGAAGAACCTAATAGGCAGCGGCTCTCTTCCTTAAGAGTTGAATCGGTCTGCCAGGCATTCCCAAAAGGTCCTGCAATGATAGGAGGAGAACCTAAGTGGCAGCGGCTCTCTGCCTTAAGAGTTGAATCGGTCTGTCAGGCCCTCCTAAGGGAGGAGAACCTAATGGGCAGTGTCTCTCTCTGTAAATTAATAAGACGGACTGCCAGCTAGGGGAGGGACAGTTACATTCTATTGCACTGAACATATTCCTACCAGAGCAAGTGTCTGCATGGAAATAGAAATCCCTCTGTCTAATGATCATTCTATGGGACGTGGAAGGTTCTACAGAAGGCAATACCAATCTACCTCCAAATGTGGTAGAAAATATCATGGCATTTATGGTTAAAACAAATTAATGACAAGTATCAGAAGAAATGCTAGAAAAGGAAATTTTACATATACTTTGGCTTCAAAAGGCTGCATTTCAAAAGGGGGTGTGTAATGGTGTAATGGTAATCTTTGTGTGCTGCAAATTTTAAAATGCTTTTAAAATTGAAAAGTTAATACCTACATTTAGTATTGTGCATACTGTTGCCACAGAAACAGAAGGGTGGGCATTGGGTGCATTAGTTGGTTTTTGTACCTGTGTCTCTGTTGGGATATATTTTTTTATAACCATAAAACTAACTTTTTTGATCACTAAGGTATAGTTTCCATGAAAACAGAAGTGTGGGGTAGTTGCAGGGGATGAAGTACATGTAGGGTTTCACCAATCTTTTCACATATCATTAAAGTGCATGTCCAGCCTTTAAATAACATTTTATATTTCTGTTAAGTTACCCCACAAACCCCATTATTAAAAAGTTCCAAAGATGCTCCTGAAGGGACTTACCTTACCCAGTTCCTCGTCACCTGGGTACCACCCCCTGCTGCTGTTTTCGAGCAAAAACAGCAGCAGTGAGCCGATTCTTGGTTGCGGCTGTCAGGTAATTGTGCATGATGTCACCATTCAACCTTTGACTGACAGCTGTGTCCAGGAAACAGAGAGGGAAGTGCAGCAGAATGAAGAGGGTCCGGAATAGGTAAGTCCATTCAGAGGCATCTTTGGAACTTTTCAATAATGAATAAATGGGGTTTGGGGGGGTAGATAAACATAAATATAAAATGTTTTTAAGGCTAGACATGCACTTAAATGACATGGGAAAAGACTGGTGAAACCCTACAAGTACTTCATCCCTTGCAACCACCCCACACTCCTTTGCAGCCTGAATTGTGTCCTGTACATTCCACTGAGATGGCTCTTTGTGAAGTAATGAATTACCTCCAGACTGCTAAGGCCAATGGTCACTTTTCTATTCTTCTTGACCTCTCCTCTGCTGCTTATTCCCACCTAATGCAGATACCTTGGGCCTTGGACTTTTATTGTTCTTCCTCTGCACTATTTCCTTGGGAGATGGCATTATTCACAAATCTACTTGTCTACCCCTGCGCCCAATCTCCTGACAATCTTTCTTCCTAATATAGCAAAAACCTGCAGGTTCCTCTCTCTTCTGACTACCAATATACTTATGTATGCTCTCCTTCTATCATGCCTGGACTATTGTTACCTACTACTTACTGGTCTTCCTGCTTCCCATCTATCTTCCCTCCAGTCTATAATAAACCCTGCTGCACGTATTGTTTGGCTTAATGATAAAAAGGATCTCAAATCTCCCCTGTACCAGACAACAACCTGGGTCCACATTAAACAGCGTATTGTATACAAAATCCTTCTCCTAACATTTAAATTCAATTGGTTTGGAAACTACAACTACAACAGATGCTTTATTTGCATCTGTATGGGAATTCTGCTGTTAATTTAAAGGGCAACTTAAGCCTGCAGTGGAGAGCCCCCCTCCCCCGAGAGCTCCCCCAGTTCAGTGGAGGACTTAACGGTAAGTTTAAACATTGCAGTCCTTACCGGCATCAATGTGGCTCACAGACTCAATGAATTCAACCCGGTTACCACCTGCTGCGTAAGTACTGTTGATATGTCCTCACTACAAGCCAAGGGGGCCACAACTTCTTATTAATCCTATAACAGATATAGCCTCCTCCCAGAAAACCACTGTGGGTGAAGTACAGATAGGGGCCCCATCATAGTTTTGCTGGGGGGCCCAGTGATTCCAAGTTATGCCACTGGCAGGACAAGGAAGCCCAGAGCAGAGCAATGTATGTGGGTCTCAAAGAAAAGAAAGACTAGTAGCTACCCCCTCTCCATCTCCCCTGCCACACAAACAAATTTCCAGCCAAGACAGCAGATATGTCAGACAGTGTCTTCTAAAGCTCTAGTATAGGCTTACCTGACCTCCTGTCTCCCTCCTCCCAATCTGAAATTCAACTGAAATTCAGCAGCGAAAGAGGATGAATTTCTGTGGTCCTTTTTCTTTTTAAAAAAAAAAACAGAACTTCCTTTTTTTAATAAAAAAAACTTTGCTTATACCAGACACTGCCGGCCGGGACAATGCAGGGCAATGTTGACAAACCAGGACATATGCGAAAATCCGGGACAATCACCAGACGATCCAGGACAGCAGGACACAAGGTGAAATTCAGGACAGTTGGGAGGTATGCTGGGCCCTCCAGCAAAACTATAATGGGGCCCCCTTTCCTGCTTCATATACAGCAGTTTTCTGGGGGGAAGCTGCATTCATCATAGGGAAAGTAAGAAGATTGGGGCCCCTGCAGTCACAGGGTCTACTTCTGATACAGTAGTTATGCCCCTGCACGCCAACTAAATGTGAATCAGTTAGCATTACTTTCATCCCTTAAAGGGGAACTAAAGTCTCCAGACCACATTGTCCCAATAGACAGAGCACATTCACAAACATACAACAAGCTGTGTCTCACCTCTCCCTTTGCTGTTGCCAGTGGGTAATTTATGAAAATAACCTGTGAGTAATAGGGGTCAGCTCCCACAATCCACCTTAGCTGGGAAAACCCCCAGCTAAGTGTCTGCGTACAGGCACATGCTCTGTAGCGTACAACAGATCAAAACAAGGAAGTTGCAGCCTTGCTTCCTAGAAGCTGACAGCCAATCACATTATAGCACAGAGATCCTCCCTCTCCCTGACACAGAACAGGGATTTCAGCTATTTGTTTTCAAACACATTCAAGGCTCCTGTCCTAACAATGATATAATCCTTTTGATATATGATATAATACTTTTCATACAAAAAGAAAAGTAATCTTTGAAGTGTATTTCAAAGATAGCATGGAAGTAAGAAACGGAATATTTACATTTCAGCAAAAATAAAAGTAAATCTGGGGAATAGAACCTGCAACTTGTAAATTTACTCTGTCTTGCTAAAAGCAGAGCTCTTACCTCTAGGTTAAGAGAGACACTATATAATCCATTGGTATATGTAGAATATTGTACTAGGAACATAATGGAAACAAAAAATAAAAGGTAAATTTGGGAATTCAAACTCATGACCTTCTGAACAGTTTGTGTCTAAACCTGGCATCTTACAAGGTGAGCCACCACTGAATAAGCTGAAAGTGTAGGTACAATTAGAAGCTTCATCTTTAGCATGGAATATAATAGAAACAAAAAAATGTATCTGGGGTATTGAACTTGTGACCTTTGGAAATGTGTATTTTTTAACGGTGCGCCAACACTGAATAAGCAAGAGAATCCAGCTACATTTGGAAGCTTTATCTTTCGGTGGGAAAATAATAATAAAAAAAAAATGTAATATGGAAGTCCCTGATAAGACTTTGAAAGCTTGTTACCCTTCTGTTTATTTTCCAGCAATTCACACTGAATGGTTAATAAATTATGGTAACAATCAGCTTTCAAAGTTTTATCAGGGATTCTAAATTGGTGTATAAAAAATACTTTGTGCATTAAGACAGTGAATACTGGGGTCAGGGGCATGGTTCTTTGATGACTTCATGGGCTGTGTGTTGTACTGGCAACAACATGGAAGCCTTCTTAGTTACAGAATCTATTTCTCACATGTACTAAATGCAATGTACCAGAGAAGAATCTTACAATGTATAGGTGTTCTGGGGAGAAAAACCTTCACATTAGGTTTTTAAAAATTTAAGTTTAGTGCTCCTTTAAGAATTCACTGCAGAGATGCTGTGGCTCTCCATGAATTACCTTTGTATTCCTTTTAATTTATTTTGTTCTACTTTTACATTTTCTGAGAATATAAAAATAAAGACATTTTCCAGGGATATTCCAGGGATACTAAATCGACTAATTGTAATGAAATAGAGTGGACCATACCCATCTAAACACAATGCTGTCTAATTACCACAGATGCTACTAAATAGAAAAAGACATGATTCATGTCATACACAAGAAATTTAACCGTGAAAAAAGGGACAAAACAAAGAAAGGTTTGGGTCAGTGCCTACATTATGAGAACATAGTCAATTTTTTCCTACTAAATACGACCCATTGTTGGAAAGAAATAATGATGGCGAGGAAGGTACCAGTCTGTTTATGCTGATCACATGCCAAAGGCATAAAATATAATTGGCCACAGATGTTAAACGGCTCATGGCTACTAATTAGCACTAAGTGATTTTGTTTCTACCTGCAAATGTGCATCATTTTCATGTGCATGAAAATATTAGTCATTTGGAGGGACCCTGTGCTTTTTGTGAGGACTGTTTCTCTGGCCCAGTAAATGACCATCTGTAGTATTTATTATCGGATTGCCTTAGAAATGTAGAGTGCACAGCTAGCTACCACTACTGCTGTACAGATATTGGCTAAAAATTAAATTGACTGTAAAAAGTCCATCAAGGATAAGCTTGCTATAGTTATAGTATAGTACAGTCGTATAGTATTTGAGGTTGAATAAAAACATATGTCCAACATCTAGTCCAACCTACAATAAGTCCAACAATAACTACATTTCCTGCCTAACAGTTAATCCAAAGGAAGGCAAAAAAAAAAAAAAAAACAGTATGAAGTGGAAAAAAATTCCTTCCTGGCCATCAAAAACATCCCTGGATCAACTTCAACTTTATGTTTCAATACCAGTAAAATGCAACCTTCTTTATTTTTAGAAACTCAACCTGCTTTTTTTTTTAAAAAACTGAACCTGCCATCACCAAGTCCAATAGAAGACAGTTCCATAGTTTTATCATTCTCACAGTGAATACCGTATATACTCGAGTATAAGTCGATCCGAGTATAAGTCGAGGTACCCATTTTTACCTGAAAAATTTGTAAAAACTGATTGACTCGAGTATAAGTCGAGGGTAGAAATTATCACCACTACTGCCTTCTGATTCTGTGTTGTTTTTAGGCTTCAGTTTCCCTTTAAATGGACAGCAGACTTCCCATACATGAATCCCATACAGTAATAGCCAAATCCAGTACCAGTAACCTCCAATTCTTTGGCACTCCAGATGTTTGGAAACTACAACTCCCAGCATGCTTTGTTGCTGGGAGTTTCAGTTTCTAAACATGTGGAGTGGCAAGGTTCAGTAAACTTTTAATTAAGATTAGCATCATTTACAATTCTCCTGACCCCCATATAGTAAAGGGCCCTCAACCCCATATAGTAAAGGGAACTCTGACCCCCATATAGTAAAGGATTCTCTGACCCCAATAGTTAAAAATGTCACCTGAGAGTTGTAGTTTCAAGCTGTCATTTGCACTGAACTAGCAGCTGTTTTTTGCCCCAAACTGAGGAGACCCATCAGATTTGCAGCATCCAGTGACAGTGCTGAGTGAGTCCAGCAGGCAGAATACAGGAAGCAGGAAGTGTAAAGGCAGATCAGCTCCTGTAACTTTCTATACAGGTTAACACAGCGCCACCTACTGGTTACTATCTGTAATTGCAGAATTTGGATCTAAATTAGGACTTGACTCGAGTATAAGTCGAAGTTAGCTTTTCAGGCTAATTTTAAAGCCTGAAAAATTCGACTTATACTCAAGTATATACGTTAACCCCTTTCTTACTTTTTTTTTGCAATTAATTAACTTTCATTGTTTTTTTTTACAAAGTTTTAAAGATATTTACATTTTTATGTGTGATATGGTAGCAGCATCACTAGCTCCCCTGCACTTCCTGCTTTAAAACCATGTGAAAGTTCCTCTTCCCTGCATCTCCTCTTCATCATGGCCCCTCCCATTGCAGACCCCTTGAACCCCCCTGTGGCCCCTCCCTCTCCTCAAGTTACTATAACTCGATCTCTTCCTGGTTTATTCAGCTTTCTTCTGCACTGAGCATGTGCCAGCCACAGATTAGAGGAGGAGCTAGCATTTGTGACCACATATTGAGAACCTCACACCCCCTAACTTTCTGATCAGTGATTTCTTCATATCTTAGGCTGTGCAGCACATAGAGAGGTGGTCATTGGCTCATTTTAAAGGTGATGACCTGACCTTTAATTTAAAATCAAATTGTTTGGAGACCACAGTTCCATTTAAAGATTAAACATATTTTTTCCAGTCTTAAGCGATGTTTGTGTGTCAGTTTATATTATGGCCCATTAATGTATTTATACACAGTGATCATATCCCCAAGCAAGTGCCTTTTCTCTAGTGTGCATAATTGTAACTTTTCCAATCTGTCTTTATATTCTTTATATTCAAGCTTCCCAAATCCCCTTATTAATTTAGTTGCCCTTCTCTGAAGCCTTTCCATTTCCAAGATGTCATTTTTGGATTCCAAAACTGCACTGCATACCGCATATTCCAAATGAGTCCTTACCTTATAAAAGACAATATCGGGCTGGGTCTAGCTGTTGCCGCTTGGCCACAGCTAACTAACAATTTTTTATTTGCCAGGTTACTCCTGGACTAATACTTTATTATAGATAGTGCTGAAGCCAGGAGGAAGACTGGCAGAATCAGTTTTCTTTAGGCTGTCCCAAGTACTTTAGGCATTTAAAGTATTAGAAGCACAATGATGTTTAAGCCCAAAATGCATCACCTCACATTATAAACATTGAATCTCATCTGCCACCTAGCAGCCTAATGTGACAATCTATCTAGATCCACCTGCAACAATTGCACATCCTCTGCAGCATTTTTGTTTTGTCCACAAACACAGAGACCTCAATAAACAGAGTAATAGAGGTGGCCCCAACACAAAACACTGTGGTACACCATTAAAGGGTATCTACTTCCAAAAATCACATTTTCAAAAGATACCTGTAAAATGTCCACTACGCCAACACTCCAAGATTCTAAAAATCTTCATTTTAAATAACAGCATGTAAAGTGACCTGTCACTCAAACTAGGTATGCTAATTTGTGTCCCTCCAGTGACCTCTTACTAGGATCTCCCAAAACATTTATTAACATAACCCCAAATATAATGAGCTGATTAATCATATTGGTCTCCTGTCTATCTAATCTATCTATCTATCTATCTATCTGTCTGTCTATCTGTTTGTCTTTATGTCTATCTATATATCATGATATTCCAGGGTGTTTGGTAGTATAAATGCGCAGACACCAGTCAGAAGGGGAGAGATGCAATCCAGGTCTGCTGCAGGAGTGTGTCACAGGAGGTCACTTACAGGACCCCCCCTAAGCATGTCTGCTTGCTTGTCAGAAGAAAGGGAGAAGTGTCTGACACAGCAGAAGCTCCCCC
Organism: Hymenochirus boettgeri; assembly: GCA_019447015.1. Classification (NCBI taxonomy): domain Eukaryota; kingdom Metazoa; phylum Chordata; class Amphibia; order Anura; family Pipidae; genus Hymenochirus; species Hymenochirus boettgeri. The sequence goes on from CM033470.1 coordinate 161,382,633, forward strand.
CCCGCCCTCACCCACTATCGTCAGTTTGTCTACTTGCCTGTTAGCAGAATTTAAACTCACAGGTCTGTTATTACCAAGCTGTGAACGACTATCTTTCTTAAATATTGGGATAACATCAGCTTTTTTCCCAGTCCAAATGCACATTTCCAGACATGAGGGAATCTGAGAAAATAAGACACAATGGCCTGGATAAAACTGAACTTAGTTCCCTAAGGACCCCAGGATGTATGTATCCAGGAGCTCTATTGATATTAAACTTATTTAGTTATTTCTGAACCATAGCCTAATTGAAGTGCAATTCCATCAATGATACCATTATTAAATACTATACTCTATGCTATCTCTACTTGTACTATATGTTCTATAGTGTATACAGAGGTATACATTTATTCAAGTCATTATCTTTATCGCCATTCTCTGTAACTACCTTGTCCCCATTATTTAATGGTCCCACATTTTCAGTCCTCATCTTATTAAAAATATACTTAAAAAATGTTTTGTATAAAGAATGTCCTGGTACCTGTACTACGGGAAGCCCAACAACCAGGTTCTAAGATCCGGTGCTAACAGGCCTGGAGGTGTCTCCCTTATTGATACATATATGAAAGGTGTTCCAAGAATGGTAAGGTAAACTTTATTCAAACAGTTTAAAATCTTAAAACTTTATTTTTGCAATGAACATAAGGAAACATAAAAAAAAAAAAAGTACACCTGGGTATTGAACCTGTCACCTTTTGGACTGTTTGTTTCTAAAACATGCACTGGCATTGCACTGCAGGTGCATTCAATCCAGGTACATTTAGAAGCTTTATCTTTTCCTAGGAACAGAATAATTTAAAAAAATAACAGTAAAATGAGATGACTATTTTGTATTGCCTCAGGAAGTCTGTCTGTAATTCACACTCACTGTAAAATAAACTGCACAGTGACAAGCAGATTTCAATGCCTTATCAGGCATTGGAAAAGCTTTCACATTAGAATTTTAAAAAAATTAAGTTTATTTTTTCTTTAATTGCTTTCTTACAATCCTAGTTAGTTTTTATATTGCTTAAAGGCTCGTTCCATTTCCTCTGACTTGAAGATTTTAAATGCCATTCTCTTTTTTTACATTTCCCTCTTTACATCAAAATTAAGCCACTTGGGTGTGGTCTTATTTTTTTTACATTTATTTCCCAAGTTTTCATTTCAGTTAGGTACCACTTTATGTTTCTCAAAATATTACCCTAAGGCATTATATGAATTGTATTACTCATGACATTACATGAATTGTATTAAATGCATAACACTGTTACTAGGTCTGTTTCTGTCTTTCAATCATGCCAGTTTTTACACCCACTACAGTCAAAAATGCAAGCCCAGCCGAATATAATAAAATATTTTTCTGTCAAGACTTCAGCAGGTAGCACTGTAGCTCAATGATCAGCACACTTGCTTTTTAACACTAGATTATATGACTAGATTATAAATTAAAACTATTAGTGGAGTGTGGAGTGCAGACAGCTTTAACTTACAAAGTCATTCCATTAGAAGGTAAACTTCCAATTCTCTATTGCAACAGAATCCAGGAAATTTAATCCAAAGACAAAATTTAAAGGTAAAAAAGACTAGCTCCACAATCCTTAACTCTCTTAGGTCATATGGCTGAGTCGGGAGTCAGCTGCTTATAGAAATAACTAATAGCAGCACTTGGTGGCACTATAACACAGAAAACGAAATTAAAATGCCAAATGGGGCAGAACAATTAGGTTTTTGAATCATTACTGTATAGCAAGATAAAAGAGGCTCATTTTAGAGAGATGCAGGAGGATTGTTTTGTGCAGCCACATATTAAGGTGTCCTTATGAAGGTTCTCATTCATCCAGGTCATGGTATATCTGTTGTATTCAATTAGATCAACTGGACTTTCTCAATGACTGGGATTTTCCAGGGTACATAATTGTCACAGATTGTTGTACAAGTCATTCTGAATTGAGAAAGCCAGTCGGATGACTGGCGAAACGTCTTCAAGAACTAAACTTTAAGTCCAGTTGATCTAATTGAATACAACAGATTACGGTGCAGTGTTTCTTGCATCAGTAAACACTTCTGAAAAATTGTGTTTTATGGGTCGGTATTTACATATCGGTACTGCAGTAGGTATTTACCGATTGGTAAATCCCTTGATAAATTCCATGTTCGATATTTACAGAGGTAGATCCCTCAAGTCAATATTTACCAATGTCAAATACTGTAATCAATTTACCAGTTGTAAATACTATAATTGGTGATTAATGACAAACAGTGAAAACCACAAGTCTTATTTACTAATCAGTAAATGCTGGATGTACTACAGCTTTTTAATGATCCCCAAAAGGAGTGAGGATTAAAGAAAATTCGTACCACTGGCCTTATTCAACATTTGCACAATAGCACCATCTAGTGATCTTAACTATTCTGGCAGCTATACCATCAAAACATAATACAAACCACCCTAAAATATCTGCATAAAGTTTTGTAGGCTCTTATTTCATATTGCTTAATATCTATAATTGTTGCTTGTGTTGGTGATTATGGATTCCCAAACATTCTGAGTTTCTTTCTGCAAAATTTTAACATCAAAACCAAAAAGAAGGACCACAATTTTGTGATTGAAAATTCTGCAGTTTGTGATGAAATTTCATCTTTTCATTTGACTAAGAACATTCCTTTTATGAAACCAGTAGCATTGGTGGCTGTCATTAAGTCTCGTATATAAAGCATGAATTTTGTAAAAAAAAAATTGAAAAGCTCTCTAAAATTCAGTAAATGGAAAATTAAAATAATTCTTTAGGTTCCAGTTGATCAATCTGATGCAGCCACCAGCGTAGTTTGGAAAAAGAAAAAAATCAAATCCTTTGAAGTAAAAGAATTAGACCAACATATTGCAATTTTTTTCTTATTATTAATAAGAAAAAAATATTATTATTATTATTAATAATGGGACTAATGATCACATTTTCTTAAAGGGCATCTATAGTGGGGGAAAAAAAAATGTTTTTATTTCTATGTGTTATATAATTCCCCCCAACCCCCAGAGTACTGTTATTTTCTTCAGTTTCCTCCTCTGTCCCGAGATATATAAGTTAAAAGAAGTCAAGATTTCAATACACCACTCCTGCTTGAGCCGTCAATCAACTCCCCTAACAGCATGCTGGTGTAGTGTGTAGGCTTACACAAGTTTTACAGCAAGTCTCCCAAAGACTCCTTTCTGCTCACTAAAATGCTTGGCAAATACTGGGTTAAAAACATAAGTAAAGGTAAGGAGAATGAAACAGTGTTCACCAATTTATTGCCTGTCAAAGGAAGATCGGGCTGCAGTGATAAGGCAGGACTGGGTCTCTCCAATATCAGCCACCTCCCACTCGTTATGTAGCAAATATCTCCAGAACAAAGGAGACTCTCTTTGTAAAGGATTACATAAGGAGGTTTTTATTTGTTTACAAAGGTTAGAGTGATGTGTAGGAGTATTAATGTGCATGATCGGCTTGTTTCACAGGCTTTGTTCACAGCCGGACTTTGTGAATGTGGGAATGACCAGAGAGGGGAGGGGGAGCTTTGCAGTAAATCAGACTGTGTGCAGACACGGAGGCACAGAGGAAGGTGGGAATAAGGCAGCATACACTATCCTTTTTTTAATGTCTGGATTGGAGCAATGTATAATTTTCACTTTAAATGGCCTTTAAAATATTCATTGTTATATTTTTCTTTTAATGGGCATCTATACTGGAAAAAATATTTTATACTTTATATATGATACCCATGCCAATTTCATATTCGCCTATTTGATTTTTAGTGCCTCCTACAATATTTTAATGTATTAATCCTATGTTCTGTGCCATATTTACAATATTACCTTGACTGAAGGAACCTTTTTTCTAGTTTTTGTATTTCTAACATGCAGGTTTATTTTAATTATCCTGGTTACTGGTGAACCATATGTACTATGTGCATGTATAACTATAACTTGTTTTTATTTCTTTTCTCTTTATTTTGATATTCAGCGGTTTTGATCTACATGTTAACAGTTTCAATATAGTTACATTATAAGAAGATAATGTACCTTATGTTGCAACCAATTAGTTTCTGCATGAACTGCTACTTTTTTTCCCCTTTAGAATAAATCGCACTGAGTGTAATTTACAAGATTGCATAGTAATGATCTGATACATATTCAATAATGAGATTTGGTTTTCGGCTGCCAAGATATTAGGGTTCTGTCGCCATCTGCTCAAAACAAGTGTGATAACACCATTGCTTCCTTTCTAATGTAATTGTACATGAATCAAGCCAGCTTGCTGAACATGACATCCTGGAATGCACATTTTGAAATAGCTTTGGGCCTGGGGAGCTGGTACTTTTGCAATGTAGCTTTGATGACTGGGACAATAAAAATGTGCTTAAGAGCCCGGTATGACAATTTCCTTGGTTATGCAAAAAAAATAAAAATAATAAGAACTATATTACTGTAGAGGGTAAAAGAGAGTAGTAGATACTGACTGTCCAATATGATGATGTCAGGGCATATGGACACGTTAGTGCCAGAATCAATAGTTAAGTCTGCTCCATCTGTGTTTCGGCTATATATAGAGATGGCATTAATGGCATGGTTCAGTGGAGGAAGACATAAATATTGTGCAGTTTCTGAGACTCTAAATAAATAAAGATGTTCAAAATATTCTTTTAACTTAAAAGGTTCATATAAATCTCTTGTCTTTTAAAGGAGAACTAAAGTTCAATAATAAATTAGCTTCCGTTTAAAAAAAAAAAAAGAAGACATAGGGAATGTACAGAAATAAATATTTGTATTATCAAACTACTTTTCTGCTGGTAAATTTAATAAAATAGTACATTCACAGAATCTTAAGACAGCAATTAATGGGTCTGATTTGATCTCTTCTGTAAAGATTGCCTTATTTCTGAGCTTCCTATAAATATCTTTTTGTAGAGTATATCCAGCAGTTATTTAGTGACTTCCATATCGTTTCTTGGGCTGTTAGAGAATTCAATCCAATTCAAAGCCACTCTAGCACACTGCCAATAGTTTTAGCCTAGTAATCTGTAGGTGCAATCCTCCCCTACCCAGAGGGCTAAGGCAATCCAACGAATATAACAGCAAGAGGAGCAAACTAGTTCTTGTGAATTTCACAGTTTATTCAGCGCAAAACAAAACCACTACAACGTTTCAGGGTGCTTACTGCCCCCTTCCTCAGGTATAGAGAATTACATAAACTGGATGCAGCACCATCTGTAGATGATTTTTAGCATTGTGAGACTTTTTTCCATAAGCAAATTTAAAAATACTGGCTCATAAATATGAATATTAAATTGGTGGAAGGTGCTTAAAAGGGTAAGTATAGTGCAAATACATATGCTTTTCAGAAAAAAGAGCAGTATTTTTTCATCCCAATGACCTTAATCTACCAATTCAGCATTCGGTCTGTAAATAAATAAATGCAACCGAAATACTGACTTCAACTGACAAGGGCCCTTTGGGGCTTATGGGGTCCCGCAGCTCGAACCGGGACCCCCCTCCCCAGCACTTATAAGTGCTTTTGCGGCACTGACAAGGGCCCTTTGGGGCTTAAGGGGTCCCAAAGCTTGAGCCGGGACCCCCCTCCCTGGCCCTTATAAGGGCCCCCGGCGGCTCTTAAAAGAGCCCTTGGGCGGCAACTATTGTCTTCCATCTGGTGACACCAGCTCCACTGAGGCCACTGACCCTGAGTAGTACCCCTGATTAACCAATCTGATTAACTAATCAGATTTTCCGAAATCTGATTGGTTAATGTAAACCATGTAAACCAAGCATTGAAAAACTGGCCAATCAGAATTAGGATTAGGGTTTTCTACCTATATAACCTATATAAAGAGCTGCAAACCTCAGCAGAGCTCAGAAGTCATCCCAGTAGATGGCAGAAGAAAGAAGCAGCTAGCAACATCGGCTCCGCTGAGGCCGGCGGTGCCAGCGGGCTCACAGTCAGCCGCAGGGGCCCTTCCAAGGGCTGCAAAGGCACTTATAAGTGCCGGGGAAGGGGGTCCTGGTTCAAGCTGCGGGACCCCTTAAGCCCCAAAGGGCCACAAAGGTCCTTGTAAGGACCCAGAAAGGGGGGTCCCGGTGGATTGTGGGAATCTCCGGCCGTTTTGGAATTTTCAGAAGCGGCCGTTCGAGTTTTACCGAAGGCTCAGAAATCCTGGAACGTTCAAGGATTACCAAAAGTGGCACGCGGAAACCGGAAGCAGCACGCGTGTGCGCTACGTCCAGTTTTTATGCTGTTCCCCGCGCACGGACATGTTCCCCTGACCATCCCCCAGGTCCCAGAGGCCTGTAAGGTAAGTTTACCCTGCTATATTTCGGAAAGCTCAACTTTCCGAACTGTTAACCCCTATTGACTTTAATGAGTCCGTTTTAGTACTTTCGAACTTCCAAACTTTTCTAAAACGGACCGAACTTTCAAAAGTTCGGCTATCTCTAATGATAAGCAAGAGGAATAAATGATCCGGGCTGCAGAGTTTAAGATGGATTGATAGTATACTCCAACTTGATCTTAAACCATTACATATTCACTTCCTGATTTTGAGGATCAACGTTATATAAATACAATGTAGGGAAACACATAAGCCACCCATTAATCAACACATGTGAAAAGCTGGTGTATATTATGTATCAAAATAGCTCTTATATCCTGACAGCACTCACTTAGTATTACATGGCGGCTCGGGTGTATTAACCCCGAGTCGTGCGCTTTCAATAATCCATATCCTTATGGCAAAGCATTTTACATCCTTCTCCCTCTCCTGCCGAATTCAGATGGGTGGAGGTATGTACACAAAACCAAATTGGTCTCACCCTCGTCGTCAGGTGGTCCAGGTGCCTCACAGCCCTGGACCCTTCGCTATCGGTCCTGCAGTCAGCTTTCCACAGATTCCGGCTATGTTTGGGCTGTTAGTGTGAGACTCCTTACACCAAACTCCACATGCGACCCAGGATTTCAATAAAAACTTTAATCCTTTATTTCGACATTAAAACTGATTACAGACAAACAGGCCTGACGCGTTTCGAATGTAACACACGTTCTTATTCATAGGCTAACATTACAAACTAGAAGGGAGTTTAAAAAGGTGAGCATGTGGTAGTTAAGCTCCTTAATTGGATAGCCCAGTCACACCTCCGTATGACTCCACACTCTGATCCTCCTCCTCCTAGACCAATGTGATCTATACAAAATAACATTTAAAAAAGCATTTGGTATCAATGCACAATTCTACATAAAAACAAACTAGTTTGTTCTAAGTAATCAGACTAATTTCATTGGGACATTTCCTAATAATGCCATTTGCAACTTTGCACATAAATGTAATGTGAACAACCCATAGATCTGAGTTTCATGAGCTTAAAGGGCATGTCCACCCTAAATTAAAACTTTTGCCAGGTAATAGAATACCCTCAATTATTCAGTAGAGTCCCAGCAGGTAGGTTATGAGGTGCATTCCCTGTACTGATATAGAATATAGAATAGAATACCCTCCCCCAGCCCCAACCGCTATAAAATTAATTTAAGGAAGTCCCCAGTTCTTTACTTACCTTCCCTCTCTCCTCTGGCGCCCGGCCCGGCCTTCTACTTGCGAGACACTGCAAGCAGGGGGCGGGACTGGCAGCCACGTCCGTGATTGGCTGAGAGGCAGCCAATCACGGACGCGGCTGCCGGCTTCTCAGAATGCCGGGGGAGCGAGGGAAGGTAACAGTTCGGGGACTTTCTAAAAATATTTTTTATGCGGTTGGGCTGGGAGAAAATATTTATAGGTGGCCAAGAGTTTTATGGTAGGGGGAGGGATAGCAAAACGGGGGGGAGAGGGAGGGGGAGAAGGGCTGCAGTACGCATGCCAAACTTCTCCCGGAGGCCAGGTAGGAGGCAGAGTCCTATATGGACTTGCTATCCTCCTGGTGGGCAGTTTTGGGACTTTCTGGGGGACTACAGGAGAACATATGGAGCTGGGATGTGAGGTAAGAATTTTATTACACTACATGATGGGGCCATTACTGGGGGGGATTATAGTTTTGGGGGTGGACATGCCCTTTAAATTACCTGTTTTTTAGGAGTATAATATACATTAATTTTCTTAACGTCCGGAATGCACAATGTGGTCGGCTCATAACCTGGTTAATTCACAATAGAATGTCCTATATCAGTGTGAAGGAAAAAGATCTTGCTTAAAAAACAGTGTGCTTGAATAACCTAACTGGGAAAATAGCCCTAATCCATTAAGGTACAAGGGCCCTTAGATACAAGGGCCCTCCCTGCACACTCATACATCCCCTATGTTAGTGGACATCCCAATGGCCCACAGGGCATGCTGGGAAAAGTAGTCCTAAACAGATCCTCAGCAGTAAAAAAACACAGGTATCACAGAATATACTTATATACCTGTGTATGCGTTGGAACAGTGGAGACGAACTGTTAATTATTGGAAAAAATGTAAACAGCAAGGAAAACTTAAAGGGAAAAAGCTCAAAATAAGTTAAAGTATAGAAGATGATGTACTGGTGATATACTTAGAGGGTTATTTAATAAAAGTTCTTATCGTTAAAAATGGTGCTAATTTTGCCCCAACCAATCAGATGTTAGAATTAAAATGTTAAATAAGATCTGATTGCTTGGAACAAAATCTCCCTGTTATAAGTTGCTATTTTACTGTATTAGATTTGTGTTAATGTTTTAGAGTTAAAACATTACACAGCAGGTTTTTCTTATCAGTTTGTAAAATGGGTTTTCTGTGGGGGTCTTTTTGCACTGGGTTTTCTTTGCTTATACTACTTAAGTAGTATAATACTAATTTCTAACTTAGCTGCATGAAAAGAATGAGTCTATGTGGAATTATCAATAGAACTTTGAAACCAACTCGTTCCATCATCTTTCACTGATCACGAAATTATGCTAGATTGGGAGAATTTTGCCCATTTTTCTCCAAAAAAGCCTGAAAAACTAGCCAATTCGATATGTCTTTATACACAGGCCTCTCCTTATAGATGCCCACATGCCTGCACAGAATTATGTTTGAATGTGGACACCAGTCAGTGACCTTTGTTGGTGCCTATGTTGCAAATTTTCCTGCCTGGGGGAAAAAGGTTTACGCATAGAATGCGTAACAAAGTAAACAGAACATTACACTACATGATAAATTAACTGAACTCTGGGCATTTTCCATGGTTTGTTTTTAAAGTAACTATGCGTAACAGATGTTATGTGGAAAGTATGGTGACCCATATCATTTAGAAAATAAATTGTGATTTTATGTGATCTTCTAAAACTATTTTCTCTATTACTAGTCAGTTTGTTCTGCCAGTGCCAGAATTAGGTCAATACATGCAAAAAAAGAAAGAAAGAAAGAAAGAAAGAATACGCCTAATTGAAGGCCTGCAGGTGTCCTTGACATATCTAGACAATTATAATCTGGTTGATTCATTTCACATGAAGGATTGTATAGATGTTTTATTTGAAGGTGGGAAAAATTATATTGTCTACTTATCCTTATTATCCTATATAGATTAGCATTATCACGTTTGATGACCTTTGCAGTGTGAATAATGCTAATTTTTCAATCTGTGAGGTACAGGAAATGACAGTGTTTCTTCTAGCATTCGAGCAGGCCAAAATAATTTAATTAGAACAGATATACAAAATATATATATTTATATATAATATATATTAAACACCATATATATATATAATATATAAAAAGCACCGTAGGAACTAAGTCTGTGTATTTTTAAGGGTTTTGTACAAAAAAAAACAAACAAAGGCAAATAGTTAAGGGCATGTCACCCCCAAACTCAAATAACCCCATACTGGCCCCACTCTGTAGTGTACAAACTTCTTACCTTACATCCCAGCTCCTTATGGTTGTCATGCTGTGCCTCCAAAGTCCAGGATAGTGTAGTGTAGAAGGTCTGGGTGACTCATCCTGCCCTGTCTAGCCTCAACCTCGACAAGGTTGAGGCACACACGGAGAGTCTCCCCCCCTCCCTCTCCCTCCCTCCCGTTGTTTGTATCCCCCCCTAGTGTAAAATCCCCAATGTATATTACACATATTGATCCCCCAGCACCAACCACCGTAACATAATTCATAGAAAGCGCCCCGATAGTTACTTACCTTCCCTCTATCTTCCAGCGTTCTGAGCAGCCGGCAGCCGCGTTCCTGATTGGCTGCCTCTCAGAGGGCCGTGCAAGCAGAGGGCCTGGAGACTGCCGCGGAGGATAGAGGGAAGGTAAATACACATCGGGGCACTTTCTTATAATTTTATTACGGCGGTTGGGGCTGGGGGATCAATATGTATAACATATAAAAACTTTTTAAAAAGGGGTGGACATGCCCTTTAAAGGCATGTCCACCCCTTTTTTGAAGTTTTTATATATTATAGTTATTGGTCCCCCAGCCCCAACCGCCGTAATAGAATTGTTAGAAAGTGCCCCGATAGTTACTTACCTTCCCTCTATCCTCCGCCGCACAGTCCTGGCCCTCTGCTTGCAGGGAAATGCAAGCAGAGGGCGGGACCGTCAGCCGCATCCCTAATTGGCTGAGAGGCAGCCAATCAGGGACGCGGCTGCCGGCTGCTCAGAACGCTGGAGGATAGAGGAAAGGTAAGTAACTATCGGGGGACCTTCTAACAATTCCATTATGGTGGTTGGGGCTGGGGGACCAATAACTATAAAATCACCAAGGGGTTTTGCGCTAGGGGGAGGGAGAAGAAAACGGGAGAGAGAGGGAGGGAGAGGGAGGGAGAGGGAGGGGGGAGGACTCTCCTGCGCATGCCTCAGATCTTGTCGAGGTTGAGGCTGAGACAGTTTGATTTCTCCTATCCGTATCGCTTAAGGGGTAGTAGGGGTATATATTCATTATAAAGCACAGGCACCATATCCTCACTGCCAAACCTTTGCCATCTTCCTCCAAGCACGGCACCATACCCTCACTGAACCCCGTGTCATCTCAGCCCAAGCACAGGGGGCCCGATCCTTCACTGCCCTCCCTTGCCAACTCCCCCCCCAAGACAAGGCACCAGACCCTTACTTGCCCTCCTAGACATCCACCCCCCTTCCAAAGCACAGGCACTATACTTCACAGCACACAAAACCAGCCATCTCCAAGTTTTCCAAGACAGCAGAGTCAAGCAGAGTAGCAAAACAGCTGTAAAAATTCCTCTCAGGGTCACAGGGCACGCATCTGAAACAAAGTACTTTGCATTCTGTTTTTTTTTTATCCTTGAGCGCGCCACTTAAGTCGCCGGCGTCTGTGAGAGCAATCATTTCTGCAAACCAGAAGAAGTGGAAACTTAACTGTGCTCTGTGAACTTAAAAGATTTATTGCTCAGTGCAGAAGTGAAAAGAATGTAGAGGCTTTTTAATTTATTTTTTTATCAATAACCTTTCTTCAACTCTTGCTGGAAGTGGCTTTACTACTCCTATAAGGTTAGTGGTTAGATTCGGGTTTAGGGTTAAGGTAAGGGTTTGTGGTTAAGTTGGATTAGGGATTAGGAGTCGTTTTGGGGGGCTTTAATGCCAGCACATTAACAACAAATTACTATATACACACACCACCCACTGTGCTAATAACCCCTCCCTTAACATAACCAATTTCTGGCTGGTGAGATTATAACACAATCCCTATCAAAGAGTAACTCCCACCGCCGTTAGTGGCCTGGGTGCAGACTGCCCCAGGCCCATCACAAGACCTACGGTACAATTGACACACAACTCAATTTACCAATCTTTCCAAGAAGCCAAAATATGGACTGACACAGTGTCAGGGCCAACTGAAGTTGATCACGTGTAACATCTGTAAGTGTGTATGATTATGGCCATGTTCTATCCTTTCTGGGGTGATACACTCATGTGATAAGTATTACCTCCACTGTATTCCCTGTTATCTTATGCGGCCATCCCTCTCCATCTGAAATAGATAGTGGCGAGTTGTTCTCAATAGATGTAGTATAATCTCTTCCTCTCCTGGATTGGGCTAAAAAAATAAAAGTCCATTCCTACCCCCCACAAAAATGAAACACTCCCAACCCCCCACCCCCAAAAAAAAGCCCCCACAAAAAAGGACCAACCAAACCCCCCCCCCCATAAATTAAAAAAAATGGGGGAGGAGAACCTAATGGGCACGTCTCTCTTCCTTAAGTGTTAAGGAGTTGAGTCGGTCTGCCAGCCCTCCTCAAGGTCCCAGTACCTTACCCAGGGGTGGCAATGCTAGGAGGAGATCCTACTAATAGGCAGCAGCTCCTCCCTTAAGAGTTGAGTCGGGCTGCCAGGCCCTCCTAAGGGAAGAACCTAATAGGCAGCGGCTCTCTTCCTAAGAGTTGAATCGGTCTGCCAGGCATTCCCAAAAGGTCCTGCATGATAGGAGGAGAACCTAAGTGGCAGCGCTCTCTGCCTTAAGAGTTGAATCGGTCTGTCAGGCCTCCTAAGGGAGGAGAAACCTAATGGGCAGTGTTCTCTCTCTGTAATTAATAAACGGACATGCCAGCTAGGGAGGGACAGTTTACATTCTATTGCATGAACATATTCCTACCAGAGCAGTGTCTGCATGGAATAGAAATCCTCGTCTATGATCATTCTATGGGACGTGGAAGGTTCTACAGAAGCAATACCAACTCTACCCCACAATGTGGTAGAAAATATCATGGCATTTATGGTTAAAAAACAAATTAATGACAAGTATCAGAAGAAATGCTAGAAAAGAAATTTTAACATTACTTTGGCTTCAAAAGGCTGCATTTCAAAAGGGGGTGTTGGTAAATGGTGTAATGGTAATCTTTGTGTGCTGCAATTTTAAAATGCTTTAAAATTGAAAAGTTAATACCTACATTTAGTATTGTGCATACTGTTGCCCAGAAACAGAAGGGTGGGCATTGGGTGCATTAGTTGGTTTTTGTACTGTGTCTCTGTTGGGATATATTTTTTATAACCATAAAACTAACTTTTTTGATCACTAAGGTATAGTTTTCCATGAAACAGAAGTGTGGGGTAGTTGCAGGGATGAAGTACATGTAGGGTTTCACCATCTTTTCACATATCAATTAAGTGCATGTCCAGCCTTTAAATAACATTTTTATTTCTTTAAGTTACCCAACAAACCCCATTATTAAAAGTTCCAAAGATGCTCCTGAAGGACTTACCTTACCCAGTTCCCTCGTCACCTGGGTACCACCCCCTGCTGCTGTTTTCGAGGCAAAAACAGCAGCAGTGAGCCGATTCTTGGTTGCGGCTGTCAGGTAATTGTGGCATGATGTTCACCATTCAACCTTGACTGCAGCTGTCCAGGAAACAGAGAGGGAAGTTCAGCAGAATGAAGAGGGTCCGGAATAGGTAAGTCCATTCAGAGGCATCTTTGGAACTTTCAATAATGAATAACTGGGGTTTGGGGGGTAGATAAAATAAATATAAAATGTTTTTAAGGAGGAACATGCCACTTAAATGACAGGGAAAAGACTGGTGAAACCCTACAAGTACTTCATCCCTTGCAACCACCCACATCCTTTGCAGCCTGAATTGGTGTCCTGTACATTCCACTGAGATGGCTCTTTGTGAAGTATGAATTACCTCCAGACTGCTAAGGCCAATGTCACTTTTTTATTCTTCTTGACCTCTCCTCTGCTGCTTATTCCCACCTAATGCAGATACTGGCCTTGGACTTTATTGTTCTCTCTGCACTATTTCCCTTGGGAGATGGCATTATTCACAAATCTACTTGTCTACCCCTGCGCCAATCTCCTGACAATCTTTCTCTCTAATATAGCAAAACCTGCAGGTTCCTCTCTCTTCTGACTACCAATACTATTGTATGCTCTCCCTTCTATCATGCCTGGACTATTGTTACCTACTACTTACTGGTCTTCCTGCTTCCCATCTATCTTCCCTCCAGTCATAATAAACCCTGCTGCACGTATTTTTGGCTAATGATAAAAGGATCTCAAATCTCCCTGTAACCAGACAACAACCTGGGTCCACATTAAACAGCGTATTGTATACAAAATCCTTCTCCTAACATTTAAATTCAATTGTTTGGAAACTACAACTACAACAGATGCTTTATTTGCATCTGTATGGGAATTCTGCTGGTAATTTAAAAGGGCAAACTTAAGCCTGCATGGAGAGCCCCCCTCCCCCGAGAGCGCCCCCATTTCGTGGAGGACTTAACGGTAAGTTTAAACATTGCAGTCCTTACCGGCATCAATGTGGCTCACAGACTCAATGAATTCAACCCGGTTACCACCTGCTGCGTAAGTACTGTTGATATGTCCTCACTACAAGCCAAGGGGCCACACCTTCTTATTAATCCTATAACAGATATAGCTCCTCCCAGAAACCACGTGGGTGAGTACAGATAGGGGCGCCCCATCATAGTTTTTGCTGGGGGGCCCAGTGATCCAGTATTGCCACTGGCAGGAAAGGAAGCCCAGAGCAAGCAATGTTGTGGGTCTCAAAGAAAAGAAAGAACTAGTAGCTACCCCCTCTCCATCTCCCCTGCCACACAAACAATATTCCACCAAGACAGCAGATATGTCAGACAGTGTCTTCTAAAGACTCTAGTATAGGACTTACCTGACCTCCTGTCTCCCTCCTCCCAATCTGAAATTCAACTGAATTCAGCAGCGAAAGAGGATGAATTTCTGTGGTCCTTTTTCTTTTCAAAAAAAAAAACAGAACTTCCTTTTTTATAAAAAAAACTTTGCTTATACCAGACACTGCGCGCCGGACAATGCAGGGCCAATGTTGACAAACCAGGACAATTGCGAAAATCCGGGACAATCACCAGACGATCCAGGACAGCAGGACACAAGGTGAAATCAGGACAGTTGGGAGGTATTGCTGGGCCCTCCAGCCAAAACTATAATGGGGCCCCCTTTCCTGCTTCATATACAGCAGTTTTCTGGGGGAAGCTGCATTCATCATAGGGAAAGTAAGAATATTGGGGCCCCTGCAGTCACAGGGTCTACTTCTGATACAGTAGTTATGACCCCTGCACGCCAACTAAATGTGAATCAGTTAGCATTACTTTCATCCCTTAAAGGGGAACTAAAGTCTCCAGACCACATTGTCCCAATAGACAGAGCACATCACAACATACAACAAGCTGTGTCTCACCTCTCCCTTTGCTGTTGCCAGTGGGTAATTTATGAAAATAACCTGGAGTAATAGGGGTCAGCTCCCACAATCCACCTTAGCTGGGAAACCCCCAGCTAAGTGTCTGCGTACAGGACATGCTCCTGAGCGTACAACAGATCAAAACAAGGAAGTGTGAGCCTTGCTTCCTAGAGCTGACAGCCAATCACATTATAGCACAGAGATCCTCCCTCTCCCTGACACAGAACAGGGATTTCAGCTATTTGTTTTCAAACACATTCAAGCTCCTTTCCTAACAATGATATAATCCTTTGATATATGATATAATACTTTTCATCACAAAAGAAAGTAATCTTTGAAGTGTATTTCAAAGATAGCATGGAAGTAAGAAACGGAATATTACATTTCAGCAAAAATAAAGTAAATCTGGGGAATAGAACCTGCAACTTGTAAATTTACTCTGTCTTGCTAAAAGCAGAGCTCTTACTCTAGTTAAAGAGACACTATATAATCCATTGGTATAATGTAAAATATTGTACTAGGAACATAATGGAAACAAAAAATAAAAGGTAAATTTGGGAATTCAACTCATGACCTTCTGACAGTTTGTGTTCTACCTGGCATCTTACAAGTGAGCCACCATGAATAAGCTGAAAGTGTAGGTACAATTAGAAGCTTCATCTTTAGCATGGAATATAATAGAAACAAAAAATGTCTCTGGGGTATTGAACTTGTGACCTTGGAAATGTGTATTTTTTAACGGTGCGCCAACACTGAATAAGCAAGAGAATCCAGCTACATTTGGAAGCTTTATCTTTCGGTGGGAAATAATAATAAAAAAAAATGTAATATGGAAGTCCCTGATAAGAACTTTGAAAGCTGTTACCCTTCTGTTTATTTTCCAGCAATTCACACTGATGGTATAAATTATGGTAACAATCAGCTTTCAAAGTTTTATCAGGGATTCTAAATTGGTGTATAAAAATACTTTGTGCATTAAGACGGAATTACTGGGGTCAGGGGCATGGTTCTTTGATGATTCATGGGCGTGTGCTGACTGGCAACACATGGAAGCCTTCTTGTTACAGATCTATTTTCACATGTACTAATGCAATGTACCAGAGAAGAATCTACAATGTATAGGGTGTTCTGGGAGAAAAAACCTTCACATTAGGTTTTTAAAAATTTAAGTTTAGTGCTCCTTTAGAATTCACTGCAGAGATGCTGTGGCTCTCCATGAATTACCTTTGTATTCCTTTTATTTATTTTGTTCTACTTTTTACATTTTCTGAGAATATAAAAATAAAGACATTTTCCAGGGATATTCAGGGATACTAAATCGACTAATTGTAATGAAATAGAGTGGACCAGACCCACTAAACACAATGATGTCTAATTACCACAGATGCTACTAATAAAAGACATGATTCATGTCATACACAAGAAATTTAACCGTGAAAAAGGGACAAAACAAAGAAGGTTTGGGTCAGTGCCTACATTATGAGAACATAGTCATTTTTCCTACTAAAATAGACCCATTGTTGGAAAGAAAATGATGGCGAGGAAGGTACCAGTCTGTTTATGCTGATCACATGCCAAAGGCATAAATATAATTGGCCACAGATGTTAAACGGCTCATGGCTACTAATTAGCACTAAGTTGATTTTGTTTCTACCTGCAAATGTGCATCATTTTCATGTGCATGAAAATATTAGTCATTTGGAGGGACCCTGTGCTTTTTGTGAGGACTGTTTCTCTGGCCCAGTAAATGACACATCGTAGTATTTTATTATCGGATTGCCTTAAAATGTAGAGTGCACAGCAGCTACCCACTACTGCTGTACAGATATTGGCTAAAATATAAATTGACTGTAAAAAGTCCATCAAGGATAAGCTTGCTATAGTTATAGTATAGTACAGCCGTATAGTATTTGAGGTGAATAAAAACATATGTCCAACATTCTAGTCCAACCTACAATAAGTCCAACAATAACTACATTTCCTGCCTAACAGTTAATCCAAAGGAAGTGCAAAAAAAAAAAAAAAAAACAGTATGAAGTGAAACAAAATTCCTTCCTGGCCATCAAAACATCCCTGGATCAACTTCAACTTTATGTTTCAATACCAGTAAAATGCAACCTTCTTTATTTTTAGAAACTCAACCTGCTTTTTTTTTTTAAAAAACTGAACCTGCCATCACCAAGTCCAATAGAAGACAGTTCCATAGTTTTATCATTCTCACAGTGAATACCGTATATACTCGAGTATAAGTCGATCCGAGTATAAGTCGAGGTACCCATTTTTACCTGAAAAATTTGTAAAAACTGATTGACTCGAGTATAGTCGAGGGTAGAAATTATCACACTACTGCCTTCTGATTCTGTGTTGTTTGTAGCTTCAGTTTCCTTAAAGGACAGCAGACTTCCCATACATGAATCCCATACAGTAATAGCCAAATCCAGTACCCGTAACCTCCAATTCTTTGGCACTCCAGATGTTGGAAACTACACTCCCAGCATGCTTTGTTGCTGGGAGTTTCAGTTTCTAAACATGTGAGTGGCAAGGTTCAGTAACTTTTTAAGATTAGCATCATTTACAATTCTCCTGACCCCCATATAGTAAAGGGCCCTCAACCCCATTATAGTAAAGGAACTCTGACCCCCATATAGTAAAGGATTCCTGACCCCAATAGTTAAAAATGTCACCTGAGAGTTGTAGTTTCAAGCTGTCATTTGCACTGAACTAGCAGCTGTTTTTGCCCCAAACTGAGGAGACCCATCAGATTTGCAGCATCCAGTGACAGTGCTGAGTGAGTCCGCAGGCAGAATACAGGAAGCAGGAAGTGTAAAGGCAGATCAGCTCCTGTAACTTTCTATACAGGTTAACACAGCGCCACCTACTGGTACTATCTGTAATTGCAGAAATTTGGATCTAAATTAGGACTTGACTCGAGTATAATCGAAGTTAGTTTTCAGGCTAATTTTTAAGCCTGAAAAATCGACTTATACTCAAGTATATACGGTAACCCCTTTCTTACTTTTTTTTTTGCAATTATTAACTTTCATTGTTTTTTTTTACAAAGTTTTAAAGATATTTACATTTTTATGTGTGATATGGTAGCAGCATCACTAGCTCCCCTGCACTCCTGCTTTAAAACCATGTGAAAGTTTCCTCTTCCCTGCATCTCCTCTTCATCATGGCCCCTCCCATTGCAGACACCCTGAAAACCCCCCGTGGCCCCTCCCTCTCCTCAGTTACTATAACTCGATCTCTTCCTGGTTTATTCAGCTTTCTTCTGCACTGAGCATGTGCACCACAGATTAGAGGAGCTAGCATTTGTGACCACATATTGAGAACCTCACACCCCTAACTTTCTGATCAGTGATTTCTTCATATCTTAGGT
The DNA here is from genome assembly GCA_019447015.1 of Hymenochirus boettgeri. Lineage (NCBI taxonomy): Eukaryota > Metazoa > Chordata > Amphibia > Anura > Pipidae > Hymenochirus > Hymenochirus boettgeri. The sequence continues at coordinate 161,401,170 of CM033470.1, forward strand.
GTGCAGCACATAGAGAGGTGGTCATTGGCTCATTTTAAAGGTGATGACCTGACCTTATTTAAAATTCAAATTGTTTTGGAGACCACAGTTTCCATTTAAAGATTAAACTATTTTTTCCAGTCTTAAGCGATGTTTGTGGTAGTTTAATTATAGGCCCATTAATGATTTATACACAGTGATCATATCCCCAAGCAAGTGCCTTTTCTCTAGTGGCATAATTGTAACTTTTCCAATCTGTCTTTATATTCTTTATATTCAAGCTTCCCAAATCCCCTTATAATTTAGTTGCCCTTCTCTGAAGCCTTTCATTTCAAGATGTCCATTTTTGGATTCCAAAACTGCACTGCATACCGCATATTCCAAATGAGTCCTTACCTTATAAAAGACATATCGGCTGGGTCTAGCTGTTGCCGCTTGGCCACAGCTAACTAACAATTTTTTATTTGCCAGGTTACTCCTGACTATACTTTATTATAGATAGTGCTGAAGCCAGGAGGAAGACTGGCAGAATCAGTTTCTTTTAGGGCTGTCCCAAGTACTTTAGGCATTTAAGTATTAGAAGCACAATGATGTTTAAGCCCAAAATGCATCACCTACCATTATAAACATTGAATCTCATCTGCCACCTAGCAGCCTAATGTGACAATCTATCTAGAATCCACCTGCAACAATTGCACATCCTCTGCAGCATTTTTGTTTTGTCCACAAACACAGAGACCTCAATAAACAGAGTAATAGAGGTGGCCCCAACACAAACACTGTGGTACACCATTATAAGGTATCTACTTCCAAAATCACATTTTCAAAAGATGACTGTAAAATGTCCACTACGCCAACACTCCGATTCTAAAAATCTTCATTTTAAATAACAGCATGTAAAGTGACCTGTCACTCAAACTAGGTATGCTAATTTGTGTCCCTCCATGACCTTACTAGGATACTCCCAAAACATTTATTAACATAACCCCAAATATAATGAGCTGATTAATCATATTGGTCTCCTGTCTATCTAATCTATCTATCTATCTATCTATCTGTCTGTCTAGTCTGTTTGTCTTTATGTCTATCTATATATCATAGATATTCCAGGGTGTTTGGTAGTATAAATGCGCAGACACCCAGTCAGAAGGGGAGAGATGCAATCCAGGTCTGCTGCAGGAGTGTTCACAGGAGGTCACTTACAGGACCCCCCCTAAGCATGTCTGCTTGCTTGTCAGAAGAAAGGAGAAGTGTCTGACACAGCAGAAGCTCCCCCCCCGCCCTCACCCACTATCGTCAGTTTTTACTTGCCTGTTAGCAGAATTTAACTCACAGGTCTGTTATTACCAAGCTGTGAACGACTATCTTTCTAATATTGGGATAACATCAGCTTTTTTCCCAGTCCAAATGCCATTTCCAGAATAGGGAATCTGAGAAAATAAGACACAATGGCCTGGATAAAACTGAACTTAGTTCCCTAAGGACCCCAGGATGTATGTATCCAGGAGCTCTATTGATATTAAACTTATTTAGTTATTTCTGAACCATAGCCTAATTGAAGTGCAATCATCAATGATACCATTATTAAATACTATACTCTTGCTATCTTATGCTTTACTATATGTTCTATAGGTATACAGGTATACATTATTCAAGTCATATCTTTATCGCATTCTCTGTAACTACGTGTCCCCATTATTTAATGGTCCCACATTTCAGTCCTCATCTTATTAAAATATACTTAAAAAATTTTTGTATAAGAATGTCCTGGTACCTGTACTACGGGAAGCCCAACACCAGGTTCTAAGATCCGTGCTAACAGGCCTGGAGGTGTCTCCCTTATTACATCTATGAAAGGTGTTCCAAGAATGGTAAGGTAATAAACTTTATTCAAACAGTTTAAAATCTAAAACTTATTTTTGCAATGAACATAAGGAACATAAAAAAAAAAAGTACACCTGGGTATTGAACCTGTCACCTTTTGGACTGTTTGTTTCTAAAACATTGCACTGGCATTGCACTGCAGGTGCATTCAATCCAGGTTACATTTAGAAGCTTTATCTTTTCCTAGGAACAGAATAATTTAAAAAAATACAGTAAAATGAGATGACTATTTTGTATTGCCTCAGGAAGTCTGTCTGAATTCACACTCACTGTAAATAACTGCACAGTGACAAGCAGATTTCAATGCCTTATCAGGCATTGGAAAAGCTTTCACATTAGAATTAAAAAAATAAGTTTTTTTTTCTTTAATTGCTTTCTACAATCCTAGTTAGTTTTATATTGCTTAAAGGTCGTTCCATTTCCTCTGACTGAAGATTTTAAATGCCATTTCTTTTTTTACATTCCTCTTACATTCAAAATTAAGCCACTTGGGTGTGGTCTTATTTTTTTACATTTATTTCCCAAGTTTTCATTTCAGTTAGGTACCACTTATGTTTCTCAAAATATTACCCTAAGGCAGTTATATGAATTGTATTACTCATGACATTACATGAATTGTATTAAATGCATAACACTGTTACTAGGTCTGTTTCTGTTTTCAATCATGCCAGTTTTTACACCACTACAGTCAAAAATGCAAGCCCAGCCGAATATAAAAAATATTTTTCTGTCAAGACTTCAGCAGGTAGCACTGTAGCTCAATGATCAGACACTTGCTTTTTAACACTAGATTATAGACTAGATATAAATTAAAACTATTAGTGGAGTGTGGAGTGCAGACAGCTTTACTTACAAAGTCATTCCATTAGAAGGTAAACTTCCATAATTCTATTGCAACAGAATCCAGGAATTTAATCCAAAGACAAAATTTAATTGAAAGGTAAAAGACTAGCTCCACAATCCTTAACTCTCTTAGGTCATATGGCTGAGTCGGGAGTCAGCTGCTATAGAATAACTAATAGCAGCACTTGGTGGCACTATAACACAGAAAACGAAATTAAAATGCCAAAGGGGCAGAACAATTAGGTTTTTTGAATCATTACTGTATAGCAAGATAAAAGAGGCTCATTTTAGAGAGATGCGGAGGATTGTTTTGTGCAGCCACATATTAAGGTGTTCCTTAGAAGGTTCTCATTCATAGGTCATGGTATATCTCTTGTATTTCAATTAGATCAACTGGACTTTCTCAATGACTGGGATTTTCCAGGGTACATAATTGTCACAGATTGTTGTACAAGTCATTCTGAATTGAGAAAGCCAGTCGGATGACTGGCGAAACGTCTTAAGAACTAAACTTTAAGTCCAGTTGATCTAATTGAATAGAACAATTACGGTGCAGTGTTTCTTGCATCAGTAAACACTTCTGAAAATTGTGTTTTATGGTGGTATTTACTATCGTACTGCAGTAGGTATTTACCGATTGGTAAATCCCTTGATAAATTCCATGTTCGATATTTACAGAGGTAGATCCTCAGTCAATATTTACAATGTCAAATACTGTAATCATTTACCAGTTGTAAATACTATAATTGGGTGATTAATGACAAACAGTGAAAACCACAAGTCTTATTTACTAATGCAGTAAATGCTGGATGTACTACAGCTTTTTAATGATCCCCAAAGGAGTGAGGATTAAAGAAAAGTACCACTGGCCTTATTCAACATTTGCACAATAGCACCATCTAGTGATCTTACTATTCTGGCAGCTATACCATCAAAACATAATACAAACCACCCTAAAATATCTGCATAAAGTTTTGTAGCTCTTATTTCAATTTGCTTAATATCTATAATTGTTGCTTGTGTGGTGATTATGGATTCCAACATTCTGAGTTTCTTTCTGCAAAATTTTAACATCAAAACCAAAAAGAAGGACCACAATTTTGTGATTGAAAATTCTGCAGTTTGTGATGAAATTTCATCTTTTCATTGACTAAGAACATTCCTTTATGAAACCAGTAGCATTGGTGGCTGTCATTAAGTCTCGTATATAAAGCATGATTTTGTAAAAAAAAAAAATTGAAAAGCTCTCTAAAATTCAGTAAATGGAAAATTAAAATAATTCTTTAGATTCCAGTTGATCAATCTCATGCAGCCACCAGCGTAGTTTGGAAAAAGAAAAAATCAAATCCTTTGAGTAAAGAATTAGACCAACATATGCAATTTTTTTCTTATTATTAATAAGAAAAAAATATTATTATTAATTAATTGTGGACTAATGATCACTTTTCTCTAAAGGGCATCTATAGTGGGGGGAAAAAAAATGTTTTTATTCTATGTGTTATATAATTCCCCCCACCCCCGAGTACTGTTATTTTCTTCAGTTTTCTCCTCTGTCCCGAGATATATAAGTTAAAAGAAGTCAAGATTTCAATACACCATCCTGCTTGAGCCGTCAATCAACTCCCCTAACAGCAGGCTGGTGTAGTGGTAGGCTTACACAAGTTTTACAGCAAGTCTCCCAAAGACTCCTGTCTGCTCACAAAATGCTTGGCAATACTGGGTTAAAAACATAAGTAAAGGTAAGGAGAATGAAACATGTTCACCAATTTATTGCCTGTCAAAGGAAGATCGGGCTGCAGTGATAAGCAGGACTGGGTCTCTCCAATATCAGCCACCTCCCACTCGTATGTAGCAAATATCTCCAGAACACAGGAGACTCTCTTTGTAAAGGATTACATAAGGAGGTTTTTATTGTTTACAAAGGTTAGAGTGATGTGTAGGAGTATAATGTGCATGATCGGCTGTTTCACAGGCTTGTTCACAGCCGGACTTGTGAATGTGGGAATGACCAGGAGGGAGGGGGAGCTTTGCAGTAAATCAGACTGTGTGCAGACGGAGGCACAGAGGAAGGTGGGAAAAGGCAGCATACACTATCCTTTTTTTAATGTCTGGATTGGAGCAGTATAATTTCACTTTAATGGCCTTAAAATATTCATTGATATTTTTACTAATGGGCATCTATACTGGAAAAAATATGTTACTTATAAGAAACCCATGCCAATTTCATATTCGCCTATTTGATTTTTAGTGCCCTCCTTTACTGTATTATCCTATGTTCTGTGCCATATTTACAATATTACCTTGACTGAGGAACCTTTTTTTCTAGTTTGATTTCTAACATGCAGGTTTATTTTAATTATCCGGTGTACTGGTGAACCATAGTACTGTGCATGTATACATAACGTGTTTTTATTTCTTTTCTCTTTATTTGTAGTTCAGCGGTTTTGATCTACATTTTAACAGTTTCATATAGTTACATATAAGAAGATAATGTACCTTATGTGCAACCAATTTCTGCATGAACTGCTACTTTTTTCCCCTTTAGATAAATCGCACTGAGGTTATACAAGATTGCATAGTAAGAGTCTGATACATATTCAATAAGATTTTGGTTTCGGCTGCCAGATATAGAGGGTTCTGCGCCATCGCGCCCCAAGTGTGATAACACCAGCTGCCTCCTAAGTATTGTACATGAATCAAGCCAGCTTGCGTGAACATGACGCCTGGATGCACATTTTGAATAGCTTTGGGCCTGGGGGCTGGTACTTTTGCATGAGCTTTGTGACTGGGACAATAAAAATGTGCTAAGAGCCCTGACAATTTCCTTGGTTGAAAAAACTACAAAATAATAGCAACGGAAGTAAGGCGAGTTTGGAGCAGTGTAGGAGTTAGAAATAAAGAAGTGGACTAGGGTTGAAATGAGAGGGGCAGAGAGAGGAGGAAGAAAGGGGTTACGAAGAAATAATAAGAGATGTCCACAGAAAAGAGGTGAGTTTGAAAGGAGTAAGTGTGCAGAAAAAGAGTGTGAAGTATATAGCGGAATTGGGTGGAAGATGAGAGGTGAGAGGAAAGAACTATAGTGAAATGGTTAAGGGGGGGCTGTTAAATTGTGATTGCTTTAGGATATACATATCTTTTTTAATAAATTTATAATTTTGTATTATTGAATAATATTTGTATTTTAATAATATCTTGAATAAAAATATGTTATAAGTTAAATCTTAGAAATTATTTTGATTTATATTATGATTAAAAGAGAGTAGTGATACGACTGCCAATATGATGATGTCAGGGCATATGGACACGTTAGTGCCAGAATCAATAGTTAAGTCTGCTCCATCTGTGTTTCGGCTTTATATAGAGATGGCATTAATGGCATGGTTCGTGGAGGAAGACATAAATATTGTGCGTTTCTGAGACTCTAAATAAATAAAGATGTTCAAAATATTCTTTTAACTTAAAAGGTTCATTAAAAATCTCTTGTCTTTTAAAGGAGAACTAAAGTTCAATAATAAATTAGCTTCGTTTAAAAAAAAAAAAAAGAAGACATAGGGAATGTACAGAAATAAATATGTGTATTATCAAACTACTTTTCTGCTGGTAAATTTAATAAATAGTACATTCACAGAATCTTAAGACAGAAATAATGGGTCTGATTTGATCTCTTCTGTAAAGATTGCCTTATTTCTGAGCTTCCTATAAATATCTTTTTGTAGAGTATATCCAGCAGTTATTTAGTGACTTCCATATCGTTCTTGGGCGTTAGAGAATTCAATCCAATTCAAAGCCACTCTAGCACACTGCCAATAGTTTTAGGCCTAGTAATCTGTAGGTGCAATCCTCCCCTACCCAGAGGGCTAAGGCAATCCAACGAATATAACAGCAAGAGGAGCAAACTAGTTCTTGTGAATTTCACAGTTATTCAGCGCAAAACCAAAACCACTACAACGTTTCAGGGTGCTTACTGCCCCCTTCTCAGGATAGAGAATTACATAAACTGGATGCAGCACCATCTGTAGATGATTTTTAGCAATGTGAGACTTTTTCCATAAGCAAATTTAAAAATACTGGCTCATAAATATGAATATTAAATTGGTGGAAGGTGCTTAAAAGGGTTAGTTCAGTGCAAATACATATGCTTTTCAGAAAAAAAGAGCAGTATTTTTCATCCCAATGACCATTACTACCAATCAGCATTCGGTCTGTATATAAAAAATGCAACCGAAATACTGACTTCACTGACAAGGGCCCTTGGGGCTTATGGGGTCCCGCAGCTCGAACCGGGACCCCCTCCCCGCACTATAAGTGCTTTGCGGCACTGACAAGGGCCTTTGGGCTTAAGGGGTCCCAAAGCTTGAGCCGGGACCCCCTCCCTGGCCTTATAAGGGCCCCCGGCGGCTCTTAAAAGAGCCCTGGGGCGGCACTATTGTCTTCCATCTGGTGCACCAGCTCCACTGAGGCCACTGACCCTGAGTAGTACCCCTGATTAACCAATCTGATTAACTAATCAGATTTTCCGAAATCTGATTGGTTAATGTAAACCATTGTAACCAAGCATTGAAAAACTGGCCAATCAGAATTAGGATTAGGGTTTTCCACTATATAACTATATAAAGAGCTGCAAACTCAGCAGAGCTCAGAAGTCATCCCAGTAGATGGCAGAAGAAAAGAAGCAGCTGCAACATCGGCTCGCTGAGGCCGGCGGTGCCAGCGGGCTACAGTCAGCGCAGGGCCCTTCCAAGGGTGCAAAGGCCATATAATGCCGGGAAGGGGTTCCGGTTCAAGCTGCGGGACCCCTTAAGCCCCAAAGGGCCACAAGGTCCTTGTAAGGACCCAGAAAGGGGCGGTCCCGGGGATGATGGGGAATCTTACGGCCGTTTTGGAATTTTCAGAAGCGGCCGTTCGAGTTTTACCGAAGGCTCAGAAATCCTGGAACGTTCAAGGATTACCAAAAGTGGCACGCGGAAACCGGAAGCAGCACGCGTGTGCGCTACGTCCAGTTTTATGCTGTTCCCCGCCGACGACATGTTCCCCTGACCATCCCCCAGGTCCCAGAGGCCTGTAAGGTAAGTTTACCCGCTATATTTCGGAAAGCTCAAATTTCCGAACTGTTAACCCATTGACTTTAATGAGTCGTTTTAGTACTTCGAACTTCCAAACTTTTCTAAAACGGACCGAACTTTCAAAGTTCGCTATCTCTAATGATAAGCAGAAGAGAATAAATGATCGGGCTGCAGAGTTTAAGATGGATTGATAGTATACTCCAACTTGATCTTAAACCATACATATTCACTTCCTGATTTTGAGGATCAAGTTATATAAATACAATGTAGGGAAACACATAAGCCCCCATTAATCAAACATGTGAAAAGCTGGTGTATATTATGTATCAAAATAGCTTTATATCCTGACAGCACTCACTTAGTATTACATGGCGGCTCGGGTGTATTAACCCCGAGTCGTGCGCTTTCAATAATCCATATCCTTATGGCAAAGCATTTACATCCTTCTCCCTCTCTGCCGAATTCAGATGGGTGGAGGTATGTACACAAAACCAAATTGGCTCACCCTCGTCGTCAGGTGGTCCAGGTGCCTAACGCCCTGGACCCTTCGCTATCGGTCCTGCAGTCAGCTTTCCACAGATTCCGGCTATGTTTGGGCTGTTGTGTGAGACTCCTACACCAAACTCCACATGGACCCAGGATTCAATAAAAAAAATTAATCCTTTATTTCGACATTAAAACTGATACAGACAAACAGGCCTGACGCGTTTCGAAGTAACACACGTTCTTATTCATAGGCTAACATTACAAACTAGAAGGGGTTTAAAAGGTGAGCATGTGGTAGTTAAGCTCCTTAATTGGATAGCCCAGTCACACCTCCGTATGACTCCACACTCTGATTCTCTCCTCCTAGACCAATGTGATCTATACAAAATAACATTTAAAAAGCATTTGGTATCAATTCACATAAAAACAAACTAGTTTGTTCTAAGTAATCAGACTAATTTCATTGGGACCTTTCCTAATAATGCCATTTGCAACTTTGCACATAAATGTAATGTGAACAACCCATAGATCTGAGTTTCATGACTTAAAGGGCTGTCCACCCTAAATTAAACTTTTGCCAGGTAATAGAATACCCAATATCAGAGAGTCCACTTTATGCACCACGGTAATAGAATACCCTCCCCCAGCCCCAACCGCTTAGAAGTCCCCAGTTCTTTACTTACCTTCCCTCTCTCCTCTGGCGCCCGGCCCGGCCTTCTCTTGCGAGACACGCAAGCAGGGGGCGGGGAGGCAGCCCGTCCGTGATTGGCTGAGAGGCAGCCAATCACGGACGCGGCTGCCGGCTTCTCAGAATGCCGGGGGAGCGAGGGAAGGTAAGTACAGTGGGGACTTTCTAAAAATATTTTTTATGCGGTTGGGGCTGGGAGAACATATTTATTAGGTGGCCAAGAGGTTTTATGGTAGGGGGGGATAGCAAAACGGGGGGGAGGGAGGGAGGAGGGGAGAAGGGCTGCAGTACGCATGCCAAACTTCTCCCGGAGGCCAGGTAGGAGGCAGAGTCCTATATGGACTTGCATCCTCCTGGTGGGCAGTTTTTGGGACTTTCTGGGGGGACTACAGGAGAACCATATGGAGTGGGATGTGAGGTAAGAATTTTATTACACTACATGATGGGCTTACTGGGGGGATTATAGTTTGGGGGGGACATGCCCTTTAAATTACCCTGTTTTTAGGAGTATAATAACATTAATTTTCTTAACGTCCGGAATGACAATGTGTGGTCGGCTCATAACCTGGTTAATTCACAAATAGATGTCCTTATCAGTGTGAAGGAAAAAGATCTTGCTAAAAAACAGTGTGCTTGAATAAACTAACTGGGAAAATAGCCCTAATCCATTAGGTACGTGCCTTAGATACAAGGGCCCTCCCTGCACACTCATACATCCCCTATGAGTGGACATCCCAAGGCCCACAGGGCATGCTGGGAAAAGTAGTCCTAAACAGATCCAGCAGTAAAAAAACACAGGTATCACAGAATATACTTATATACCTGGTTTGCGTTGGAACAGTGGAGACGAAATGTTAATTATTGGAAAAATGAAACAGCAAGGAAAACTTAAAGGGAAAAAAGCTCAAAATAAGGTAAAGTATAGAAGATGATGTACTGGTGATATACTTAGAGGGTTATTTAATAAAAGTTCTTATCGTTAAAAATGGTGCTAATTTTGCCCAAACAATCAGATGTTAGAATAAAATGTTAAATAAGATCTGATTGCTTGGAACAAAATCTCCCTGTTATAAGTTGCTATTTTAACTGGATTAGATTGTGTTAATGTTTTAGAGTAAAACATTACACAGCAGGTTTTCTTATCAGTTTGTAAAATGGGTTTTCGGGGGGTCTTGCACTGGGTTTCTTTGCTTATACTACTTAAGTAGTATATACTAATTTCTAACTTAGCTGCATGAAAGAAATGAGTCTATGTGGAATTATCAATAGAACTTTGAAAACACTCGTTCCACATCTTTCACTGATCACGAAATATGCTAGATTGGGAGAATTTTGCCCATTCTCCAAAAAGCCAAAAACTAGCCAATTCGATATGTCTTTATACACAGGCCTCCTCCTATAGATGACATGCCTGCAAAGAATTGTTTGAAGTGGGACACCAAGTGGACCTTTGTTGGGGCCTATGTTGCAAATTTTCCTGCTGGGGGAAAAAGGTTTACGCATAGAATGCGTAACAAAGTAAACAGAACATTACAATACATGATAAATTAACTGAACTCTGGGCATTTTCCATGGTTTGTTTTTAAAGTAACTATGCGTAACAGAATGTTGTGGAAAGTATGGTGACCCATATCATTAGAAAATAAATTGTGATTTTATGTGATCTTCTAAAACTATTTTCTCTATTACTAGTCAGTTTGTTCTGCCAGTGCCAGAATTAGGTCAATACATGCAAAAAAGAAAGAAAGAAAGAAAGAAAGAAAGAAAGATACGCCTAATTGAAGGCCTGCAGGTGTCCTTGACATATCTAGACAATTATAATCTGGTTGATTCATTTACATGAAGGATTGTATAGATGTTTTATTTGAAGGTGGGAAAAATTATATGTCTACTTATCTTATTATCCTATATAGATTAGCATTATCACGTTTGATGACCTTTGCAGTGTGAATAATGCTAATTTTTCAATCTGTGAGGTACAGGAAATGACCAGTGTTTCTTCTAGCATTCGAGCAGGCCAAAATAATTTAATTAGAACAGATATACAAATATATATATTTATATTAATTAATATTAAACACCATATATAATTAATATATAAAAAGCACGTAGGAACTAAGTCTGTGTATGTTTAGGGTTTTGTACAATAAAAAAACAAACAAAGGCAAATAGTTAAAGGGCATGTCCACCCCCAAAACTCAAATTTAACCCCATACTGGCCCCACTCTGTAGTGTACAAACTTCTTACCTTACATCCCAGCTCCTTATGGTGTTTCTGTGCCCCTCCAAAGTCCAGGATAGTGTAGTGTAGAAGGTCTGGGTGACTCCATCTGCTCCTGTCTCAGCCTCAAACTCGACAAGGTTGAGGCACACACGAGGAGAGTCCTCCCCCCCCTCCTCTCCTCCTCCCTTTTTTTCTCCCTCCCCCTAGTGTAAAATCCCCAATGTATATTACACATATGATCCCCCAGCACCCAACCACCGTAACTAATTCTAGAAAGCGCCCCGATAGTTACTTAACTTCCCTCTATCTCCAGCGTTCTGAGCAGCCGGCAGCCACGTTCCGATGGCTGCCTCTAGAGGGCCGTGCAAGCAGAGGCCTGGAGACTGCCGCGGAGGATAGAGGGAGGTAATACACATCGGGGCACTTCTTATAATTTTATTAGGCGGTTGGGGCTGGGGGATCAATATGTATAACATATAAAAACTTTTTAAAAAGGGGTGGACATGCCCTTTAAAGGCATGTCCACCCCTTTTTTGAAGTTTTTATATATATATATTATAGTTATTGGTCCCCCAGCCCCAAACGCCGTAATAGATTGTTAGAAAGTGCCCCCGATAGTTACTTACCTTCCCTCTATCCCCGCGCCACAGTCCTGGCCCTCTGCTTGCAGGGAAATGCAAGCAGAGGGCGGGACCGTCAGCCGAACCCTAATTGGCTGAGAGGCAGCCAATCAGGGACGCGGCTGCCGGCGTGCTCAGAACGCTGGAGGATAGAGGAAAGGTAAGTAACTATCGGGGGACCTTCTAACAATTCCATTATGGTGGTTGGGGCTGGGGGACCAATAACTATAAAATCACCAAGGGTTTTGCGCTAGGGGGAGGGGAGAAAGAAAACGGAGAGAGAGGGAGGGGAGAGGGAGGGAGGGGAGGGGGGAGGACTCTCCTGCGCATGCCTCAGATCTTGTCGAGGTTGAGGCTGAGACAGTCAGACAGAGCTTCCTACACTACACTTTCCAGGACTATGGAGGGGCATAGCATGGCAACGATAAGGAGCTGGGATGTAAGGTAAGGATTTTTGTACACTACAGAGTGGGGCCAGTATGGGGTTAAATTTCAGTTTTGGGGGATGAGAGATGAGAAAACGTTGATAGAGAAATCTTGGTTCTATTAGTGTCACATCCCCTAAACTACTGCATTACTTTGTTGAAGCTCTTGTTGATTTTCTTACAACACTTGATTGTTTTGTACACAAGCGATGACTTCATAGAGCCATTCATCATCTGACTTGCAGACATGACATGTTTCAATTGGCTTGTACTGCTGGTTGGAACCCTGAAGCTAGATATTTAAAATTGTGTTAGTATTATTGAATTGTTATTTTGTTGTAGTTGAACAAAACTAAACTTTATTATTGTATTTGGGCACCATTTGTAATATTTTAATTATCTATTACCAAAGATATTTAAAGGACAACGCATATTACCCCCGATTATCTTATTTGGCCCTTTAAAAGTACCCAGGTTTAGAAACAAAGAACAGCTAGGCCCACATTTCTGGGTTCAACTTGTCCTGTATTGGTGAAGCCTTAGGAAAGGAGAGAGACGCAGGCAATAGCACATAGGCAATTAGAAGTACTGGACTTAGTTGAACCCAGGTGTGAAGACCTAGCGGTTTAGGTCCTCACCCTGGGTACTTTTAATGGGAGGGGGATTCAAAGGACACTATTATTGTTCCTTAAGTATGGGCAGAGACATTTGGACTTATGTGAGGGGAAATGGGCTATTTAAGTGGGTATGTGTACAGTTTTTATAAATATTACTGGAGATTATTATTTGGGGTTGTATTTGTATTACTGAATTGGACATTACAGTTATACAATATCAAGGGCCTCATTTACCTATATACTCAAATATAAGTAAACCCGAGTATAAGTCGATGTACCTATTTTTACCTTAAAAATCAGTAAAACATGATTGACTCAAGTATAAGTTGAGGGTAGAAAAAATGATCACTACTGCCTTCTGATTCTGTATTGTTTTAAAAAGCCCCTGCGTGGGACCTCTGGATCCGGTAGGTCAAGTCCCGCGTCTATCAGCTGATTGGCGATCCGGAGTGCAGCCGGTGAAGAGGGGTCCAAGAACAACTTACGAGGTCAGCTTGTCCTAAATCCTGCCGGATACCAGTATAAAACCGGGGGCATCGGGCCGAATGGAGGGGTAATATACTGTGTGCTGTATGTTCATAGACAGTGGGCTGTGCAATATATTTACTGTATATATACAGAGTGATTTTGGGTTTACAGTTCGGGGAGTGTGTTCCTTTTTGTATACAGGGCCCATCCATTTTTAGCTATTGTGGTGTAGGATATTGTTTACATTGTGTGTTTTAAGGAGACGTTTGCTGTTTTATGGCTGAATAAATATTTCAAGGTTAGCTGTCATCGTTGTGCTCCCTTATTGGTGTACTTTTTGCAGGGGGCTTGTTGCCCTCTGTCTATGTGGGTTTTGAGGACATGACAATTTCCATGAAAGCTATGGTTACAGGACAAAATATTTCAAACCTGTTTTAATCCAAATAAGGCTTTCTAGTGTGAAGCTACATGCATTTTATAACACAAGGCTACATCTGTTATTCTTGGCAGTAAAATAACCATTTTTTTTTTAATCCATGGTGTTAAATGATACTGAAACAGATGTACCTCTGATAAAATGTTTAGAGGATTACCTGCAATGAAATACTTGGTAAAGACAGATGAAATCTTAGCAGCTATAAGAAAAAAAACACGATGCAGATTTTTTTGTGATAAAGGATAAAGGCTTACTGTCGCTGCTTTTTTTTCTTACTAGAAAACTAACATATAACAATTAACTAATATTTTATATATAATATCCCAAGTGAAAGTATAAAAACACATTTCAGCTTAGATTTGCACGGAGACAAATGAAGCAAATTTAAAAGAGAAACAAAGGATCGAAATGTGATCAAATATCGTTAATGTGTTAAACCATGCAACCACGTGTTAAAATTTTGACGTGTCCGATCTATTTGTTGAACGATGAAAAAAAAACGACCGTTTTATCTGTTTATTCTGACATCAAAAGTGTAAAGAGAGGTGAGAACAGATGGGCAACTCTCCATATGGAGATAACTATTCAATTTATTTATAACATATAGCAAAAAAAATTATCCATGAAATACTCAAGAAAAATGTAAAAACACATGTACCCCCGACTATTATCGGACTTCAATGTTGTATATTAGCATATGCGTTGAACTTTATGGTGGTATCAATACCGTAACCATGGACATGGAAACAAATAATCATGTTAAATAAAGTACTTTAAAGTCATTTATAGCTCCCTTATTTTTAAATATATAAATAGTGCACATTCTGTTATATTATTCCCGCATATAATTGTATTTAGTTAACTTTGTATATACATATAAACAGGGAAGTTACAATAGATCTATCATAGACAAATATTAAATTGTAAATATCCATTAATTAACTTGTTGTCCGGCCCTTGATATAAAAAAGGCAGTGGCCTACAGGTAAGATTCAAGCGTATAGCTGATAGATCTGATGGGGTTATATTTAAGTTGCATAATGGGGAGTTAAGGGGGAAATGAAGTTAAAGTTGTCCTGACATCCTCTCATCAGTTCTTCGTCTAAAGAATGCAGCTAGGGATAAAAATAAGGAGCCAAATATCCATGTGGTAGTGATCAGATAAATAAAATAGTCAATCCATGATAACCAATTTGGATATCCTATAAAAAATATTAGGTTTAGAAAGCCAGAGATATATATTACAGGCCTGGTAAAGTGCTTCTTCCTCCAAATTTTTAATTCCAAATAGATATATAGGTGGACCAATAAGTAGGTGGATGAAAATAATACCAAATGGATTGAAGACCTTATTTCATTTTGTTATGTTCTTTGAAGGGGAACTGTGGTCCAAAAATGACTTTAGGTAAATTGACAGGAATTGCTCTCCTGAGAATTTTAATTTCATTGTTTATTTTGCATAGTTTTGAAGATATTTACATTTTTGTGTGTGATATGGCAGCAGCATGACCAGGTCCCCTGCATTTACTGCTTCCTGCTCTGAAACCATGTCAATGGATGACAGTTAATCTGCCCTGTGTCTCCTCCTCCCCTTGCAGCCCCTCTCTTCTTGCAAGCCCCCCTGGTCCCCCCACTCATGGACCCCATGGACCCTCCATTTGCAGGCCCCCTTTGGCCCTATGTGGCCCCGCCCACCCGTGGATGCAGTGGCCCGCCCACTCGCGGGTGCCTTGGCCCCACCCGCGGGTGCTGTGGCCCCGCCCATTTGTGGGTGCCGTGGGACACTCAGGATCCCCCCTACAGAAAACTGTGTGAAAACTGCCTTTTCATACACAAAGTGATATTATTCAAAATAATAAGAGTGACAGAGGTAATACTCAGACGACAAGCATTTTTAACCACAAATGGCAACTTTATTTCATGTACATACACTACATGTTTCGAGCATCAAGTACACTGAGAAAGAGCACTTGATGCTCAAAACCTCTATCACTCTTATTATTTTGGATTATTTTTCTGAATGAGTGGATGGATGCATAGATAGAGGTAACCATACCAGTCAGTACCAGTGGACCATTTGCACTGTGAGAACGAAGTGATATTATCAGGCAATTGGCATCTGATAATATCTCTATACATTTTTTTAAAATGTCTGATTCGGTCAGGGGGATATCAGCAACAGGCACCTCACATGATGCGATTATTGGACAATCCCAATAATATTGCTACGTGTTTGGCCACCATAACTGATATAAACCTAATCTGTCTACACACCCCAAATGTTTAGTGATTTAGCTGTATAATAAGAGCTGGCCTATGTCTATAGGCCCTATGTCTTTGTATTGCCTGGCAGATTAAAAATTTTCGCTGGCTTCCCAGTAGGTAGAAGGCTGTGGCACTCTGGGCATGTACACCAGATACTTACTAAGCAGAGAGGATCTGGGAAATTATTAAAATGCATAAAAGAAGAGATGTGTTGTTAAAATGTTAGTTAAAGCGGAAGTTCAGTGTAAATAAATATACTTTTCAGAAAAAAGAGCAGTATTTTCCCATCCCAATGACCTTAGTCTGCCCATTCAGCATTTTGTCTGTGTATAAATAAATGCAACCGAAATACTGACTTCCGGTTTGCAGGACCCCAAGTAGAGACCGTTATGGTCTTGCCCTTGACCCAGCACCTGGGTTGATTTGGTTGCTCAGTAGAGATCTGAGCATGTTTGACCCATCCAACAGCCAATCAGTAGAAATTACTGTTAGGAACATTCCAACAAAGTGGTGCATTCTGGGAAGAAGAAGGACTGTTAGAACCTGAAATGTCAGCTCACTAATGTCAACAGCAGGGAACAGCAAAGGGTATGAAATCAACTGATTTTTCAAAATGGGAGATAATATGTAGAATAACTAAGAAGGCATTACACAAACTAACAATTTAACAAATATTAATAATTTCCACTAAACTGTCCCTTTAAGTCAGTACATTCAAGGAATAGTTCACTGTTTCAGTGAACTACTCCTTTAAGTAATTTTGGGAACCACAGTTGCTCTGTTATTTTTATTGCATATTAGAAGGAAATAAACAGAACATTCACGGGCCCTGTAGTCTTTATGCTATGTTTATTTGCTTTTATATTCAAAAAAAGTTAGGTTTTATTTTATTAGAGTTACTTTTACCATTTTACCATTGCTTGATCCCGCGAAACAATACCACCCGTAAACGAGATTATGTCTAGTATTGAATCGTGGGATTGTGTAAAGTTAAGACGCTCCCGGTTGCGCTCCTTTAAAGTGCCATACAAGACCCAGTTAACTTTCAGTATATGAGGTAGCACTAAACTTAACCAATGGGGTTTTGTATCAGTTGCACAGCGATATTTCCAAAAACATTTGGAAATGTCACTGTGCCCTAAAATCCGTGTAAAGCACACATTAACCTGATATTACTTCGGGTTAACGTGGGTTTTAGACGGATTAAACCAATATGTAATCTCCCCCATAGTTCTTTGTTTTTGCAGCAGGACTCGCTAAGACCTGCCTCTTGGGTGGTGGGTAATCCATACTGATAGACTTACAGGGGAGTGCTGTCCAATTTCCTTTTTTTAAATTAATAAATTACCGTTCAATTTGTTCAGGAATATATAGTAGGTGCACTTTCCATACTATCCTAAACATGATTATTTTGAGATGCATTTTTACTCTCCATTTTTTTTATATGTAATATCTAACAGTAAGTGTACTGTTACATTCTATAGCATGGTTTTCAATGCACAAAATATTATACACAAAAACTGATGACTCTGTTGTTTTGCTGTTTGCATTTAAAATATGGTAAAAATTCTGTTTGCTTTTTTAGAAGGTCAGGTTTCAAGGCAACTGAAAGACAAACAGCACACTAAAGTGAATTTAAACACCAGAGGAAAGAATGCAATGAGACACATAAGAGCAGATGAACATTAATAAGAGCAAGCACAACAAAAGTGATTATCTGTGGCAGAGGGGACAAGAAATTGACTATGCAAAGGCTACAGAGAGGTAGAAATATTTATCAGTGTCACAAGATATTAAGAAAGAGTAATGGATGATGCCTTATGTGCTGAGCTGAATGTCTAGGCAAGCTAGTTTTACACTTGTTTTAACATGTGTCCAACAAGAAACAGCTTTTTGCAGCATTTGCACTGGTCCCGGACTAGTGATTCTATTTGCTGTGCTAATATTTTCAAAACCTACCATTTTTATTAACTTTAAGATGTAAATGTTTGTATTTGTTAGTGGAAAGATAATGCAGAACAAGTTCCACTGTGAAGGCATGCGGTTGGTTGATGATTTCTGTATACACTGTTTAACTTTTTTTTTATTTTGATATATTTGTATAAGCTATCAATATACATAATGCTGAAAGGGCTTCTTAAAAGCAAACAAAAGGCTTAAATATGAATGTAAAGAAAGTGCTGTCCTAAGCACTTTTGCCATACACTGTATGTTAATGTTTTATTTTTAATTTTATACTTTTTTAGGAAATGGAAGGAGTTTAAAGTAGTGCAATTTAAATAATAAGGGGAATGGAGAGGCTTGACTATGTAGGCAGATTAGGGCTGCTACATTGTAAAAGCACTGTTTCCGTGGGGATATGATCACTTTATACAAATATATTAATGGGCCATACAATAAACTCTCTGGTGCATTGTTCACTAATAGGTCATATCAGAGCACACGTAGACATTCTTTAAGATTGGAAGAAAAGAAGTAGGAAAGGTTTCAGCAGATGTGGTAATGGCAAGTTCACTGAATACCTTTAAAAGTGGGCTGGATAAGTTTCTAAAACTAAATAATATTGAGAATTACTGGTATTAATACATATACTGTAGTTCTGGTTGGTACAGGGATACTATATAATATTGAGAATTACTGGTATTAACACATATACTGTAGCTCTGGTTGGTACAGGGATACTATATAATATTGAGAATTACTGGTATTAACACATATACTATAGTTCTGGTTGGTACGGGGATACTATATAATATTGAGAATTACTGGTATTAATACATATACTGTAGTTCTGGTTGGTACGGGGACACTATATAATATTGAGAATTACTGGTATTAATACATATACTGTAGTTCTGGTTGGTACGGGGACACTATATAATATTGAGAATTACTGGTATTAATAAATATACTGTAGTTCTGGTTGGTACGGGGATACTATATAATATTGAGAATTACTGGTATAAATACATATACTGAAGTTCTGATTGATTCAGGGATACTTTCCGATTGCCAATTGGAGTCAGGAAGGAATTTGTTCCTTAGCATTAAAGAGTAGGGTTTAAAGATTGGACTAGATTGACGTCTTTATTTAACCTCAATTATAATAGTACTATGTATGTTAATATGTGACTTCTAGCACATTAGTAGAGATACTGTAGCCTGAAAATTAATACATTATGTAAAAGGTTTCAAACAGTAAAAGTTTTAGTTGGTAATCTTGTTACAGATCATTTACCTGGTCCTACTCCTGTCCCACTGTCAAATAAAACATTAAACACTAATTTTAGATACGTGCGTAGTCAATGCAAAATTACCAATACAATCTCCCTTAACCAGAAGGAATTTATGAGTTTGGATGGCTTGTTCTGAATAGGGAAAATATTTTAACAGGCAAATAATCATATCCCTTTTAAATAATACTTTACACGCTCAGGCCATAAAACACTACTGCCAAATAATACAGAGAAATAAGAACTTAAACTTTCTGATATTTTTTTTTTTTATTATTGTAAATTTTTATACATTTTGCATTAATACTAAACAAAATTGACAACATATCAAAATTTTAAGCATTGGCTTAGCATGTTCTTTCCATAAACTGTTCTGTCCTTGGATTTAACAATCTCTACAGAGAGAACAATGATTTTTATAGGGTATCTCCTCTAACAAATGTGCCTTAATTTTTTTCAGTTTAATTGAAGAATGGGAGGTAAAGGAGCTATGTCTTACTGATGGAGCTTGCACTGTATGCGCATGCACATGAGTGTAGATACCCTTTAAGGACATGTAAAGATACCCTTTAATAACATGGTCATATCCTCTGGTTACCTTATCTATTAGTTTAGTTTGACAGCCCCTTTCTAAATTGTCCTGATACAAGAGCTTACAGAATGAGTATACCGTGCCAAATTAAGTTCCTAAAAAACTTCTAAAATTAACAATTAATAACAAATAACAAGTAACCTGGCCTCTTAGACAGTGTCATAACTAGGAATCACTGCCCCCCCCCATCAAAACATTGATGAGGTCCGTGCATCATCCACAGTGGTTTTCTGGGAGGAGGCAATATCTATCATTGGAAAAATACCAAGCTCTTGGGCCCCCCTGTGGTTGCTCCCCCTGCTCCCCTGGTAGTTACGCCTATGCTCTTAGACGCTTACATTACATTAGAGTGAATCCAAATCCAGAAAGGTGGCAGCTCCTATGCATCAGCTCACTATACTTAGATATCAGTGAAGTGAGGAGGAGGTCATATCGAAAGTTCACAGCAACTGATTTTTTTTTTCACAATTTACTTTGAAGGACAACTAAAGGCACTTAAAAAATGTATGTATATTTACAAAAAATGCTATTCTGAGTGCTTTAGGAATGTGTCTAATTAAGTTTTTTTTTATTTGGAGCAATGGGTCAGTATATCCCTCGGAACACCAATCATGAAAGAGAAGGCAGATATCTTTAATCAAAATACAATAAATAGCTTTAATATCAAAACATTTACTGGCCTATGTATTAAACGGTGTTATTGTTAAAAATAGTGCTAATTTTGCCCCAACCAATCAGATGTTATGTACCATTTGAAAGCTAATATCTGATTAGACTGTAAGCTCTTTGGGCAGGGTCCTCTCTCCTATTGTATCACGGAATTGCTGTAAGAAACTCATCACTCTGTTTACTCATATTTTGTATTACCTGTGTATGTAATATGTATGACTTTGTATAACATGTATTACCCTGTATGTAATGTATGACTATGTAATTGTAAAGCACCACGGAATATGTTGGCGCTATATAAATCCATAATAATAATAATAATAATAATTGGTTGGGGAAAAATTAGCACCATTTTTAACAATAAGAACATTGCTTTTACTGAGCTTTTGTAAATACATTTTACATGAAATTCATGAATTAATTTTACATGAAATCCAGAAGTCTAAGAGGTTATAAGAAGCAGATATTGGGAAAGGCCCAGAGACTGCATACCTAAAATAGCTTGGATTCAATTCTTGAAAACATTATAAAGTGCCAGTTCATTGCCCCACTGAAAAAAACAGGTTAAATCTAAAAAGAATAAAAGCGCACCCAATAATAAAAATATGGGATGTAACAACCCCTGAAACCTCTATGTTCCCCAAGGCTGGAGAGTAGTACCAAAGGTAGTAAAGACGCACTTCTGATATTGTTTGGTTCAAGTGCCTTTGCCCCCGAACCCTTCGCATTTGTAGTAACTGCTGTTGCTGTTTAATTAGCAGTGTAAAATATACTTGTGTATGGCATCGCACCGCCCCTCTTAAAGGATGTGCACAGTGTAAATCAAGATTCAGTCCATTGCAAAGCTGTACCTTTAAATCACACACTATGTTACTTTCATTTTTCTAAGCCATTGGCAAAGCTTACCTTTCCGACTTTACTTGCTGGCTCTTCCTCCTCCACTGTTATGTCCTTTAATCCTCCAAAAAGGTGAGTTTTCAATGAAAGGCCAGTTTCCTACCTTTCAAACGAGCCATCAACCACCTCTCTACATCCTTTACAGCCCAAGATATAAAGAAATTACTGACCAAATAGTTAATGGGTGGGAGGCTGACATGTGACATACCTAAGGCTGTTCCTCCACCTCCCCGCAGGCGAGCACAGCCTCAGACTTCAGTGACAGGACAGGAGACAGGAAGTCCCTCCCCCTCCCTGCTGTGTTAAGATCCCCACAGGGAAGGTACGGGAATCGACATCCCTACTCTCCCAATATGTGAAAACAGCCTTTTCAGGCAGAGTTCTCAGAGGCTGTTTTCACACAGTTTTCTGTAGGGTGGGTCTGAGTGGCCCACGACACCCACGACTGGGTGGGGTCACGGCACCCATGAGAGGGTGGGACTAAGGCACCAGCGAGTGGGTGGGGCTAAGGCACCTGCAAGTGGGCAGGGCCACATGGGGCTGTAAGGGAAGGGGCCATGGGGACCTGCAAATGGATGGGGCCATGGGGTCCATGAGTGGGAGGGACATGGGGGGCTTGCAAGAGGAGGGGGGCTGCAAGAGGAGGAGGAGACACAGGGCAGATTGTCATAGACTGACATGGTTTCAGAGCAGGAAGCAGGAAGTGCAGGGGACCTGGTGATGCTGCTGCCATATAACACACAAAAATGTAAATATCTTCAAAACTATGCAAAATAAACAATATAATAACAAAATAAATCGCAAAAATTCTCACAAGAGTCATTTTTGGACCACAGTTCCCCTTTAATGTAAAAGGTGGCCTGGAACGCGGACTGGATTAGCAGAGTCCACTTCTATGTATATAATGCATTGCTGTAAAAAGGGCTAATACTGTAGCAAACGAATATTGGAGGCATTGAGCTGCAATCATCTATCAATGTGTGACTATGTATGTGGTTAATCTTTTGGAATGTTCCTGTGAACTTTCTTGCACACTTAATAAACTGTTTTTCTTTTCCATGTGACATTTTTTTATTTTTGCAAGCATAAATTGTATGTGAGTGAGGCATAAGTCTGTATTAAAGGGATATTACAAAATGTCCAAATATTGGGGGGAATTATTTTTCATTGTTTACTCTAAAAAATAAATTAATGTGAGATTTGGACCCCCATTGTTAAAGGGAAATTTGATATGCTTTGAAGTTAAAGTCAACATTTATATGATATGCTTTAAAGTCAATGGGGGCATTTATATCATATGCTTTTAAGTTAAAGGGGAAGTTATGATACACTTCAAATAAAGTGTTTTTCTTTTCCATGTGTCATTTTTTTATTTTTGCAAGCATACGTTTTATGTGAGGGAGGCAATAATTGATTGCAGTACTTTTAAATGAAGGGGTTATTGTTGTGCAACATAAGTCTGTATTAAAGGAATATTGCAAGATATCCAAAATTTGGGGTAAATTATGTTTCGGTGTTTACACTAAAAAATAACTTAATGTGAGAAGATATTGCATCCCATTGATAAAGGGGAAGTTGCTATGATGCGCTTTAAAGTTAAAAGGGATGTTGATATGATATGCATTAAAGTTAAAGGGGTTAAGGGGAAGTTGATATGATACACTTAAACACATATAAACTATCAAATTCCCCTTTAACTTCAAAGCAGACCACATTAACTGCCTCTTTAATAATGGGGTACAACATCACACATTCATTTATTTTTTATGGTAAACAAAAATGTTGATATTTTGCAAACTTTACAGTAACATTTCAAAAGACTAACCACATATATGGTCACACATTGAAAGATGACTTTTGCTCAATACACCAAACATTAATTTCCCACAGTGTTAGCCTTTTAAACACCATTGCATTATATGTAAAAAATAAGAGGGCTAAACCCTCTTGGTCAGGTCAGGGCAGTAGTGCTCTGACCTGATGAAGAGGGTTTAGCCTTGGAAACCTTGTCAACTAAATAAACTGTTGGTCCATAGAAAAAGTATCACAGTACTCTTATTTTTTACATCTATATATTGGACTAATACGGCACTACAATATTTTTCTATACATTGCATTATATACATAGAAGCAGCACTCTGCTAATCCGGTGCACATTTTATTAAGTGTAATATACAGCTAGCAGGGCAGTCCTGACTTACAAATGATAGTAAAGTGGGAAAGGTAAGCTTTGCCAATGGGTTAGAAAAATAGTGTGTGATTTAAAGGTACAGCTTTGCAATGGACTGAACGTTGATTTACACTGTTCATATACTTTGAGAGGCCCGGGTACAAGACTTTCCTAGTCCCCTTTGCTAAACCCACAGCACGAAAATTTCAATTAAAGTAACACAATGGGTGGATGCAGTGGATCTGGGAAATGTGTTATTTGATTAAAATTTTCATGCTGTGGGTCCAGTGACAGGCCTAGCGCAGTCTTTTACCCGGGCCATTTAAGAGTGGCGGTGAGTTACCTTACACATGAGTATATTTTACACTTCTAATTAAACTGCAACAGCGGTAACTACATATGCGAAGGGTTCGGGGTCGAGGCACCCAAACCAAACTAAACTACGGTTATGCCGCTTTTGTGAATAAAACACTTATGGTATCTGCATGAGAGTGAGTTCCGAGTAATGTTTCTCGGTTTTAGTGCACCACCTGAATTGTTATTTTGATAGAAGCACACTCATATGAAAAATGAAACTAATTAATCAACTAATTGCAAATAAATGACACATTTATTGTACAGCATGTATGGCACGCAATTACAAAATTACCCCATATATTAACCATAATGTTTTATACTTTCAGTGGGTCACAAAAGAATCCTCTGTTTTTTAAACTGCTGCCCAAAACAGTAGTTTTCAAATCCATTCTATAATTAGAATTTGTATTATTTATGCTATTCTACGGAAATTCCCACCTCCCTTACAATCTCAGAGAGACTCGCAATCATTTGCTGTAAGCATCAATAGTTCCTAAAAATGACATATGTGCCAGTACAAAGTATTGCTTTATTGCAGGGATTTCCATTATCTATAACAGCCTCTCTGCTACAGACCAATGGACAAATTATGTTTTCCTGATATTTTGATAGCAATTTTGCTGCTTGAGAAGCACAGTTTTAGCACAACGACAAAATGAGAGGGGAGGAAAGAGTATATACTTTGCATCAGAGGTTAAGATTCCAATTTATACAAGCGGGAAAGCATTGTTCAACTGGGAACAAAACTGCACATTAATGGAGCTAAGGATTAAAGACACTGCTATTTTACATCTGAATACTGTGTGAAATGCTTCTTGGTGGACTTTGAAAATGATGCAGAAATTGAATGTGCCATGACTGAAAATCGTGAGGAAAATAAATAAATGGACTTTAAGTGTTTTTCTTTATAGCTGATAAAAAATTGTATCCTACCACTTTATGAATGGAAATTAAGGTCCAATGAAACCAAGTATTGTGAATATTAAAAAAAACTATATAAATATAAAGATGAATTAGATTCTGCATGCATCCTATTCTTGAGAAATAAAATTAAGCACTTCCTATTTACATGCCCATTTTACTTTTTTTGTCTGGATCCAAATTGAACATTTTGGATCCCCCCCCCCCCCACCCTACTTTATTGCTTCAATCTTGCTGGCTTCCTCCTCCTAGATAATAGCATCTGGAGCTCCTCCCCAACGAGATCTCCTGGCTCCTACCAACTTTGTTTTAAAGGGAAACTATACTCACTCAAACAACTTTACATTTTCTGAAACTACAATTTGAGAAAAGTAAAATGGTGGTACTCATATTTATCTGTACTTGCTTTGTCATTGAATTATTAATGTTTAGTGAGTGCTCCTTATTGCCCCCACCTCCCTTACAGTCTGCGACACTTATAAGCTCTGCACAGTCTTACCATGGACACTGCTCTGCTTACAAATCTCCCCCTCCCTACCTGCTTCTTTCTTGTCCCTGCTGATTCTCTTAATTGTTGCAGAAAGTGTGCTGGCAGGCAGCCAAAGATCCCAGTAACAGGTCAGGGATAGCACACATATTATAATCTCTACTTCTGGAGTGACA
Source organism: Hymenochirus boettgeri (assembly GCA_019447015.1). Classification (NCBI taxonomy): domain Eukaryota; kingdom Metazoa; phylum Chordata; class Amphibia; order Anura; family Pipidae; genus Hymenochirus; species Hymenochirus boettgeri. The sequence continues at coordinate 161,426,670 of CM033470.1, forward strand.
GGTCTTTCCCTGTAAGTGATGTGATTTCAAATTATGATTTCTCAGGATCTACAGCTCAGATTTAAAAATTAAAAAAAGTTTTGGAGCACTGGGATCTTTAAATTTTTGAAAACGTATTATTATTTATAGTATAGATACCCTTTCAAGCCACAGCTTGCCACTAACCTAATGTTTTTTTTTACAGTGTACATAAGAGACGAGAGAGGTAAGAAAAGGGGGTTGTGCTGTGTGCGGACTGCTGAGGAACAGGTGGGAAAGAGACTGGATCCTTATAGGTTCTCAGTGGAGCCATTAAGTACAGTGACAATTGGAGCTGTTTCCTGAATAAAGCTGATCAGGACCTGAGCTGTTTTCATCTAGTGACAGACATCAGAGTGGAAGCAGTGAGTGTCATAAAGAAAACAGCTGAGGAGACTGTAAAGGTTCGTACACGTGCGTGGCGGTCGGGATAGTTGCCCAACTGGCCGGATCTCTGAACGAGTGTCTGTTTTGGTCGATAAAGTGCCCATACACGCCACAATTATCTGCCAAAACAGCCATTCGTACACATCGTGCGTCACTCGTGTGTTCAAACCTTAAGTAAGGACAGAACTGCCATCATAAAAATCTGTGGTATAGTGCCACCCATAAGATTGTCATTGTAACTGCTGTTACAGCCCCACCAAATTTCCTGTTTACCTGTATGTGGGCTTTATTATTATAAAGGATAAAAAGTGACTTTGTTCTGCCTAATATAGAACAGAGACTGACAGTAACTGGTTTGCAGGAGGAGCCGCTGCAGCCAGAGCGACTTGTTAACCCTTAAGGGCACGGCCACACTGTGCCGTAAACGCAATCGCACACGGAATCGCATGCGATTTCATGTGCAATTTTGTTGAATTTGCGCATGCGTTTTCTTCATTAGGTATAGGATGCGATTGCAATAAAAAATGCGGAATGCAAATCGCAATCGAAATGCACCTGAAAACGTGAGTTTTCAGTGTGTTGCCGCGTTTTCAATGATCTGAAAAAAGCACAGTGTGGCCTAGCCCTTAAAGGACAAACTTATCATCGAGCTGTTCTCCTTCTACACAGTATTTGCTACATTATAACTGTCCATCTTAGGAGACCCTCTAAAGAGAACAATTGCATCCAGCTGGCAACGGTTGTTAGAAGTGAGCTCACTTTTAGGAAAAGACTATATAAAAATTAATATGGATTAATGCCACAAATTATTAGCTCACATTAGTACTTATTTCTATTTAATTAATATATATATAGCATGCACGCCAGCATGTCACAATAAAAACAAGTAAAACTTGATAGAGTGTGTTTTTCCTCTAATATACATTGTACAAGGTACCAACTGCCGGTAGTAAGCAGTCTGTGGGAAACAGCACCATCAAAGTGGGAAAACAGGAGTGCGAAGAATACTAAAATATACTTGATCCTACAATGGTTGTATGTCTTTAGTAACCTCAAAAGACAATCCACAAATGAAAAATTATTTGTGTAAGTATATTTTGATTTAAAAAAATTTGAGTTTAAAACAATCTAGTAATAACCAAACACTAAACAATCGTTTTTTTAATACAAAGAACTGGTAGTCAACATAACCATAAGAATTCATTCATTTTTATTATATATATGTTAAACTGCAATCGCTTTAGCTGTTTCACAGTATATAAAGAAATGCCATCTGAATCGTTCAGCAACCATTTTCCTCACACCCAAATTTCAAGGCGTTCCACGGTAGCACCAATTCATTGTTTATATCAGCTATATCAGTTTTCATATTAGTATACCTTGATTGTGATTCGGTGGACAATGGAGCTCTGATTTGTTCATCCCAGCTGTGAAAGAAATTCTGTTTCAGAAATCAGAACATCTATGAATAAATTTGATATGCTTATTTGGATTCCAGACCCTATCAAAATAATTGTATTGTAAGAGAGCAGGTGAAGTGAAAAGGTTCACGCCTGCTCTATGCATGCCTGATATCCTCAGTGATTTGAAAATTTAGGAAACATTGTTAAGTGCCTAGAATACACAGACGCTCTGTAGAGAGGACAGCAATGGAATGCATAAATAAACAGCCTATGACTGTCAGGAGCTGCAGTTTGTACCAATGCTGCATGTTAAAAAAACATACATTGGTAAAATATTCTATATTAAAAAAAATGTTAGTAATAATAATGCAGAATGGACCAAATACATTCCCCATTCAAAAGATACATTAATATAAACAACACAGTGCAGAGCCACAGCAGGAGGATAGTGAAGTGAACCTGATCTTAGCACATTTCTCAGCAGTGTACCTTATTAAATGGAATGTTGGAGGGTATTTAGAAATCTGCTTTTTTATTATTTGCCTCATCCTTTTAAATGTAACGTTCTCTATTGTAATTTAGCCAGTAGACCCATGTAATTACTTAATTACAGGAATTAAAATGTCCCTTTCATTGTTCTGGTTGATGTTTAAACTACAACTCCCAGCATCCCTTAGTTACTTAAGTTACTTAAGTTTTACCAAAATTTCGTTTTTCAAGGCAGAAATAAATATGTAATAAGAAAACTGCGGGGAAAATTTACCTGGAGCCTCTATCCCTCTGGGCAGATCTCCTTTCCACAATTCAACCACGTGATACAGTATATTCATTGCTTGCCCAAATTATGCAGTTTTTATATCCCTTAAATTACTTGTATATGTCCAGTAAGGGTTAGGCCACACTGGCTGGATTATAACAGGCTTCTGACCGCATTTTGTGATCCTTTGGTTCATGAGAATCACATGGCTGTGCATTTTAATGTGTGTGGCCACTCTATGCGATGTGCTGCATTCCATTTTAGGAGCATGGGTCATCAACTTTTTTTGTCTGAATTGAATGTGTTTCGTTAACAGATTACCAGGAAAATTGCAGCACAGGTGCATGGTAACACACGTAAAGCGTGCAGCATTGTGGTTGCACTTTTCATGTATGGGGGGTGGGGCATTTGTTCACAGATCATTTTATAAACCAACAAAAAAGACGCTTTGGTGGCAAAACTATATTTAGTCAACAAAAAAAAACCTGTAGCACCAAAATATGTTTTGATGATACCACGGACCTTAGGCTGAGGCAAGTTAGAGCGGACTGTCAAGGGAATCTTTTGGTAAGTATAAAAGCTGAATAAAATTCACTCCGTCAACGGCACATCCCAACCACGTGTTGTAGTGTGGTCTCAGCCTAAAAATAGAAACTATAGGGCCTGATTTACCCACATGTGCTGCGCTAAAAGTAGGGGTTAAAATTGTGCTAACCTATATTGAATAGGTTAGCGCATGTTAAACTCCATAATTGCACTGGCTGCACCGGTTTCACAAAAGACACCTGTGCAACCGGTGCAATGTATTTAATAAAGGAATTTGCACGACTTTTAACTCCAGCTAATGGCTGGTCTTAAAGTGGTGGTGGGGTAAAATTCCTTTTGGGATTTACCACAAGGTGCAAATCCAGTATTAAATACCGAAAGCCATTTTTGCCTCGGGGCAATTTGTGGCTCTGGGTAATGAGGCCCATAGTCTGTGCAGCTCCATTTCATGTACATTTAATTATTTAATTACAACGAAAAACGTGCACTGAAACCAATGCAGTCTGCAGCATGCATTGAAAAACAAATGTGGGTTTTATGGTGCCTAAAGAACTAAGCACCATGGGAAATTCAGAGTCTGTAGCTGAAAATGGAGGCCCCCCAACTGTTTAACTTCAAAAACTTAAAATGTATATATTGTCACTATGAAACTACGGATGAATCTATATGTCAGTAAATTCTGTGTAATGTGTTAAGTGCAGTATTTTTAGCCTTCAAGCTTAAAGGTGACACTTTTATTTAATTAAGTTATTTAGGAAGTAACAAGAGAATGAGATATTTTTCCCCTTTTATTAAATTACCTTTCTTATTACAGTATTTATACATATAAGATATGAGTCCATGTCCACACTACAACGCATGCTAAGGTGCAATGTTGTGTGTTGCACATGCATTACCAAGTGTTTACACTGTGATTCCGCCAATATTCCTTTTTTGGAGCTCATGCAATTGGCAAAAAATGGGTATTGTAGCGCTGTACACACAGTGTGTCCACCCACATTGTGTTAGCCTGGCATGCGATGCTCACATGGTAATATATCTCAAAATGCGATTGTAAGTGAGTGATAAATGTGCTAGTTTGGCCTAGCCCTTAATAATATTTACACCTGGACAAGAATACAGGATATTATAAGTTCTGTATAAATCTCGGTAGAATATAACGTGTACCCAATGTTCCTGTAAATGAGAGAGAATTAAGTTGCAAGACAGAGCATCTGGTAAATTACTGTTTGAACATTTACTTGCTTGTCAAGTAATGCATTAGCTAGGTCCTTGCACAGGAAAGAGGATAGTCTTTGCAACATTTACAGCGCTAGCTAATCCATCAAACTCCACTGAGTGTCTCTATTGATAAGAGACATTGCCTGTGCTCCATAGATATCATCTCAACAATCTCAACTTATTGAAGGGACAGATAACAAAGTGTCTTGTTCTGCCTTTCTGCTGGGATATGAAACATTTCCTTCCAAAAGCAACAAATGCAATTTAAAGCATCAAGATTCAAAGCACAGATGTCTTATATCAATGACATTTACAACCCAGGGACAAAGTGCGACAGATTGAATCGCTTTAATTTTCCCTCCTTTCAAGACATTTACCCCCTAAAGGGAAAAAAAAACTGGAGCTCAGTGGACCAAAGACAAGCTGGCCTCGTTAGATAGGAACTCAGGAAAACATTTCATACCTTGGGGGTTACAAACATGTCCTATGGATCTCTGTTATCTAAGGACATGATTTTTGCTGATCTGCTGCATTTGGCCATTCTATAGAATTTTTCTTCATTTAATCACAGTCCTACTATATATCTAATCAATTGTATGGAGAGCTTTCAAGGGCAGATTGCAATTTTGATTGCTAAATAAGATTCAGATTTCTATCTCCAACAGAAAAGAAAGTCAGCATTTCAGCCAACGATGCTTGTGTTGCTGTTAAGTTAAAAAGAACAATAATTCAAGGCCAGTCATAGCTAGAGTGCAGTCTCTGTTAGGGTAACAAATGCATCATTTATTTACCAGTAAATATGATTTCTTGTTATTTTAAACTTATACAAATACATATAATTTGTTGTTAACTTGATTTAACCCACTATATATATATATATATATATATATATATATATTGCTTAAAAACTTAATACCAATGTCTTAATATTGTAAAAAGTAGGGACTAAATATGGGGTTTGTATTGCATGCGTGATCAGGTAGTTTCCAATAGGTCACGATGACAAATGCAGTATGAAGTTAAAAAAAACTGCAGTTGAATAATGTCAACAGAGACTCTCCTGTGATTAATAATATAAATAAATTGAGCGAAAATCTGGAAATACAGATTCATCATTACAAGTGACCCCAAACTATCTTTTTCCAGGATGAAATTTCCAATGTTTGGCAATATAGAAAGAAAAATGTTGAGATATTTATTCCAAGGTGGGCTTCCCAGTGATAGATTAGCTTGTTATTGATGGACTGGGTATTTGCTTTGTACATTCAAACCCCACAAGTCAGGCACTCGCCGCATTGATTACAACCCAATCTATCACTGATGCATTGACCTTTTAGTTTTATGAAAGAAGACATATTTCATCCCCACACACACACAATTCTGAAAATTTCAGCATTTGGTAGATTCTATGTTGTGTGCTGTATATTTGCAGACTATTTAAGTGACTCTGCTTCTATAGATTGATAATCATTGGCGCTATTAAAATTGCACTAAATGGTAGAGCCAATACTTTTTAATTTATTCATTTTTGCATGTGTTTTACATTTCTTAAAATATTTGTGTTGTAAAGAATTGCTCTATTTTACAATAATTGTTCATTCCCCACTGAAGATCTGAAAATTTTTCCATTGTTTATTTTTTGTAAAGAATTGTGTTAACAGTCAAGGGTCACTGCTCTATACACAAAGTGAGATAAAATCTAAGCATCTTCTCTCCAAAGATATTATGTTTGAAGTGAACAAACTACTTGATCGTAGAACTCAGGAGACTCTTTATCCAGCAGAACAATGATGATTTTTCATTGAATGTCCATATAGTTCATATAGGAAAGCTAGATATGTAAAATAAAGCTAACAGTTGAATAGGATGCAAAGTGCAGCTAATATCATGAAAGGAGAACTAAACTTACATTTTTTAAATCCTAATGTGAAAGTTTTTCTCCCCAGAACACCTACGCATTGTAAGATTCTTCTCTAGTAAGTTGCATTTAGTACATGTAAGAAATACATTCTGTAAATAAGGCTTCCATGTTGTTGCCAGTACAACCCACAGCCCATGAAGTCATCAAAGAGCCATGTCCCCTGACCCCAATATTCACTGTTTCTATACAGATGTCTATACACCAATATGGAAGTCCTTGATAAGACTTTGAAAGCTCTTGTTACCCTGCAATTTATTTAACAGTCAGTGTGAGTTTCTGGAAAATAAACTGCAGGGTAACAAGTAGCTTTCAAAGTCTTATCAGGGTCTTCCATATTCCATTTTTTAGATTATTCTATTCCTAGCAAAAGATAAAGCTTAAAAAATTTACCTTGATTATTAATTAATATTCAGTGTTGGCACACCGGGTAAGGCACCAGATTTAAAAACACACAGTTCAGAAGGTCACAAGTTCAATACCCCAGACTTACATTTTTTTTGTTTCTATTATGTTCCAAAAAAGATAAGGCTTCTAAACTTACCTTAAATTTTAGCTTGATCCCCAGTGGTGCACCTGGTAAGATACCAGTGTTAGAAACAAACAGTTCAGGTCACAAGTCCCTATACTTATTTTTATTTTTTTTTTCCATTATGTAGTAATAGATTCCACGTGTACCAGTAATCTGTATAGTATCTCTGAGGTAAGAGCTCTGCTTTTAGCAAGACAGAGTAAATGTACAAGTTGCAGGTTCTATTCCCCAGACTTACTTTTATTTTTGCTGAAATGTTAGTATACCATTTCTTACATCCATACTATCTGTGAAATACACCACAAAGATTACTTTTCTTTTTGTATGAAAAGTAAAGGATTATATTATTGTTAGGACAGGAGCATTGAATGTGTTTGAAAACAAAAAAAAATGAAATTCCTGTTCTGTGTCTGGGAGAGGGAGGATCTCTGTGCTGTAATGTGATTGGCTGTCAGCTTCTAGGAAGCAAGGCAGCAACTTCCTTGTTTTTTGTGAACCGTAGGAGCTGTCTTCCTGTGTTAAAGGTTTCTGCCTCCTCCCTGTCCTTCGATGGCGGCAGCTGCGTGGCTAACGCGGAAGTTAATTGCACAGCTGGCCCAAGTAATGTTATATGCCAAAAGCAGCATTCTATTGCAACACTTTAAACACCAGTTATCAGCTGATAGCTGGCGTTAAAAGTGCTAAAAAAAAGATACCAGCACTTAACAATGCACGGAGAGCCATCATCAGTCAGTTTTCTGCATCTATAACCACTACCACTTTCCGCAAAAGCACAGCTACCAATTCCCTTTTACTTGCAGATAGCCACCACCCTGTCAATTTGATCAAGGGCATACCGGTCGGACAGTTCCTCAGGATGAGGAGGAACTGTTCGACTGAAGAGTCTTTTTTGCAACAGGCTGACTGTTTAAGTCAGAGATTTAAAAAGCGAGGCTACAAAAAGGACTGGATTAATAAAGGCTTTTATAGAGCCAAACAGATCAATAGAGAGAAATTGTTGTATGGTGGAGAGAGACAGAGAAAAGAGAGAGGGACGGTTGGGAACAAAATAAGTTTAATAGCTACATTTAATTCAGAGTGGGAGGCAATTAACAAGACTTTAATGAAGTATTGGTTCATCTTAGAAGGTGATGAAGAAATCAGAGAGAGAGTGGGTCCAAGACCGCTATTGACGGCCAAAAGGGCCAGTAATCTTAGAGATAAGTTGAGTAAAAGTTTTGAATCTCCCAGCCAGTCCGTGACAACTTGGTTGGGGAGAGAAGCACGACAAGGTAACCAGAGATGTGGCAAATGCTGCATTTGCAATCTCATGATTGAAGAAAAAGTGTTTGTGTCTTGGAATAGAAAGAAATGGTGGGTGAAAGGGTATATCACCTGTCAAAGTTCTCAGGTTATATATCTTATTAAATGCGATTGTGGAGCAAACGAAATCTAAATTGACTGTTAGAATACAAGAGCATCTAAGGGCAGTGAAAAACGGTAAAGTAGAAGTTAGTGCCCTAGCTAAACACATGCAGGATAGTCATAATGGGGACTCAAAGAAATTTTCATTCATGTGACTGGACTTAATGATGAAATCTATTTTGGGTGCTTTTTGGAGAAATAAAGTAACCATTTGTCCATTGTACTTTTTTCCTGTGTGAGATACTTTGTAGCCATGGTATAGGGATGTCCTATCTTAACATATTTGTGTTAAGAATTGATATATATTAGCTTATTAAATATTGATTGTATCCAATAAGCAGGGTTGTTGTAACCAGCACAGGAGCGCTATTTAAAGGGAGCAGCTCTAGCTCTCGCGATACCCTGATGAAGTCCCGTAAAGGGATGAAACGCACAGGTAATGATGGTTACAGCTCCGAGCTGAGACACACAGGATATTGTCATTCCCTCTGGATCCACCCGTTTACTGGCCTGCTGTGCACGGAGAGGTTGTTACATCCACTGAACGGTGTGGTAGTGCGGGTGAAGACGGACAACTGGCAGAGGTACTTCATTGAGCCTGGTGAGTCCGGAGAAGTGAGCCGAAATTGTAAATCCCGTGTCTATTTAACTTACTACGTGTGTACCCGCACTGCAAAAGTTTGGTATTCCATTCGTACAGGGGTGTCTCTAGGGTTTTTGCCACATGAGCCAAACTTTTAAATGCTGCCCCTATGTACCACTAGGCACCATAAAGTGCACCACCAGGGTAAGGTGTTTATACAGTTCCTCAAAAAAACATTTATCCTTACCATAATCCCTGATGCTTTTCTAAAAAAAAAAAAAATTTAAGTGAGCTCTGCCTGCCTCCACTCTGATGTTTATCAGGGGTGCCGCCCTGAGCATTTTCCTCACATTGCCTCATTAGAGAGACACCCCTGCATTCGTATAGTGATTGGACCTCATGTGCCTGTATTGAGAATGTGTCCACAACAGAGGTGCTTGTTTCAGCTTTGCACGGACTTTCCTGTATACAAACTGTGAACACTTGCATTTCTATATCTAGGAAAAGCGGATGGCTATGAACTTAGCTGCGAGGGGGATGCCCCGTATGTGTGTTTTATCAGTGAGGGTGTTTATATTGGTTTAAATATAGTTATTTGGTATATTGTTATAGGATTATGTTATGAATAACGGTGTTTTATCATTCTGACAATTAAGGTTGCAAATTTGTCTTAATTATTGAGGTGTAAATGGTAATGTGCAGGTTACAAGAGACCTTTCAATTTCGAGGGATTCTATACCTGAGGATTTATAATAATGCACTGAGAGCCGCTATAAAGCATTGTTGTCATGTTTGCACCCGGTTGCCGATAGCAGCTCTCGGTGCATTGGGCTGTAGGTCTGCAATAGTCATGCCAAAATAGAATGTCTCTGATTTTAAATGTACCGAAAGCCTTAATGATTTTCATGGGATATAACTGCAAAGTGACCCTTAGATTATGTCTGACCATAACCCTGCCTTAAATATGGTGGTATCACAGAACTTGGAAAATGCATTTTCATTCAAAAAAAGGCTTTGCTAATGGGATGTGTAGTGGTATAGGTTTATTCAAGCATTTAATTAATACAATTCAATGCACTGGCACCTGGTTTGTGGAATAACTGCTAGTTGAAAGCATTATAATTAAATTCAGTACAAATATTTGTTATGGGTAATCAAAAAGAATATTGCACTAATTGCTAATTTCGATAATCTTATTGCTAATTCTATTATAGTATTTGTTTCATTTCAAGAAGGGAAATCTTTACAAAAAGACTTAAAAGAAAACCCACCATAATATCTATAGTAGAACCCAGTCTTTCAATCTGGTAAAATATAGAAATCGCTGGGGTCAACCTGGCCTAAAACGGATAAAAGGAAAATCAATGGTGAGCCCAGAGCCCATTAACCCCCAAAAAATGACAAAAAAAATGACTTTATCCTTTTCTATATTTTTAGTGCTTCCAGGAACTAGTGTTCCCTGTCACTAGATCACCTCATGTCCTACTCACTCCGAATTAGTATGCATTTATCATCTCTGTGTGCCCATCCCCTCCAAAAAATCTGAGGCACGGCTAGAGAGGGGAGCATGATTTGTGCCTTCAAACAGCCAATAGCATTTACCCAGTTTTTTTTTTTTTTTAATAGTGAAAGTGAATATGTTTTCCAATAGGAAGTTAAGCAGCATTGGCAGCTGTTATCACTGCTAAATCTAAGAATATTTTCTTTCAGCTGTGAAGGTTAGTACACAGGCACAATGTGTATGAACGGCCACTCATTCAAAGATCCGCGTGGCCGGTCGGGCAATGATCCCTGACCAAACTGCCGTTTCAGCCGATAAAGTGCCGATACATGGCACGATTATCGTCTGAAACGGCCGTTTGTACACAGCATGTTGAAACCCGCGATCGTGTGTACGAACCTTAACAGTTTGAAGGAGAGTGTGTGTGTGTGTGTGGGGGGGGGTGTAATTTGGAATTTATTTCTTTAGATAAAGAATACAAAAACTAATATAGAGGAATAGAGTGGCCTTGATCACCTTATGTATCCTCACCCCACTTTGTATACAAACAACTCTTGGTTTCCCAAAGGGAGAACCAATATATAAGGAATAAAGGAAGAAATGTAAGTCTGACACTGTGTAAGTTGTGTATCTAATTTTAAGCTACACCTTGTGCCCCTTGACATTTACCAGAAACTACCAGATCAAGACACATCTGCCTGATGCAGTTCATTTGTTGAACTCCTTACTGCTTCCTCAGACACCCTGTCCAGCTAGACAATAATGATTTTGATTGATATAATGTCTTCTTCCTGGTTCTTCTGGGTAGCAAAATAACTGCTGCTAAAACTGCCTCTACGGAGCCTGTGCAAACTTTTTGACATCGGTGCTTGTAAACAGTTATAGTTGATCAAACTAGAAAGTAAAAGTTAAAAAAACAACCTTCAAAATTGTCTAAAAAGACTGCATCTTGAAACAGAAAGTGTGATTGTTATAAATGTATGTCTGTACTGCAAGCTTTAAAGGGTATATTCACACCAAACTATTTTTTCTAGAGTAGGATACCCCAGCCTACCCCCATGTTAGTTTTTGTAAATAAGCTCCAGAAACAGACTTACCAGTGTTCTAGTCCCTGCTCCCTATTTGCCGGAAGTCGCAAACAAGGGCCGGACTGGCAGTCGCACCTCAGAATGGCTGAGAGTCAGGGATGTTGAAGTGCATAAGTAGGTGTGCATTTGTATCCGTGTGTGTGGGGAATATAGTTTTATGCTTCAGACCATAACACTAACATACTGTACATACTGTGGGGGTATGTTTTTAGCGTTTATGACCATAGAATAATGTTTTGAAATTTTGAGTCAATACATTTATTTTTTATTATTGTGCTTTTTTTTTTTTTAGAAATTTAAGGACTTTTATTATGAAAATGTGTGTGTTTTGTTTGTATGTTTATGTTTAAGAGACACTGAGTAAACCTCTCTTCCAGGATTCAATAAGCGGTTTGTGCGTGTGGGTAAACCCCGGAAGGGATTCACCCACAGGACAACTTTAACGCTAGCTATCAGCACCCAGCATCTTTAACTCCAAGGTAGGGTGAGGTACAGGTCAAGTTAAAGGCAATGACCTCCAGGGTAGTATTCTTCAAAATAGAACCACAGCCACATGCTATGTTAGGGAGACAGCGGGAGCTTAAGAGTATTAATGCATGCAAGAGGTTGGTGTTAGGGTTTGGGTTTTTAGACAACTGGGTAGACTTTTCTGTCAGCTACAGGCTTTTAAGTAGGAATAGGCTGCACCTCACTGATAGTGGTGCAGCTGTTTTGGGGGAGAAATGGCTAGAAGGTTGGAGTCAAATAAGGGGGATAAATACATTGATAGTTCAGTACATAAATATATAAATTATATAAATAGAAGTGCTAGAGCTTTGCCCCAAGAGGAAAGGAGGTTCCTGCGCTATAGAGCTTACAATCTAGTTAGGTGGGTAACATGCAGATACAATGAAGTGGATATAAGTGCTGGAGTGAGATGTATGCAGTGCAAATAAAACAATCATATACTGTGCTGGTTACCAGATAGGTAGGATGTAAGGCTAGATTTAAACCTGCTAATAGAGGTTTCTTGATGTAGAGAAAGGGGAATAGAATTCCAGAGGATGGGAGCCAAAAGAGAGAAGGGTTTAAGATGAGAGGAAGCAGTACGAGTGAAGGGGAATGTACAGAAGCTGGTTCGGTGATGAGCGGATGGTAAGGGCAGGAAAATATGGGGACACTAGAGAGGAAATATAAGGAAAAGCAGCAGAGCGATGGAATTTCAATGTTAGGAGAAGGATTTTGTATACAATGCGCTGTTAAACAGGGAGCCACGTTGTTGAAGCATGAATAGGATGAGAGCATGAATAGGCATAGCAGTGGTCGGGAGAGAAAGAACCTGCAGATTTTGGCTATATTGTGAAGGGAAAAGTGGCAGGTTTTCGCAACGTAGTTAATGTGGTTAGAAAAGGAGAGAGAGGAGTCAATAATAACCCCAAGGCAGCTAGGACCAGAGATCTGCATACACATGGGCTCCACTTTATGTTGAAGGTAATGCACAAAGTCCTGGGGAGAGTGCAGAGGAAGGAGAGGGTCAGCGGGAGAGGGGCGCAGAACAGGAGACACAAAACATGGTTAAAAAATTCTCATGACTGGGCTGTAAATTTAGAAGGATACTCCCGGTTTAGACATGATAGAGAAAACATGAAAGGGGGAATGGAATGTATTTTTTTTAAACAAGAGTTGAAGCCAAATTGTGTTTACGCATGCAATTTCGCTTGCGATTGCACATGCGATTTTGGTTAGAATGGAAATCCCGGGAATGCAACATTCACACGATTTCCGATGCGCATGCAATTGTGCACCATTTTTTTGCATGCATTTCCATAATGGAAAATAGCGAAATTGCATATGCAAACTTGCAGATCCTGTCTGTCATCTTTGAAAAAGCTGGCAAGTGTGTACCTAGCTTCTAAGTTCTAAGTGGTCTGCCACAGCGTTCTGTGTTGGGGCCACTTCTATTGAATGTTTATTAATGATTTGGAAGTCGCTATTGTCAGCTAGGTCCCTGTGTTGTCGACCATAAAAAGCTACAGATGATGTGCAATTGCACCAGATGGATCTAGATTGATTGTCACGTTGGACTGCTAAAGCTAGGTACATAATACAGATGGTATCGGGGCTTTATCAGTACTGTGTGTACCTAGCTTTCCCAAAACAAGCGAGCGGCCGCCGAACATTTGGGACGGCTGAGCCCTTGTATGGGAAAGAGTCAAAATTTCCCTCGGCCGCAGTAGACTCCCTATAGGGAAGTCGAGGGAAACACACAGTCCTGAACGTTCTCCCTATGCTGTGAATAGGGAGAACACTTGGGACTGTGTGTATCATGATTTTTGAAAAATCTTTCAAAAATCTGGCAAGTGTGTACCCAGCTTAATGTTGATAAATGTAAGGTGATGTATTTTGGACTTCAAAATCCTTGTGCTGCTTATACTATAATGGCTCTGTGTTCCATTGGATATGGTGATGGCAGGTAAAAAAAAAAGCTGGGTGAGCATATAAAAATAAAGAATGTTGGAAGTTTCTGGTATTGATACATAGAGTTGGAGTTGGTCCAGGGATATTTCCATTGCCACTTGGAGTCAGGAAAGAATTGCTTTTCCCTTCATACTGCTTTTTTTCCCTCTGGATCAACAGTTAGGCAAATACATAGATTTTTTTTATATTTGTGTATAGTTTTCATAGAAATAGAAGGGCATGCACCATGTAACATTGCTACGGCAATGAAAGATGCACATCACAAGCTTTATTTGTTTGTAGCGGGCACCAGAAGGTCTGTATACCTGTGTGGGTTTGGGGTTATGTTTTTGCATTTATGAGCATAAAACTATTTATTTTATGATTTAGATATGGTTACCATGGAAAACTAAAGAGGCGTTTCTCAGTTACTTCGGTGTAGGGTCGTGAAGTACATTTTTGCATTTACAACTGTAAAAGTTTTCTGATGTTTTGGGTATGATTGCCATGGAAATCAAATAAGAAATAGAAAGAATCCGGCCACACTATCCATGGATGTGAGCATGTGAAAAGCGGAATTGCAATGTGGTACACTTTACACGCTCTGCGATTTGCCCAACATTTTGTTATTGGAGCACATGCACTCCGCACAAATTGTTTAAGCCAAATTAATTGGTTAAGTAAGCCTGGTTCACAGGCTTGTTTGTTCATGTTCTCTGCATGCGCCAACACAAATTTCAAGCCTGAAACGTCAGCCATTATTATCACCTATAATGTAATAGGTTTTTAATTTGGTTCAAAAAGCCAAATTACTGTTCTTTCTATTTCTTATTCTCTCTTGTCCTTCTTCTATTAGACTGTATCGCCTTCTACAATTATTGAGCTACAGACACAAAACCATGGAAGCCTTAAGCATTTTTGCCTATTTGCTGTGAATGGGCATATATTTAAAGATCATCTGCAACTGCTACACTTTGAGCCTGTTCTAAAGCATAATCAAGCATGATTACCACTTACATGAATAAATGCATCGGATTTGAACAAATCAGGAAATGTCCATGTCCTCTTTCACACAGGTACACACAGTAAAGGGTATGTCCACTCAAAAATTTAAGATAGTGGAACTTGTGTTTAAAGATGAATGAGAGGTAAGAGGGAACACTCTTAAGCTAGGTACACACTGTACAATATTTCCTCCTGACGACCGTTCAAGGCTTTCGACTGGTCAGCCAGGAGGAAGGACTGTCGGTCGCGGCAAAAGCAGCTGCGCCTGACAGTTAGGTCAGTTGTGATTTTCCGACCTGTCCGATCTTTCGTTCATCCAATTTAGACGAACAAACATTCGGCGATTGGTCGCAGACGCAAAAAGCTGCCATAAAATAATTCAGCCTGAAACCTATTCAGCCTTCTTTATGCATCTTGTTTAAAAGAATTGTACACTGAAAAAAATACTTTGCTTCATTCCAATCTATAAATGAATACATGTAAGCAGCACTTACTGTGATGTGTTTGTGTCGCTGCATGACTTCAATCCCGCACTTGTTATGCTTAGCCCCTCAATCTCCCAGCCACTTACCTGATCTTACTCTATTTGAGGGCAAGCATTCTCAGTAATCCCAATGAGGCAGCATTGGGAGAAAGAATTTCCCACCATTCCAGCTACAGTAAAACTATAAATAACAGAAGAGTTTAGGAAACTTTGCACTTGATTTACAACTAAAATTGTAAGAAGTTTCAGACTGGATATCTAAAGAATTAGGGTACAGATAATAAAAAAAAAACAGTACAGTGGACATATCATGTGTATATACAGACCAGCCTGTCACAGGGATATGTGTTTAGTTTAGTCTTAAATCGAAAATCGAAAGGCAACATTAGCGGATTATTTTTGCTTAAAAAAAAAACACATTCCTCCCTACCCTCCAAAATTTGATTAGGTACATTAGAGATGTATTGTTTAGAGCTGTGCTAAGATCAGGTTCACTGTCATTACCTCGCTCTTACAGCTCGTACCATGTTGCTTCCTACCTTCAATATTTACCTAAAGGGGAAGTTCAGTGCAAATATATATACTTTTCAGAAAAAAGAGCAGTATCTTTCCATCCTAATGACCTTAATCTGCCTATTCAGAATTATGTCTGTGTATAAATAAATGAAACCGACTGCAATAGTGACTTCCTGTTTTCAGGACCCCTAGTAGAGACCATTATGGTCTTGCCCTTGACCCAGTGCCTCGGTTGATTCAGTTGCTCAGTAGAGATCTGAGCATCTTTGACCCATCCAACAGCCAATCAGTAGAAATAACTGTTAGGAACATTCCAAGGAAGCAGTGCCTCCTGGAAAGAAGAAGGACCAGTAGAACCTGAAATGTCAGCTCACTAATGTCAACAGCAGGGAACAGCAAAGGGTATGAAATCAACTGATTTTTCAAAATGAAAGAGAATATGTAGAATAACTGAGAAGGCATTACACAAATTAATAATTTAACACATATTGATAATTTCCACTAAACTGTCCCTTTAAATTATTGAGAAATGCATTGCACACTGCAACACTAAAATTACATTAGGGCTACTGCGCAAATCCGCTAACCTAAAGTGCCCAAAACAGCTGTTTGTACACATTGTGCGTCGTGAGTCTGCACATGTACAAACCTTAAGAGGTTGGGGGTTGATTTCACACATCTGCAGAAAATGTAAGGAGGTCTGGTGGATTTACTGGCGGCTTCACCTTTATGAAACAAGCAGAACCTAAAGTGAGCTTATAGAAGTAAAGAAAAGGCACTTGAATGGAGGCTACCATTCTGAGAACATACTTTCTTACTTTTTGGGAGTTCATTCTCCTTTTATTAGGATGCTCCTAGTTTCAGTTCTACAGGAAGGCAGCTATAGTTATAACCACCCTCTTATTTGTAATCCTTTCTTGAATATGTCTCTGATTGGGTACTAAAGGACTGATTTAACTTAGTGGCCCCAGCTTCCAAGATGAAACCTTTCATTGTCAGAGAGGATTCTGGAATTTGAATAACAGTTATAATGCTATATTTGCGGCACACGGTACTTATACAACTAATTCTGAATACTTCACCCTTGTACTAATGCTTGTTTATTCTGTGGGTAATAATCATACTAATACTGGTAGTACTCACAAAAAGTGAATCTATATCACTAAGAATAGAAGGCAAAAAGATTCTTCAAATGCATGCAGCTTCTACGTATTCCTAACAGACAGAACTAAAAGGAATTATATCAGACTTTTCTACGGTTCTATTTTATGTTTTTTTTGATTGTACAAGCCTACAGGGACCTCTTCATATTATAGATTTTATACCCCTTTGAATTATTTCTGAATTCTTCAGAAAAAAGTACAAGACCAGCTGAGATATAAAACCATGGTTTGAAGTATGTATGTCTTACTATTTTTCTGTACTTTTGTATTACAATATATTAAAAGCTGTTTCAGACATGGGTGTCCATTGTGACTACTTTATCTGCAAATGGTTCCTTTATTTACTATCACATGCTGATCATCAATAAATGCTTTCTTATTAATCACACAAGTTAACATTAGGAACTTACAGAAACGTTGCCAATAGCGCCACCTTCAGCACAACAAATATAGACCTTAGATAAACACTGGACAATTTGTTTTATTTTAACCATCTCAGCAATTGAGTAACAACAGAGACTATTACAAGGGGGTTTAAATTATTTATTTATTTATTTTGCATTTGATTCCATTATTTGAATATATCTTGACATCCAACATGCAAATCGGTTTTGAGGTCATTACAGAGCAAAGCGTTAAGTGATAGATGATGTCAAACAAAACTACCAGCAAGTCTATAAAGGGCATCTATAGTAAAATGTATACATTGCTCCGATTCAGACATAAAAAAGGTTACTGTTAGCCTTATCCCCCACCTTCCTCTGTGGCTCTGTGTTTGCACAGTCTGATTTACGGCAGAGCTCCCCATTCCCCCTCCGCTCTCTGGTCATTCCCCATTCATATAGTCTGGCTGTGAATCAAACCAATGAAACAAGCCATTCATGAGCATTAATACTACTACACTTCACTCTTACCTTTGTAAACAAAAAAACTCAGTATGTAAGCCTGAGAGCAAGTGTCTCTGTTGTTCTGAAGCAGGAGAGACCCAAGTCCTGCCTTATCATGCAGCCTGATCTCCCTTTGACAGGCAATAAATTGGTAAAAGCTTAAAAGCTTCCCTTTACTTCTGTTTTTAACCCAGTATTTGCCAAGCATTTTAGTGAGCAGGAAAGAGTCATTGGGAGACTTGCTGTAAAACTTGTGTAAGCCTACACACTACACTGGCATGATGTTAGTTGATTTGATTGACGGCTCAAGCAGGAGTGGTGTATTGAAATCTTGACTTCTTTTAACTTATTTATCTCAGGACAGAAGAAGAAAATGAAGAAAATAAAGGTACGCTATAGTTCCCACTATAGATGCCCTTTAAAGAAATTGACAGATCTTGAGCATTGATCCATTATTGGAGGTAAAGTTACGCAAATGCATGTAATGTCAATTAGCACAAATTTAACTTCTTTGTTGCAGCAATTTATGTCGATAGCAGCTAACCATTGCATCAATTTTAAAAGGGAAACTGTGGTCTCCACACAAGTGGCTTTATTAAAAAAAATACTTCAGGATCATGCTTCTAGCTACAGTCTGTTCAAAGTTACAGCAGTATAGTGCTATACTACTCTTGGTTGTACAATGATCTGTGACATCACCAGCACCACAGCTCTGCCCCCAAGTCTCAGTATTGAGCATGCCCACTGCAGGGAGAAAGCATAATCAGCTGCATACGCCCTACCCCCAAGCTTTAAAAAGGACAGAGAATGGTTGCAGCAGGTCTGTAACTAGCTTCAGAAAATATATTTTTGGGGGTGAGGCTTCATACACTTCATGTGACTGTCACAGACTTAGTCAGTACAAAAAAGTTTACTTTTACAGTCCTATAACTTAAGATCTAGAGAAGCTAGAGGCACCATCCTAGGCTTTTTTGAAAGGTAAAAGCTTTTTTTTAAATATAGGACGTTTGTTTGGAAACCAGTTACCATATGTTGGCAGTCCCCAGAGAAAATTGTACCAATAGACAGAGCACATTCAGAAACACACAACAAGCTGTATCTCATCTCTCCCTTTGCTGTGGATGCTGGGTGATTTATGAAAATAACCTGTAAGTACAAGGTGTCAGCTCCCATAATTCACCTTATCTGGGAACACCCCGCTAAGTGTGTGCAGTACACATTTACAGGAAACTGCAGTCTTGCTTCCTGGAAGCTGACATATACATAAACAATATAAATGAGGCACAAGATCTCAGAGTCAATTTTAAACATTCAAGGCAAAATCTGGCACATATAGGCCCAGGTGCTGGTATTACACAACGTGAATATGGTCAGGGAACAGAGAAAAGAGCATACCGCACTCAAAAGATGCTAAATATGTATAAAAAACGTAAAGTTAAAATCTTAAAACCAAATAGCATAAAGGTATCCCACTCAATATATTAGTAAAGTGAAAAGTGCACAAGTATCCAAAAGCCCTCACCCCACAATGTCTTGCAGTCAAGAACCTGTCTAAATTCAGTACAGACTTATCTGTCTAGAAGTGCTGCCATATCAGACACAGTCAGGGGGTCCAAGTATAGAGGGAGCTGGCACGTGAGGGGACACCCGCTAGCCAAACGAAGAGATGAACGCCGAACGCATTTCGCCTGAACCACGGACTTTCTCAACAGCGTGTTAGGACCAAAAACACACGCGACCTAAATAGGCCCAGCGCGCACCGAATAGACGTCATCGAATGAATACGTAATGATGTAATTGACGTAATGACATCAAATACGTAGATCGTGTTAGCGTGATGACGCGGTAACAAGCAGTGCGTGCTAAAGGACACAGAGTACTATAAATACGTAGAATAGCAAGGGAAGGATGGGCAGGGCGTGAGTCAGAGGTCATATATATGTCGTGGCTAGTGAAAAACAGATATATACATATATATAAAAAAAAATAATAAAATAACAAACAACCTACAAATGTTTAGATAATATTATGTTGTATACACAGCATGCAAATAGATGTGCAAGTACCTATGTATATAATATGTAACATCAAAGATACCCATGATGTACAGTGATTATAATGCAGATATGAATAATCATATTGGCCAATCTGCACCTATAAAGAAAGGTATCCCCATAGAGGTCCAAGTCCATAAATAAACTCCAAATATACCAAGTAAATATCAGATGGATCCAAGCTTGGAGGAAATGTATAGTCAAAGAGTATCCAACATATGGAAACAAAAAATACACACAGTGTTGGATTTCCACATGTTGCCAAAAGGTAGTACCAATTGATATCCAGCTGGTGAATAATAAATAAGTGCTACACAAGGTAAGTTGCAGGTTTGTGCTACACAAGGTAAGTTGCAGGTTTGTAGAAAATCCATTTGACTATATAAATATCTATAGTGATGACATCAATTGATATGAAGATCCAAGTCCTATTTGTTGTATATCCTTGGTCGCATCAAAGGTACTACCATCAGTCATACTGGAGAGCATGTACGTATACAAAAAAGATGGGCAGATAAATTAACAAAGACCAAGGTAGCATTAAGTCCGTGATCCATAATCCAAAGATGATGGGTTGACTGAAGGTAGAATAATAGTTTGTGAGTAGACTAGCAATGAAGAAACTGAGAAAATCAAAAACAGGAGGTGGGGCCCCACTCCATGGATACGTTCGTACAGATGTTCCAATTGTGTGTTGTTAGAAGAAATCTTCTAAGATATGGATGTATATCTAGGATTGGAGAGATCTTCTGAAATATAAATAGGCATATGAGACACAACATTACTATTTCAAGGTTCTGTCAAAAGATCACAGGAAGGGAGTAAAGTCCAGCATTTCATTAAGTCCTCCTGGATGGATAGTCTTAAGGTAGTATATCCAGCGACTTTCTCTGCAGAGTAGTCTTTTATTCAAGTCGCCACCCCGGAGTGTCAGGCTAACTTTTTCAAGGCCAAATAACTGAAGATCTCTATAGGACCCCCCATGTGTCAATAGAAAATGAGCAGCAACTGAAGTCAGGGTTTTCCCTTCAAGTCTGTTGCGGTCAGCCAGTCTGATGTCAGACAGGTGTTTAGCCAGTCTCTGTTTGATCTTTTGTTTAGTTTTGCCTATATATAGAAGTGAGCAAGGGCAATGTATGGCATATATCACCCCTTCAGTCCTGCAGTTAAAATATTGTGTCAATTTATAACGTTTGATTCCCCTAGAATCTTGTACCTCATTAGCCTTGGACATAAACTGGCAATAGCTGCATCGCCCACAAGGATAGGTTCCAATCAAGGAAGAACCTCCGGTTTTCTCAGATGTCTTACGGGTATAGTGGCTACTGGTGAGCATGTAGGCAAGGCTGCAACTTTTCCGGGCAGTCATGGACAGTCTATCCGTAAGATATCTGCCAACAATGGAGTCATTTTTAATAACATGCCAGGATTTGGCCAATGCCCTATTGAGCCCATCCCATTCTCTGCCATATGTAGTGATGTACCGTATGGTCCCTTCATTAGAGTATGATCTCTTAGGTTTAAGTAAATCAGATTGAGTAAAATGTGCTGCCCTCTGATATTCCCGATTTATCAGCCTCTTAGGGTAACCCCTGTTGCAAAACCTCTGGTAGAGTTCATGGGATGCGGTACAAAAATCAGTATCGAGAGTACAGTTCCTACGAATTCTAAGGAACTGACCCCTGGGTATCGGGCTTCTCAAGGCAAGTGGATGAGCACTGGTGTAATGAAGTAGTGAGTTACTGGCCGTCGGTTTACGGAACAAAGATGTAATGAGTTTGTCATTATCTATGGAGATCCGAACGTCCAGAAACTCAACACTCGTGGTGGACATATGATGTGTGAGAAAAATATTGGAAGTGTTGTGATTCAATATTTTGATAAAATCACACAGAAGTTCCTTGGTACCGCTCCATACAAAAAAGATGTTGTCTATGTAGCGGTACCATACTTCCACAAAAGCAGTAAACAGAAGAAGATCATCTGCAAAGACGCGCTCCCTCTCCCACCAACCAAGAAACAGGTTGGCGTATGAGGGAGCACATCATGCACCTATCGCAGTGCCTCTCTGTTGTAGGTAATATGCACGATCGAATAGGAAGAAGTTATGTCTAAGGACAAAGTCCAATAAACAGAGTATAAATTTATGTCTTCCTGTGAGATTTTTGACCTCAGTCTGTAAAAAATAACCCACTGCTGTGACCCCCTCAGTGTGTTCAATGATGGTATAAAGAGATTCTACATCACAGGTGACCAAAAACTGCCGGGAGGAATGATAATTCCCTGGAGTTTACATATGAGATCATTAGTGTCCCGTACATAGGAGTCAAGTGAAGTAACATGTGATTGTAAGTAATGGTCTAAAAAAACACAGAGGTTCTCGTTAAGGCTACCCATACCCGAGATTATGGGCCTACCTGGAGGGTTGGTGGTGCTTTTGTGTATCTTAGGTAAAAGGTACAGAGTAGGAGTCACAGGATGGTCGACTTGTAAGAAACGAGCCTCTTTTTCAGTAATAATCAATCCGGCACAAGCATCGTCAATAAGTCCATACAGTTTTTTGCGAAAGAATTCTGTGGGGTCAGAAGGCAGTAATCTGTAATTATCTTTGTTGGACAGCTGTCGCGCAGCCTCTTTCCTATATAGTTCATCAGGCCAAATGACTATGTTCCCACCCTTATCGGCAGGTTTAATCACTACATCATTCCAAGACTGAATGTCTTTAAGTGCCAGCCATTCAGACCTGGAAAGATTAAATGTAGGTTGGCTCATATCAGACATCTTTTCAATCTCCATCATGGTATTGTGATAGAAAACATTAATGTTCGGATAATCAGATAAGGGTGGGCAGAAAGTGGATCTTTGTTTAAACTTACTACTATAGTTAGATGGTTCATCCTGGTCAAGTAGAGAATATAGTGTTTGCAGATTGCCATCATGTTCTGAATGAAAATAAGCCTTCAATGCCAGCTTCCTACAAAATAAATACAAATCTTTAATGGCCGTGAATTTGTCCACGCCACGATCCGGACAAAATGAAAGGCCACGAGCAAGCACTTGCCTTTGTGTGTCCGTAAGTATCCTTGTGTATAGGTTAATTATCTGAAGTTGATCAGTGGGTTGTTCAACATTCACGGTTACATTATTAGATGTTATGTTAGATGGCTGGACACGGTGTATGTTCATTTCGAGTTGTCTCGCCATTATATGTTTTTTCTTTCCCTTGCCCCTCCGGATCGAAGTCTTCGGGGCGACAGATCTAAAAAAGAGCTGCCCTCACTGTCAGAGGTATCAGTATATGTGCACCAGACGTTCTTTGTCAAAGGCAATAAGGAGTGCAATCTGCTTAAGTGCTGACAGCCAATCATGTTACAGCTCAGAGACCCCTCCCTCTGACACAGAACTCAGATTTCAGTGCAGTTTTTTTGTAAACACATTACAAATGCTCCTGTCCCTAACAATGATAAATTCCTTTGCTTTTCATACAAAAAAGAAAAGGAATCTTTGCAGTGCATGTCTTTGTTAGCATGGATGAAAGAAACTGAACATTTAACATTTCAGTAAAAAATAAAAGAAAGTATGGGGAATCGAACCAGCTACCTTCTATACTGTGTCTTTCTAAAAACAAAGCTTTCTACTGCTAGGCCACAAGGGCTAATAATTAATTAACTGGTACATGTGGAGTCTTTATCTTTTGCTAGACACATAATAAAAACAAGAATAAATTCCCCTTTCTGAAGAGAGCATGGGGAATCAAACCTGTGCCCCAATAATCTAACTTGTTTTACTAACCCAGCACTTTAGCAGAACGGGCCACCCGTGAAGTTGTGGTAGATAGATGTACATTTTAGTAAATGTCAGTAAAATCAGTTCACTATCTTGTATTGCTACTGGAAATAACAGAGCTGCTATATATAAAGTTTGTACACATGTAGATACTTTATATTTTTCTAGAAACATGGAAGCAAACAAACAAAAAAAGCAAAAGACTCAGGCAGTAGACTATGTTATATTGTTTAATAAGTAAACAAAGGGATTAGAAATTGTGACTTCTTGGTCTGTTTGTTCCTAAAAAAACAGCATTAACATGGTGCGCCACAAGCAACTCAACTGTGACTGCAGGTACATTTAGAGACTTTATCGCTATAAAGTGAAGCTAAAAATTTTCTGCAGAGACAGTGAATCCTGGGGTCAGGTGGCGTGGCTCTTAGAAGCCAACATGGGCTATGAGTTGTACTGGCAACAACATAGAAGCCTCCTTTATTACAGAATCCATTACTTATATCTACTAAATGCAAATAACCAGAGAAGAATCTTTCAATGTATAGGTGTTCTGGGTAGAAAGCTTTCACATTAGGATTTTTAAAAATTAAGTTTAGTTCACCTTTAAGTACTGCACCAGTTAATGGTGCTTCACTATGCCACAAAAAAAGACGCTAATAAAATGTAAGTTGCATGGGCGATTCAAGTAAGGTAAGTTACATGGGGAGGGGTTAAAATCAAAAAGAGTTCTCTCAACCAGTTCATTAAAATTATATCATATTTAAAAAAGTAAAAGAGAGAAGCAAGAATGGTCTTTTTACCCCCAGGGATTATACTTTTCTCACTAGGTTAGGACTGACACTGGAACACTGCCTTGGAGGGGTACGTTAGAATACTTATCCGTTTTAACCTCAGTGTAAGTAATTACCGTTCATTGCTTGCATATATGTTTAAAGGCACGTACGCATGCACAATGTGCACACTAAGCCACGACCCCCGAAACCAACCACTACCCCTGACTGAACGCATACACACAGAAAATTCTCAGCCAAAACGGGTATTTCCACTAGTGTGGATGGAAGCAGCTGCTGATGGCTCAATATACCAAAGTATAGGGGTGTATAAATATTTTCAGTTGTGGTTGACAGCAGTTGTTCGTATGGGTATGTTTTTTGGCCACAGATTTACTATAATCAACAGCCTTTTATCTGTATGTAGTGTTCACTTATATGAGGTACAGTTAAAAAGATCAGCATAGGTTGCACAGTTGAATCATGTTGAGGTTTATATAGTAAGGAGATAAAATCAAGAGGGTGATTCGGTAAAATCAGTTTAATTGATACCTTTGAAAGCCTATATCAAATATAAAAAAACTTTAACTTATATGTGTGTTCTTATAAATTCCAATTTTGTTGGCAGTAGCTGGTTCACACTTTTCTTATTTGTTCTGTGTGCTCCTAGTATTCCACCTTGGTGAGTATGGGCTGGTTCACACTTTGTAATTTAAAAGGTATTTATTGCTGTAGAATAAAAACAGTAATAAAATAAACATAAAAGGGGGGCAGAGCATGACCAGCAATGAGAGCAGACGTGCTGCACTAGAGCTCGCACACCCCGGTGCCTTTCTAGCATCTATATAGCTATCCATCAGCAGAAAACCCTACAACAGCTCCTATGGGCACGCATAAAGACAAGCAAGGTAATAAAGGCGAAATTACAGACTATATGTCATATCCAGGCACCCCTGTGGCCTTTCAAGTTGGTACCAGATCGGGAACCAGAGTAATGCAAGATAGCAACCTCTGTACTAAACAACATTTAGAGGACCTATTCCACAATATTGAAAAACTAATTCAATCCCCACAGGCTCAAATAATACAAGAATGGAGATTACCTCACTGGGGGAGAGAGTGGCCCCCTTGGAGACATCAAGCGACCACATGACAGCCTACGGGCAGCAGACCAAGGCGGAAACGCAAGAAGTATGACGTTACATCCAAATAATGAGAGATGCTCATGATGATCTGGAGAATCAATTGCGCCATAACAATATAAGGTTAAGAGGAATCCCAGAAGAGATTGTAAAAATTGAACCATATCTTGAATCTTTATTCCACTCCCTCTAACAGACGGGACACGCCGATGAGTTTACTGACAGACAGAACACATAGAGCCCTTTGAGCTAAACCTCCACAGGGAGAACAACCATGAAATACATCTGCAAACTTCACTATTATAAAACAATGGAAGCCATCATGGTGGCAGCAAAAACGCTAGAGAGAGCTGAACATGAAGGAGTCTGGATACAGCTATTTCATGACCTGTCCTCCACTACACTTGCAAGAAGACATGAATTTAGGCCCATAACGGACCTCCTACTAAAACATAAGATCAAAAACTGATGGAGCTTCCCATTCAAATTAACAGTAATGCAGAATGGCTGTCCAATATCTATCTCCTAACTGGAACAAAAAGACTTTTGAGAAAACTAGATATACAATAATAATACAGTACAATAATATCATTTGTAAAGATCTTTTCTCCTAAAGGACTCAAAGCGCATAAACAAGCAATATTGAAACCCCAGAACCTCGCCATTACACACAGGTAGATTCACAGCACCGACACCGGAATTGACCACCGTAGAACCCAAACCTCAAAGAACACCATTTAACCCCTTCTTCCCTCTCCAAGAAAGAGCTTAGATAAGATTTCCCCAGCCATTTCACAATTTTGTCAGAATTGATGCCCACCATACCCAGATTATATTCCCTGCTATGTCGGCACAGCAAGGCTCTAACCATGGAATAGGGGGATGAAAGACAGTAGGCTTCTAACTTATATGTGGCAAAGCAAATACCTTTTATTCATATGATTTCTTCTCCCTTGATAAGATATAAGGGTATACATCTTTCCCAATAACCTACAGGGGTAACAATAACCATAAAAAAACAAGATTCCTACAAAAAGTAATACACCCCAAACCACTTTTCAAAGGAACTCTATAAGACAGGGGAATACTACCACAGCTAATTAAACTCAATAGACTCAACTAAGAGACAGAGACCCTATACCCAAACCGGATAACCCCAAACCCACTAATCTTTAAAAATCTCTAATCAAGAGTTGACTTCATCTGAGTCACCCATGGAAATAGACTATATCCTTATATAAGTTGAAGTTTAGACCCAATAATATCAGAGGGATATTGGAACTTGCACATAAGTATACAAATGGTATAAAAATATAGTAAAGCACTGATACGTAAAATTGTGGTGTTATTAATAATTCAACTATTAATTACACTCCAAAATAACCTTAAGATCCTCATTGGGAAGGAACTGAGATACTCACATGTATACAAGGACAGATTTATACTTTTTTCTCCCCTAGGTCAGTTATCTTTGGCCCCCAAACCAAAACCCACCACCACCACCAACAAGCACCCCCTGTATGGGGTTATAGGTTGACCAATGGTGCTGTTTGGTTTGAACTGCACATTGTGACAGAATTGCCTGGGTCTCTTCTCAGACCTGCAGGTTTATTCCACTTATACAGCTATAATGGATTAAAGCTGTCAGATAGGTAGTTGGATGTGTGACTCCTACTGCCTGAAGTGATCTAAATAATCCTTCCCTAAACCAATAGTATAATAGCTATGGATGTAAGAGAAGGGCAGATGGATCTCTTGCATGTTCAAACCCATGGGTAGGAATCGCTAAAGCATGACCATGGGCTTTTAATATCTAGAAGTCAGTAAAATATCTTTATTCCAGGATGTATGAAAACTAAATGTTCCATGCTCTATATCATT
Source organism: Hymenochirus boettgeri (assembly GCA_019447015.1). Lineage (NCBI taxonomy): Eukaryota > Metazoa > Chordata > Amphibia > Anura > Pipidae > Hymenochirus > Hymenochirus boettgeri. The sequence continues at coordinate 161,454,149 of CM033470.1, forward strand.
ACGCTGTTGTGACAAAGTACGTACCTGTTCAGGGATCAAAAGAATTGATCAAGAAGTTCCATGATGACTTTCCTGGAAAAAGTCATCACCCCTGCTCTATACCATTAGGATGAATTACATATAGACACATGCCTTTAGCTACAGAAAATAAATGAGATACTTTGCTTGTCCCCGGCACATATGAGAAATATGTGATTATATGTTGCATTGTTAAGGCAAAGCTATTATAATAACATGTGAGGTACCTTCTGTTATAAGAAGGCTTTATAGATTAAAGCGCATGCCCACCCCCAAAACTATAATTTTACCCACTACTGGCCCCACTGTTTAGTTTAAAAAAATTCTTACCTTATATCTCTGCTCCTTATGGTTCTCCTGCAATGTCTGTTCAAAGTCCAGGAAACTGGAGAGTAGGAGCTGTCTTCCTGTCGAAAAGGTTTCTGCATCTGATCTGGCCTCTCAGTTATTTGTGTCATGCGCAGGGGAGCCCTACCTCCCATCATCCGAATCCCTCTGCCTGCCCTTCATGTATTGTAAATTTGTTTGGCCATAATGTTCCTAAACCCCCTTTTTAGCCAGCAGCCACGTCTGTGATTGGCTGACCGGTAGCATATAAACAAATATTTCTCATTCCCAGGTTACCTAGAGAAATGGTTTTATCCTTTATATACTCTTTGATACAGACCTTATTGAAAAAAACTTGCTTCAGAGCACTTTTTAATAACAGATAACTGCTTTTTCACATGGAGCAGACATAGGGGTGTGGTTTAACCTCCCATTTTGACCATACCATATTGACATAGGAATCTCATCTCTGTAAGTAAGTTTATGTATTTTGTATATTTTGTCTTGTACCTAATATAAGTCAGTGCTTATAATAAGTCAGTCAGATAATACACACATACATATACACCTTGGTGTGCAGTGTAATATATATATATATATATATATATACATATATATAGATAGATAGATAGATAGATAGATAGATAGATAGATAGATAGATAGATAGATAGATAATATAATACACCGCACTCAATTCAGTCCATGCAATAATCTTTTATTATGAGGCTCGCTGTATATCAGGGCAACGTTTCGGGAACCACATGTCCCCTTTCTCAAGCCCACAGCGTCACGGCCATATCATAATACAAAACAGTAAGTAACACACATCAATAGTACTTCCTATATATACTCCTCCCAGGTGTATCCGCCCCCCCCGTTGAACCAATCACATATTAGATAATAGAATAGGTGTAGAAGTATACACAATCACATTCAGGTATGAGAAGGAGGCAGAGGAAGATATCAAGGCACCACCCAAAGATCCCTGAAAGACATAATCACATAGAAAAATGGGGATTCCAAAAATCAATACAATGGCAACTTGCACAAATACATAGTATCAAAAATCTCCAGAGTATTGGAATCTGCACGAACACCGGGAGTACAAAAGACAGTCCACCGTGAAGTTACAATTAAAAAGCCTTTATTGTCTGGACGCCTTACGCGTTTCGGACACACCAGTTAATCATAGGCATAACAGTTCCCTCTGCACACAACCTATATACAAATTCGGTCACGGAGGAAGATAGAGGAAGAATAGTTACTCCTTTAAATATCTATCTCTCCGGAATCTTCATACGCTACAATTCACGAGGAGACATAGAATAGAAATCGTATTCTGACATCACGATCAAACCGTCGGATAAGGGCGGGGCGATCGTGGTGTTAGATACTGAATAATATGTTGGGGAAATTATGATTCAGGCTCTCTCTTATATGGATCCAGTGTGTAAGAATGAGAGATGCAAAAGTTTGCTAATCGTAATTGAAGTAAAAGAAATTGAAAAGGTTAGACGTTAGGACCTTCCAGACTGGGGTTACCTTGACGTGGTTGGAAGGCTTTTCATTCATGTGATCACAGTAATGTATACTAAAACCCCTTTGTTTATAAAGTATGCCAGTGTGATACTGTATGGGGCCTAGGAATGTGCATTGATTTTTTTCTATGTTTGTATAAATATTTGACCAGATCAGTAGCACTTCCACTAAATGTAGTTGTAAATTAGCCTAATTGGCGTGCTTCCACAATTCTTGTATTGTATACATATATAGTATTATATATATATATATATATATATATATATATATATATATACAGTACATACTCTCAGTGTGGTACAAAGCAGGTACACACATACACTCTCACTCATTCACACCTTGTCTTTAACACATACAGTCTTATATGCAATCTTACACACACACAACACATACTCTTACATTTATACTCTAACATTCAAATGCATAAATAACCCAGAAAACTGAGATATCTAGTTTGAATACTCACTGATCAGTAAAATCAGCTCAGCACGAAGAGGTTTAAATATTTACAACACTAACTGACAGAGAAGGAGGCGCAGGGCAGAGCTGTCAGAGCATCGCTAAGGCAGAGCTGTGTGATTAGAAGGTCTGTCCCCCCAGTACTGCTGGAGTATGTTACAAGATAGATAATGCTGAGTATTTCAAATTTGCTATAAGGGAGGAGGGGGGATTGCAGTTTAGCATTAAACTGCTATTTATACTGCAATAATCCCTGAAAACTACCCTAACTGAATACAATGGTTCTAGACATACAGCACCAGAATATGTCTGAATCTATGATAAATAATTTACAAATTATATAACTCAAAATAGAATAAATAAGGTAACACCACACGGTTTAGAATTGATAAACAATATTATTTGGTACTGACTTATGTTGCGCTATATACAAAATGGGGCTCAGAAAAAAAAAAGTCTCAGAAAAAATAGAGGATTAGATATCAAAGTGCTTATTCAACAGATTTTGGGTAAATATTGTAGCTACAGTATTAGATACAGACAAGAGAAGAAAGGTATAAATAATCTTCCTACAAATATATCAATGATAAACTGAAACCCATAATATCAACAAAGCCTAATATATACGGTAAATTAAAGGGCAACTATAGTGAAAAAAAAACTTTGTCTGTATACAATGTATAGATCACTTAGTATAAGCTGCCTTACTTTCATGTTTCTGTGTGGCTTTGTTTCTTCACACTGGCAGAAGTTTGTACCAAGCTGTGTAGTCCCCCTCCCCTCTCTGTCTACTCCCCCTCAAGCAGTGACGGGCTGTATACAGAGTCCGAGCATTGTCAGTTGAAAGGACTTTAAATGAAGTGCTGACATCCTGTTGACCCCTCCCTTCCAGAGCTAGACTGCAAGCAATCAAAGTGTGGAATAAAGTAGCAATATGCTGAAGGGAGGGGCAGAGAGGACAAGTGGTGCTGAGATTCTTTACAAGTAAGTTACTGAACTCTGCCTGTTCTCTAACTTTGCTAATTGTTATTTACTTTTTACCTAAAGTTCATATCTCTCCCCCTACTTAGCTGAGATCATAATCACTGAAGAGAGTCAGTGTAACAGCAGCTTGTAGTGAGACCTTCACAAACACAGTGACACTGCTTGTTGTCCTGTTAAATTTCAGTTGCTTTAGTCTATATATTTCATAGATTGCACTGTGTGTCTTGTTTGGTATATAGTCTGTATTACTGTATTATATATACTGTATAATGTTCCATTTGAGTCACTGGTTTTGTATGTATATAAGATTTTTTTGGGGGGAGGGGCTGTTTTATAGTGTGTTATGCTCATATTGCTGGGTTAATGGTTTATTGATTGTGTTTAGCACTACAGCATTTGACTATATGTTGCACATGGTACATATAGTGTGGGTGAGAGAGTGTGTGACAGTACTGCAGGGGAGCTTTGGATTGTGTGGGTGTGTGCCTTTGAGTGACAGATGAGGTGTAGCAGCTCCTACAAATCACAGCATATTCAAAGGCTTATATCTCGGGGACTATGTAGAATTTAAAGAAACTAAAGGTACCCTGGTGGATGGGATGACTTATAGGATACATTAGAAGAAATTAAAAAAAACCCAATTTTCTCACTATAATTGCCCTTTAAAATATTAAAGAGGAAGTTCAGTGCAAATACATAGGCTTTTAAGAAAAAGAGCAGTATTTTTTCATCCCAATGAACTTAATCTGCCAATTCAGCATTGTGTCTGTGTATAAATAAATGCAACCGAAATACTGACTTCCTGTTTGCAGGACCCCTAGTAGAGACCGTTATGGTCTTGCCCTGGACCTAGCACCTGGGTTGATTCAGTTGCTCAGTAGAGATCTGAGCATCTTTGACCCATCCAACAGCCAATCAGTAAAAATTATTGTTAGGAACATTCCAAGTATGTGGTGCATCTAGGGAAGAAGAAGGACTGTTAGAACCGGAAATGTCAGCTCAATAATGTCAACACCAGGGAGCAGAATAACTAAGAAGGTATTACACAAACTAACAATTTAACAAATATTAATAATTTCCACTGAATCTATGTAACACCATACCTCTCTACCTCCTTCCCATGTGAACATGTAAAATGAGTTGAAGTAACCAAGCTATTTAGTGAGTCACATTTCGACTCCCAGTGATAGGATCACTGCTGCTGTGATATTTAATGATATACCAATAACATCCTAACAACTCTTCATTTCAATTGGAGGCCCTGGAAGCGATGCCAGTGAGGATGGTTAGCTCCCTTGGGCTGGCCCATAGTGGAATTAGACTTCTTTTCCCAGATAAGAGGAGACAGCTTTGCATACTTCAACATTTGTGTGCAAAATGTTCCCCACACCCAGTTTGAACATATTTAATACTCAGACATATGATGCCTGGAAATTTTTGGATTTTTATGTTACTTTTATGTTAAATGTAAAGGTTTCAAACCAGAAATCCAGTGGCAAACATAATGTAAACATGTGTAATGAATATGATATGTTTAATATAACTAATATAACTATGTCACCCATCATAGGAAATAGAGGATTGGCAGGTGTGCCGCGGGCAGGACCTAGGACATTATATGACTAAAGATTCCACCAATCTGCACACATTGAAGCCAAATATGTTAACATAGCAATAGGAGGAGAATCCGCTGCAGAGGGTGACGTCCCAATTAATTCTAATTCCAGAAAAGATTACCATCATTATGAATCCCGAAGGAATAGTCAACGAAATTCCCAAGTACAATATTAGGTGAGAGCTCCCCTATGCGACTCACAGAATGGCTTCTAAACTACACATTATATCACATAACGTAAAAGGCTTAAACTCCCCCCACACCATGGCTTTACAATACTATAGAAAACATAGACTTGACATCCTATTCCTCCAGGAGATGCACTTCCTTTAATGCAGAGAACCAGCTTATTGGGGTACACACTATTACGCATCGGCAACTACCAAAGCCCGAGGTGTAGCTATTCTAGTTAACAGAGAGATTTCCTTTGTTAAAGAATCCTGTTATACACACAGAGGTCCCTTTCTCATCCTAAATAGTTATATCCACACAAATAGAGGAACATTAGTTAATGTATATGCCCCAAACCCAAAACAGAGTCCATTTCTACAAAAATTACACAATAAGGGCTAGGCCACACTGAAGCGTTTTTTCACGCTTTTAAAAGCTTACCTTAGTGTTCCCCAGTTGGTTTGGCAACAATAGTGCTCTAGGGAGCGTTCCACTTTTTCGTGTGCAATTGCATGCGCTCAGATTGCGAATCACTGGGTGATCTCAATTGAACGCCAACGCGGAAACTCATGCACAAACGTTCCCATGCACGAGCACAGTATACTGTGGCCTCAGCCTAAGATCACAGAATATGCTGTTGGACCAATAATTATGGCAGGAGATTTTAATATCAGTCTAAACCCAAAATTAGACAAATCACACCTTACACCCACCTCTCAGGAATCACACACCCCTAAATATTTAAAAAAAAATATGGTGTCTAACAAAGATAGCAAGAGATTAAACACTGAAACTTAAAATTCAACCCGTGTAAAATTAAATCCCAATTTGCACAATTTTACCAGAACTTACAATACAACAGACTCCTCAATTCTCAAACAACTTACACACCACAGGATAAAGATGATTTCACACAATTGTTTCATAGTCTGTAACTCTGTATATATATGATGCATTTGTAAATGAATGTAGTTCATCTGTGCTAATAAATAAGTTTAAAAAAAAAAAAGATGACTTCACATACTCTTAAATATGTTTAAAAAATTCTTGGCAAATAATAACGTACTTGACATATGGCATCTAACAAACTCAACAGCAAGAGATTAAACACTTAAACTTAAAATTTAACCCGCATAAAATGAAATCTGAATTTGCACAATTTTACCAGAAGCTACTATACAACAGACTCCCCAATTCCCACACAACTTACACATCACAGGATAAAGATGACTTCCTAGCACAAATTAACCTTCTGAACCTTTATCTGAAAATAGGAAAACTGCCCTACAGACCCCATTCTCAGCTGGATTTACTAATCAATATTATAAAACATTTAGCAAAAAATTAGCCCCACACTTTAATTTGGCTAATGGAATAATGTCAGATAAGGAAAATTTTCAGAAAGATATGCCAGAAGCTTATATTGCAATATAGTAGTCGATCAGGTCCATTGCTGGTGCGCATGCCCTGAGGTCGAAAAACTATGGCAACAATGTCAGAAAAAAATAGAGCTATCCCCTTTTACAGCCTTATTTTACCTTCTAATTAAAGAACTAAACAAACATGCTAATTTACTAACATTCCACATATCTACGGCCACACACAGCTTATTAGCTTATTACCTAGCCCAGGAAGAGAAGCCCTGATCAAACAGATCTGGTGGATCCATGATAACAATTATTTAGCCTAAACTCTGAGAAATAATCTAAAACAATGGAATGCCATATGGGATATTTGGATATTCAGAATGAATCCCCCGTAGATAAGAACAAACTATTATATACCTCAGAAGTTTGTCACCTCCTGTGGCAGATCTCAAACAGTTCAATTCTAATTTGGGTTGCTGGGCTCCTGCACATGGCACACAGTGAGATTATATTTCTATATCACGTTAAACTTAAGGAAAGTGACAAGATAGGTTTCTGTATGCTATACTTTAATGGCAAAATATGCAATGAAAATTTAGAGAGATAATAATACAGGACTATCAATGTGTTTTTCTAGGTTTCTAGCTTTTTCAGGATCAAAAATGTATATGGGTTTCTATGGTTCCATCTAGTGGTGCTTTATTATATCGCTTATATTCTAAAGTATGGTTTTAAGAAAAATGAATATAAGATGGAAATAAATATATCTATGCTGTGTGTACATAGCTTTTGATATCATAGATAGACAGCATTCATAAAAAAAAATGTTTAGAGTAATACAGGCCACCATTGTAATTCAGCGTGTGGTGTTTTTGTAGTTAAATGTAACTTTGACCACGACCAATTAATTGGCACACATCGTATAGGTCAGGTGGCAGGACTTCCGCTCCAGCAGCAAATGATGTTGTATGAGTCCTCTTATTAGTAATATATGTTAGGTTTTTTATATAATCACTATAATCATTTAGCCTAATAGCAACCATCTTGTTTTTAACCACCATTTTGTCTTATATTATTCATGTATTTGCAGATGTTTGTTTCCAAATGTTTTTTCTCATATCATGGTATTGGTAACAACTTGAGGTTCCCAGTGAACTCAAGGTCTTTTGCCTCTCTCCTTACATTCCAATGGATGTTTTATCATCTTGTTTGTAGACACCCAGTCTGCCCACTCTGGTAATGCCTTCTTTTCTTTGTTATAATTCCATGTTTCAATAAAGATTACTACTGTTAGAGTTCTGCTACATCTCGTGTGTGGTGTAATTCTTTCTCCCCAGAATATTTATTCTAACAATATACATTTCTAAGCTGTGTTGGTGAAATATCAGTTTACCAACTGCACACAAGTAGTTTATCAAGCAATAACAGAACTCCGGCTCTAGAAGTGCACTTGGCCATTTATCACAAAAAAAACCATGCCAACCCGCAACGCACAATGTGTATGATAGTCTGTTTCGGTTTGCAATTGTCCTGTGTATGGGTACTTTGTCATACAAAACAAATGTTTGAACAGGCCTTGTTGATGATCCAGCAGGCGATTGGTCAACGGGGCTCGACCGAACATTCGTATCACTCGACAAAGCACCCATACACAACAAGATTGTTGGTTGAAAACAGGCGCTCACACACATCACGCGCCAGCCCCTGCTTTTGCAAGTGTGTATGAAGCTTTAATCTATACAATAGGTAAATATCGGTTTTCATATTTGATTTACCCTTGTTGCATGCAGTGCATTGTATACCCCTATCAAGGGAATAAACTTTTTGCGCAATCACCCAGTGCTTGAACATTTTTTTAAGGTTCCACAACAAAGATTAGGCCTTTTTCATCTATTTTCTCAATAATCCAACAAAGTATTGCTAGAATCAAATTTTTAAAGGGCATGTTCACCCTTAAAATGAAAAACTGATGATTTTTCAGATATCTGCCCACAACTTGATTAACTGCATGTTGGGAGCTTACTCTTCCAGAATGGAGGAAATAGTTATCTGGTTAATAATGTATCTTATAATATATCAGTTGGGGTAGGTAACTGACAAGGGACCTGTTTATTGTTTTATGGGTGGACATGCCCTTTTAGTAACATTATCCTGTGCCCCACCATGAAGATATGTTCTTGGACCTATGCCACCCTCAGCTTAAAGGCTTTGGACATTGTTACTATTATTATTATTAAGAAATATATAAGGGATAATACGTTACCTACAGTGTAATATAAGGATATTACACCACCGAGGAGTTCCCTGACCATATAAAAACATGAGGCAGAGTGTTTTTATTGAGGTCAGGGAACTCAGTTGAAGTAATATCCATATATTATTCTGTAGGTAACATATTAGTCCATATAATACATAAGGTCAAAAAAAGAAAAACCCAGCACAGGTCTGTCTCCCCCTCCCTGTATTAGTAATGTTGAAAACAAGCCCGTTTTTGTACATACAAATAGTAACAGTAACTGCTGTTTCAATCTCAAACTAAAATAAGACAATAAACATCGTCTCACCCGGTGCAGTTCCGGTTCATTAAACTGACTGACTGAATTACTGTGATTCATAATTGACTTGGCCGCTCGCTCTTCATATCAGCACAGTAATTCAGTCAATCAGTGTACAGAAGCAGGCTTGTTATCTACATTACTAATACAGGCACGGGGGAGAAAGAAATTGGGAGGGGCAGTGGAATACAGAAAGTCACTCAGTGACATCACTGAGTGACTGATTATATATTCTCGCCACTGCACCTCCCCATTGAAATGTCAGAGCCTTATGTATTATAAGAGTATTAAAACTAGAATCTCCTATATACACTTTATCAAAAGTATAAAAGCCTGTAGCTCAAAAAGTTATGAGATATATTGTTTTTATTGGTACAACAAACAATATCCCCTGAAAGCAAAATATCTTTAAAAAATAAAAAAATAATAACAATAAACTTACTTCACCTATACACACTTTGTTTTTTCTTTAAGGGCAAGGCCACATGAATCGCGAGATGCCCGTGTTCTACCCTGCATTTCTTTAATGTAGCCCTATTGCATGCGATGCACACCAAAAACAGCGATCGCATGCACTGTGAAAAGGGTATGATTCACAGTGCAAGGCAGCGGGGATAGTGAGGCCATCCTGATCCACTTCTATTGGTGTGCGTTGAGCGCTGGGCTACCACAGCGCACGCTAAAACAGCCTAGTGGGCCCTACCCCTTAGTGAACATTGATAGCCTTTTCTTTTAATAAAAAAAAACACTTTACACATACCCAGATACAGCCAATGATTTATGTTTCAACAGCAATAATATCTCAGGTGCTTACTAAGAGCAACAAAAAAAAACATGTTAAAGGGCAAGTCCAGCCCCAAAATGAAAACTTACATACAGGTAAATCACCCCTCAAAACCCTAAACGGTAATAGTTTGAAATCTGAAATATATAAGTCTAACCTAAAATCCTGCACAATGTTCTGTTTGCCCTGTTTCTGCTTCCTGGTTCTTCCAGTTAGCAACTGTCAGTTATGGATTTGACAGTTGACATCACAGCCAATGACTGAATCCCCTATTTGCCTCTTCTGAGCATGCCCAGGCTTAGTACAGGTTTCTAAATTGCTCAGTTTCCATGAGGCATGCAGAAGCATAGCAGGCATACAGTAATGCATTCAGAGGTATTCATGATATAACAACATATTTTAAAGAGGACATTCTTTCTAAAAGATGTTCTTATGTGGGTGGAATTGTCGTTTAAAGGGTATCTCCACCCTGTAGTGTAGGGCCCCGTATCCCACCCCCAACTGCCAGGTTTGATTGTCCCAAAAAAATATCAGAACTATATTTACAATCCTTCTTTCCCCCGAAGCTCAGATCTCGGCCCTCTGCTTGCTCGAATTGCAAGCAGGAGGCCAGGCCGACAGCACCATATGTGACTGGCTGAGAGGCAGCCAATCACGGACGCAGCTGTCGGCTTCACTGAACACTGGAGAAACGAAGGATGGTAAGTATCGTTATATTTTTTGGGACAATTGAACCTGGCGGTTGGGGGTGGGAGAGGGGTCCCTACACTACAGAAACATTGTTTAACATTAGGGCACGTCACAAAGTTAGCTTGGGCAGAAGGGAGGGCTCCTCTGTGCATGTCAGCTAAAGTTAAGGAAATCGCAGGTACAGGATGACACACTGTCAGGCTCCTACACTACACTTTCTGGGACTTTGAACAGGCACAGGAGTTGAACCATTTGGAGCAGAGATGTACGGTAAGGATTTTTTAACATTACGTAGTGGGGCCAGTGGTGGGTTAAATTTTAGTTTTGGGGATGGATATGCCCTTTAAGCACTCAGAGTATATTAACTATTCACACGTAATGTCATATATTGGTTTTATTTTTTTTTATATGACTGCAGGGTCTCACAGATTTGAGTATTGCTTATATGGGTGTAGGAAAAAAGAAAAGCAAACAAACATCTTAAGCCAAGCACAAAATGTGTGTTTTATTAATAAAACACTTACTAAAGATTGAACTAAAGCAATAACAGCACAGTCATAGGATCATTTAGGACAATGTTTACCTGGCAATTTTACACTATATATACAGCATAAGTCAGGCTACCAGACCTCAGCTAGAATGAATAAACATTTTAAAAGGATTTAAAGTTTATCTCTGGTCAACAAACAGATGTAATACAAAAGGTAAAATAATATTTACAATAGTACATATTGAAGTTCCTAAAATAAAATCGAAAATACGTTTCGAAGTTGAATTCACTTTAATTTCTTGCAGAATTTTTCAAGTCGACTCTGGAAGGGAAAAAAAAAGTTAGAAAAAAAATTCTTAAAAAAACAGGTCATTATATGGTATTATGCAGCCAATATGAAACATAACAGACAGATAAATAGTTAGATGGTTATGAGTATTATACAGATTCCCACATCCTAGAGTAATGGTATGCAGCCCCCCCATACATTTTTTTCCTGATTTCGAGCTTCTCTCTGCCTTCAATTAGCCATACGGTGAAGGGGGCATAACAATTCTGTCTTCCTGTAACTGTTGCTCAAAGCTAGCATGCGAGAAAACACTCCTCCTCCCATCCTTGATCAGCTTGATTATGAAAGCTGTATCCTAGCAACCGAATAGTCCAAGTTTGTTTGACTGGCAGTGGAGGAGGAGAGAGGCAAATGACAAGTGATATGTTAATCAGGGCCCTGGGCCCTCTAGGAGGCAGGCTTTTAGCACTCATCTTTGCTGTGTGATATCTAAGGGAGGGCAGCATGACTGTAAATGTGAGTAAGCGATTTCAGCTGCTGGAAGTATGGACATGTAATGGGGCGATTTTTTTTTATATTGTTGTCCTTTAATTAAGTTGTGCATCACCTATGGACATTGCACCTAGAGTCAACTCTCCACATATTCTTATGACTATTAAACTTTATGTATAATCCTTCATTGGAGGGATCAATCATTTTACTTAATTTAAAAGGTAACACCCACACTGTAATCCTGGCATGCAATTCTCAGGCATGCTATCGTAAGGGCGTGAGAATCAGGCTAGTGTGGCCTAGTCCTTAGTTGCACTGGCTGCGCAGGCGTCTTAAGTGACATCAGCACAATGAAGGGGTTAAAGTCAAGTTAACCGATATTCGTTAGCATGACTTTAACCCCAGAAAAGAGCACTGGGTAAATGAGGCCACGTGAGATATGTGAACTAATGTGTGATAGCTGGGAAAATGCATGCTTGATAAAGGGGAGCATCTTTTTCTCCTGAAAGGCTCCTTTAAGTGCAGTGGAATACAATAAAGACTTTATTTTTAATTATAATATAATTAATAATCTAAACATTTTAAAAGACTTACTGAGAGTAGTTTAATATTTTCAAAAGCCTGCTTGTCTAACTTATTTATTTCCAGACTGTCCACTTCACTTGCCAGAAGACGAATATTCTGTTTTACCAAGAAGGAAACAATTAAAATGTATTTAATGCCACTGACAAGCATTATTTAGGAAGACAAAAAAAAAAAAGATTAAAAAAAAAATTAAGCACAGGGATCAGATTTTAAAAGGAAACATCTCTTATTTAATGTAAAAATTGTGCTTATTTTGTCCCAACCAAAATTACCGTAGCTCCATTTTCAACAATAAGAACTTCTTATAGAATCTCTAATAGTTTACTTATCGCATAAACCAACCCATTTAAAGGGCAACTAAAGCCTCAAAACTATAATCAGAAGGCAATCTTTTTAACAATAGATAACATCCTCCTGATTCTGTATTGTTTAAATGAAAAACAGTAATCCCAGAGTAACCCCCATTCCTTGGCACTTGTTTGTAAACTACAACTCCATTAGTTGTATTAGTTGCAAGGAATTGCCACTGCAGGGATTAGTGCTCACAGAGAGGTCTCCGAGTACCACCACTGGCACGCGTGCCATAGGTTTGCCACAATTGTTATAGGCCCATTCATAGAACCCTAGAGTATTAAAAACTGTCTGGAATTTTCCAGAGTAAATTAATCACACTTTTAACAGATCAGTTTATTTATAAAGCGGATTTTACCTTCCCATCTCCTACAGGCACATTGATAAACAGCTCATCCATCCCAGCCAGGGGACTACCATTGGAGGAGAAGGTGTACACTGGTTCCTGAATTTGTGGTGTGCGTAGTGCTGGTGTTTTAAATATGCTGAAACGTTTTATAAACATACACAGTTATAAGTCCAGTATTTAGCTATACAGAATGTACAGTTCAAATTAATTCATTTTTGAAGAACTAAACCCACGTTTTCATATTTCACAATCTATAAATAACTACCCCCCAAGAACCCCAGTAAGCTGTAAAATACCATGCGCAGTAATGTAAATGTAATTTAATAAGATTACTGTGTGTCCACTTGCTATAGATTACCTAGTATCAATTCTAGGTGTAGCAGCTGGTGTGTATCCTAACACAGAGACATCTGTTTGGCAGCTGCCAGAAGGAGTTGCTTGGCCCCTCTTACTTGTTCTGAAAAGCAATTATATGCGCATTACTACATTACACAAACCAAAAAGAAAAATATACAGAATCTTATCTTTTGCGCTATGTCTTTTAGTAATGTTAAAGTCTATTCAAGTCCACAAACAATGCATCTCCTCTTCAGAATTGAGAAAGTACGAAACATGACATTATGAATTGCACAGTATACATGCAACAGAAATGTTATTACAAGGGTTGTGCCAACAATAGGGCTCATATCCCCAGTGGCAGATAATTAAAGTACCTGGAAATCTACACATTTTCTGTTGATGTGCGAGGAAAGAACTAATGTCAAATATTTTCTATATGCTGCATCTTTTGGCTGCACTAAACAAAATGCATTTGGCACGAAAGATAGAAAATAGACACAGGAAAAGTACTAAACTTCGGATTAATTGCATCTTACTAACTTAATTCCCTTTCAGTGCTTCTGCCTATATTTTGTTTATCTTTTAGAATGTACTATTTGCAATTTTTTATATTGGAACATGTCTAATCATTTGTATTACATACACTCTTCACTAAAGCAAATCAAAATCAGTATGGCCTGTTTGTAGAAAATGTGCTTGAACATTTGAACTTATCGTGTTTAAGGCGAATGCTGAAAATTCTAAGCTTAATGGTTTGAATGGTCTCCCAACATATAATAGTTTGCAAGGGCAAACGATACCATAATCTATGTAATATATATATATTAATATTCCCCAGAGTCTTGTGACTTTATTGTGATTCACAGAAACGTCCTTATGTCGGCCTAATTAATGGCCCTGAAGTGTTCTGTCTGAATTTTTCTCTTTTTTCATTTTATATGCTTAAGTGGATATTTTTTGTAAAACAACTAACCTTTTGCTGGCGTTGGCTAAATGCGCTGCAGAAACTCTGGCTTTTCTTGCAGTGGAAGGTTTTTTCGCAGCAACCTTTGCCTGCAAAATAAAAATGTAAAATTAATATTTATGTGAAAAATTTAATTTTATCTACAAACAAGTTGCCACAAATATTGAATTAGTTATACTCCTATTTAGATTTCATGTTGGTCCCTCAACACCTGACTGTAGATATAATGTAACAAATATTCCACCATTAAAACCAAAACATATGACCTATGAAGCAAATAAGAATGATATCCTTTAGTGTTTATTATCCAAATGACTAAAAATAGATGTGTTCATTAAAATGTTAAGTTCTGCAAATATTGTATATATTTTAATTGGACTTGTATAAATATATTTATATCTTCATAGGAGATTGCATTGAGTTTTTAGGAGCTACCAATGTGGTGGGGGGTATTTGATATTACATATAAGAAAGTTGTATAGGTATACTATCTCACTATTACCATTTAAATGACCATCAGTAAATGTATATAAAGAATAGCACTGACTTATATTAGGTACAACACAAAATATACAAAATACATAAACTTACTTACACAGCTCAAATCCCTATTTCAACATGGTATGGTCAAATGGCAGCTTAAAGGGTAACTGTGGTCTCCAATTCTTCCAAATTAGTAAGAATTATATAAAAAGCCTTCCATCGTACCTTCAACATAAAACCTAAATCACATCTCTAGATACAATTCGTGAGAAATTATTGCTGGAAAGGTTCAGCAATATTACTTCCTGCTTGTACAATTCCTGTTTTCAGCCATGTGACCAGCCTCTGTCTGCATTAATAGACTCCCATCCTCAAATGTCATTCCCCCCCCCCAGGAGCATGCTTCTCCCCCGGGGCAGAGGGGCGAGCAGAGGTCAGGTGAGGTCACTCAACCTACTGGATGCAGGAAGTTTGAACATTCACCTCGATATCATTTCTTACAGGGTGAAGCCAGAGATGTAATTGTCGGCTCATTATAAAGAAATACTGCAGGTTTTTATTTAACCCTAACTTGTTTGGAGACCACAGTTGCCCTTTAAACCACACCCCTGTGTCTGCTCCATATGAAAGGAAGTGTAATCCAAAAAAGATTTCTGTCTGCTACACAGGATGTGATGTGTATTGCAATGGACATGTACACTAAGGCTCCTTATATACCACCTCCAGCCTGCAGGTGGCAACAGTGAGTAATTGCTAGGAGGAGAGAAAGTGAAAGTAGATTGTGGTGTGTGCTTTGGAGAAATATTGAATGAACACAAGATGCTGTGTGTAAGATCCTGTTACCACCTGTTAAGGACAGATTATTGGATAGACAAGTTACCTTATTGGATACAAACTCTGAGGCAACAGATAAGTGTACTCCAACTTACAAGGACACTCAGTATACAGGCCTGGTCAATATTCAAAGTGGTACACCATAGGCAGGGACACCGCTGGGCCTGGTCAATATTCAAAGTGGTACACCATAGGCAGGGACACCGCAGATTACTGCACATGTTATGTGGGGAACCTGTTTATGTGCACCGTCTACTTTGTGCCAGACCACCAGAGTAACCCACTGTGTGCCATGCTACCCATAATCCTTCCATAAAGCAGTGATCTGGTACAAATTAGTCGCAGCAGAGCCACTCTATTTCTTTGTAAATTTGTTCTCTATATTAAACTATGGAGGCTGCTACTGAAAGTATTGATTTAAATCCTCCTGTCCTTGTACCTGCAGATGAAATTCTCGAATTAGACTCCGTAGCTCTACCAGGCCCAGTGGCCAAACCTATTTTTATACCTGATCCATTTGATAGGGTAACTAGGGGGTGGACTGATTGGCTAGAACAATTTGAATTGGCAGCCACTATTAATGGCTGGTCTTTGGCCTTTTGCTTAGTGGTAAAGCCAGGCAGGTATACAAAGGATTTATTGTAATACTGAAATAAAAAGCAGTTATCAGTTATTAAAAATTGCTCTAAAGCAATTGTTTTTCAATTAAATTTGTAAAAAAGAGTATATAGAGGATAAATCCATTTCTTAAGGTAAACTGGGAATGAGAAATGTTTGTTTATACGTTATATTATTAGGGCAATGCTATTTATAATAACATGATGCTGTGAGGTACTGTTATACTCACAGCATCATGTTATAATATATGAGGTACCATCGACACTTGCCGTGGTGAATACTAATAAGTATTAACCTAGCATTTTTAGTTTCAACCACACAGTGTGGCAGGATTGCCTGGGTCTACTCTCAGACCTGCAGGATTATCCTATTTGGTTCCACTGGAAGCTGGTGACTGTCTGAGTAACAGTTTAAAATATACCTGTGTAAAGATTCTATATCCACACACACACACACAATTTCCATTGTGCACCAATGGGCACACTTTTGCTAGTGTGTATTGAGCCGGTTTCACCAATATAAATGACCTGGGTGCTTCCCAATGATTACTGCATACAATGTAGATCAATGTAGGAGCACTCCAGGAATTTTATATCAATTTATTGTCAATAACACATCAGGTGGCAACGTTTCGGCCCTGTGCTTAGGACCTTTATCAAGCCATGATAAAGCTTTATAAAAGCTTTTTTGGCTTGAGAAAGGTCTTAGAACACAGACCAAAACGTCGCCTGCACTTTGTTGCACTTTCAAATAAATTTGGAGACAACCCAGGAGTGCGCTGTTATTCCTACATATCCATATCTACCTATCATTCAGCTTGCACCCGGGCATAATCAACGAAGGCGATCAGCACTCCATATTCTGTAGCAATCGCCCGGGTGCACCTCGAGGAGGATAATACATGGACGGAGACAGAGGGCACTCTCGGGACTAAATAAAACGTAACTTTTATTATAACATGATATAAATAGTATATCTACGCGTTTCGGCAAAACAACAAGCCGTCTTCCGGATATGACACACAATGCAATACAAAACAATATATACCCTCCCTCCCAATCCCTAACCAATGACAGCAAGGTAATTAAAAACAGGTAAAATCAATTAAAACCCAGTCTGCAGAGCAGGTGGATCCCAAAAGGTGAAACACCAGCCCATACACTGAGGCAAAAATAGTGTCACAAGTTATCAGACACTACAAACAAGAGAATCAGAAAGAGGAAGTCAATCCCGGCATAAGTGGAAGATGGATACAAATAAATATACACAAATATAAATTGATACAAATGTATGTACATAAATATAGATAGATACTAATGTGACACAGTGGATTAAACGGAAAATAAGGTAATGGAACCTAGTAACGAAGTCCCAATCTCATAGTATTTTATTTGTATCTTCCACTTATGCCGGGATTGACTTCCTTTTTCTGATTCTCTTGTTTGTAGTGTCTGATAACTTGTGACACTATTTTTGCCTAAGTGTATGGACTGGTTTTTCACCTTTTGGGATCCACCTGCGCATTGTGTGTCATATCCTGAAGACGGCTTGTTGTTTTGCGTAGCAGGCTTATATTTTGTCATACAAGTATTTTATTCATATATGTATTATGATCGTTGTATTGCTACATGTTAAAGCGCTTTTGGGAAGGAGTGGTCTTAGTGCAGTATCCAAAAGGAAATTTCTAGCTTAGATGGACAGAATCCCTAGGATACAGCAGGTGCACCAACACTCTGGAGCACGATAAGGGACGGAACATTGATACTGTGTGAGTGCTAAGCGGTGGGGAGCAGACCAGTAAGGTAACTTACTGGTCTGCTCCCCACCTTCCCCACTGGGAACTAAAGTAGGCAAGCACATTAGGAATCCTTCAGTGAATGCAGACCTGTAAGAGAACCTCCACACAGTTTTTAATGGAACATTCTGTGTTGGACTGCTTGGTGGTGGTTTGAGCGGATGGAGGACTGGTATCATCTTGGATGTTGCAAGGGATCTGCTTGTCCTCAGTGTAGGAATAATTGTCACAAACAGGTAAGAGACTTTTTAGGTTCACTTTGGACACGTTTTGCACGGAAATAGAGAATACTTATATTACAACTTTAGGTTTTAATATACTCATCTATTTTTAGTCATATGGATAATAAATCCTAAAGGATATCCTTTTATCTTGTGTATATGTTGCAACAAACCCCAAACTTAGATGTAATCAGTTTAACTTTCTGCTTCTCCTATTTGTTCCTAATTTCCTTAAATGCAAACTCATTAAAATAAAATTAGTATCCAGAGAATTAAGTGCTCAGTAACTTACTTTTGATTTAGTTCTAAGCATACTTTTCAGATTGTTTTCCACAGTGTTACAAGACCCACGCTTCCCTTTCTTTGCTATAAAAAAATAAAATACAAAAAAAGTTTTGAAAATTGGTTGACGGATCGGATGCACAGAGTAGCTGTGGACTAAAGTTCTAAGTGGGGGGCCACTTCTATTTGATCTGTTTATTAATGATTTGGAAGTGGGTATTGTAAGCAAGGTTTCGGTGTTTGTAGACGACAAAACTTGTTGACTCTTAAAAGCTAAAGATGATGTATAAATGGTTACAGGTGGATCTAGATAGATTGACATATTGGTCAGCCAAGTGTCAGATAAGATTCAATGTTGATAAATATAAGGTGGAGCATTGTTGCGCCGTTTATACTATAAATGGCTCTCTGTTAAGTGAATCTCTGTTATTCACCAAAATTCCAAGATCCTTTTCCAACAAGCTTAAATGAAGCAAGCAGTGCAAGGCAGCAAATGTCTAGAGCCAGCAAGATATTGTCTTGTATAAAGAGGTGTGTTATTTTCTTTCTAAACCATTGGAAAGGTCTCATTTGGAATATGCGGTTCAGTTTTGAAATCCTGTGTACAAAAAGCACAACATGGAAATGGAAAGGTTTCACAGAAGGGCAACTAAAATAATAAAGGGAATGGGGGAGCTTGAATATGAAAACAGATTTGATAAGTTACAAT
Organism: Hymenochirus boettgeri; assembly: GCA_019447015.1. NCBI lineage: Eukaryota > Metazoa > Chordata > Amphibia > Anura > Pipidae > Hymenochirus > Hymenochirus boettgeri. The sequence goes on from CM033470.1 coordinate 161,473,460, forward strand.
TATGCATACTAGAGAAAAAGCACTTGCTTGGGTGTATGATTACTGTGAATAAATACATTAATGGGCCATACAATAAACTGTTTATTCATCCCTAGGGTAAAATATAGCAACTGTACTATTCACCCACTCAGGGTACAAACAATTATGGATCTGATTTGCAAAATCATTTTTTTTTTTTTTTACATACATGGTCTAAATCTACAGTTGTGTTCAAAATTATTTAACCCCCACTGAAATTGAGTATTTTGGCCAGTTTGACATGGTTTTGATCATTTCAGTCATCTTGTTTACAATTAAATCAAAGAGACACTTGTAAGTCAGACAAATATAACATAACATTTATAATGAAATAACCACAAATGTATTTTCTGTGCTCACATCATTATCATTTTATTCAACCCCCAAGTGACATTCATTCTTAGTACTTAGTACAACATCCTTTTCCAGTTATAACAGGTTTTAAACGTGAAGCCTAGCTTGACACAAGTGTCTTGCAGCGATCTACGGGTATCTTAGCCCATTCTTCATGGGCAAAAGCCTCCAGTTCAGACACATTCTTAGGCTTGCGCGCTGCAACTGCTTTCTTTAAGTCCCACCAGAGGTTCTCAATCGGATTTAAGTCTGGTGACTTCGATGGCCACTCCAAAATGTTCCAGCCATTAATCTGCAACCATGCTCTGGTGGACTTGGAGGTATGCTTGGGATCATTGTCCTGTTGAAAGGTCCAACGTCTCCCAAGGCAAAGGTTTGTGACGGACTGCATCACATTTTTTTTCAATATCTCCTGGTACTGAAGAGAATTCATGGTACCTTGCACACGCTGAAGCTTCCCTGTACATGCAGAAGCAAAACAGCCCCAAAGCATGATTGACCCCCCGCCATGCTTCACAGTAGGCAAGGTGTTCTTTACTTCATAGGCCTTGTTCTTCCTCCTCGAAACATAGCGTTGATCCATGGGCCCAAACAGTTCTAATTTTGTTTCATCAGTCCACAGAACACTTTTGTGGTTTGTCCACATGACTTTTGGCATGCTGCAGTCGACTCTTCTTATTCTTTGGAGACAGCAAGGGGGTGCGCCAGGGAGTTCTGGCATGGAGGCAGTGTGCGCCTTATTGTCTGAGCTGAAACTTCAGTACCCACATCTGACAAATCTTTTTTCAGTTCCTCAGCAGTCATACGGGGACTTTTTTCCACTTTACGCTTCAGGTAGCGCACAGCAGTCGAAGTCAGCATCTTCTTTCTGCCACGACCAGGTAGCGTTTCAACAGTGCCCTTTGCCTTGAATTTGCGAATGATGCTTCCTATGGTGTCCCTTGGTATGTTTAACATCTTTTCTCTTCACAGGAAGGGCAATGGCTATAAGAGGATTGCAATCACCACTTCTCTTGTCTTCCTGGACCATTCTCTTGACTTCACAATGTTTGTAAACACACCAGTAAATGTCTAGAAGGAGCTAAGTATCACAGTCATTTTAAATCTGCCTAATTAGTGCTTATTATGCTTGATTTCTGCTTGATGACATCAAAATTGTTTTCAATACCTGATTGAAAACACTTGAATGAACCTCTGTTCTTAAGAGTGGTCTTTAAGGAGTTGAATAATTGTGTCAATGAAGAAATCACAAAAAAACCCATTTAATACTGTATTACAAAAAAATTGATGTCATTTTAGTTGCATTTGGTTCTTTAAAAAGTCCTTGTAAGATTTCATTCTGAACACAATTACAAATGTACACTGAATTCCCTAAAACCCTTTACAGCATTGGGGGTTGAATAATTTAACACAACTGTAAATCTAAATCATGAAAGAACATTTTAAACACACATACTAACCTTTATCTGACTTGTATGGAGTTTTTGTAACAGCAGATGTTATTTCTTCCATGTCTACTTTCACCTTAAGTGAAAAAAATCAAACACAATGAAATATTCTTGAGAAACAGTGGACATTATTCCATAGAGTTGCTAGGTGAAAGTCAAGTTATTAGTCAACAATATTGACATTGTACCATTATAAAAGGAATAGTTCACCCCAAACTATTGTATTGATTGAAGCTATGCCTTACCTCCCGTTCTTCCATCAACTGACCAGGAGCCAGGGACAAAGGTAAGTATATTTACCTTTTGCACGATCCACCACTGGATAGATGAAAATCTCCAACCGCATTCCTGATTCTAAACCTCTATAGCGCGCATGCATGATAATGCACGCTATAGAGGATTAGAACTAGGAAGCGGTCAGATTTTAATTTCTCCAGTGATGGATTGTGCTAAAGGTAAATATACTTACCTTTCTCATTGGCTCCTGCTCATTTGATTGAAGAATGGAAGGTAAGGCATAACCCGTAGATATGGTTTCAGTAATCCTCAATAGAATATCGCAGAGTAACCTGGTGTCCTGTTTCTAACACCTTTATAGTAGTACAAGATATAGTATAAGGTATTCGGCAACCACAAGCAACCTCAACAGGTATTGCAAACAATTTTATTCAAGAATGCCACACAACATGTTTCACTTGAAAGAGGACCTAGAGGAGTCCCAAATAGGTTGTGTGGCATTCTTGAATAAATTTGTATAATTAAAGAAATAAAAAGTATAAATGTCTCACTCTGGGAACATTATTAAAACTTAAGTAAACATAACTGGGGGTTAGAGGGGTCTTGAATAACAGATTAAAAATTTGCATCAGGGGCATACCCTGTAATTCTGCAATTTTGTTTCAAGATCTTTACATTTAGTTTCCCAGAAAATATACATACATATTTGCACATACCCAGGAAATTCTCTAGTCCTACTCGCTCCCTCATTGGCAGAGCTCTCTAGTTACTACTGGGTTATTTGCCTGTGACTTTCTAATCAAGTAACAAAATGTTAATAACTGCAAGTAATGTAGCCTATGACAAATGGTTTAACTAAGGCCAAAATCTTACCTTTGCAGCCTCCTCCAGAGCTTTTAGGCTTCCACCTTTTCCTGTTAAATGCCAATAAATTAATGACTGATTACACCATGGAAAAAATGACTGTCAAAAAATGAAAAGTTTGCAGCATCTTTACAGCTAGTGAGACATGTTGCGTGTATCAATTTCTACTATGCAAGCAAAATTTGGTAGAAAAGTAGGTAGAAAACTACTTTCCTAACTAAAGTAAAAACTGCATAAATTTAAACCAAGCCATTGCATACATAGTTCAGGAGAGGCCCAATTATCAAATTTTATATTAAAGACTGGTTTGTGTACACACAATAACATTCGCTTCTTTGTCCTCCGGATATGCAGACAAGAATGTACAGCCCAATATTTGAGTAATACATTTTCATACATGCTCTCAGGTTTTACGAATTACTTTAAAGGGGAACTTTGGTGAGAGGACCCTAAATGAAATTTGACTTGTTAGAGAGTCCTTACCTTTCAGGGTTGTTGTTGCGCTCCTTTTAGTGACGTTTAGCACACGCAATGTAATCCAATTCGCAAAAGAGCAAAAAGATGATGGGCTTCACCATGTTTGGTTAGGTCCGTCTTCTGCCCATACTTGGAACCAGGAAGTCAGTTATATAAATAGGCACATTTTCCTTGACCCCCAAAACAGCATTTTGCTGATTTTAATGACACAAGGTGTGTGTGTGCCCCATCTGTCCTCTCAGGGGGAAGGGTTGAAAGTATTGCCGGATAATTATTCACATTATTCCAATAAAAAAGTACTGGGGGTGTGTGCGCTAATCAATGACAGAGAACTGCTCCAACTCATTGCATAGGAGGAAGAGTCAAAAATGTGTGTGAAAGCTTCCCTTACAACTGCCACAACTCCGCAGACATTGTAAATGTACACATCACCGGCACTGCCACTAAGGCAATGTACTGGGAAGGGAATTCATATACCCACACGTCCCATAGTACTGTACACTAAAGCCACAATTAGCGGTTTGCAAAAGCGAAGCTCTACTGGTAAACAGCGTCGCTGATGGGGTTCTTTTGAATTCTCTCCTAGATTTCGTGTTGTCTAGGCATGCGTAAAAAAGAAAAAAAGGGGATGGACTGCCAACAGCTACAGATAAAACTTAGCTTTTATTTGCCGAACTGAGCATACTTCACAGAGGGAGACAAACACAGTACCCTGACGCGTTTTGTGACGAACACCCCGTCACTTCATCAGAGGGATACTCCCCCACCTTGAAAATAACCATATATACCCAACAATAAACAAGCATCACCTGTAACCTATCAACTTAATGAGATAGAGACTAATCACATCCTACCACAAAGATACATGCTGAGGGTTAATGCAGTGCTGAAAAAAAGGGTGTATATCGGGGGGGAGTAATTACTACACAGGTTGTAAAGATGCATAAAAACAATACAAAAAAGAATAATTGCATTAAAATATATATATACAATTAAAAGACAACCACAGATTTGTAGCTAATTTACAGCAACATGTAAAAAATGTATAAATACCGCAAAGAATGTGAACAGTGGAAATATGAAAAGATAAGAACCATACTTTCACAAACACATGATTAAATAATGTCACAAGTATTATTGCAACTTATTACAATGTATGCGCAAATATAAATATTACTCTATATGGATGCAAAAAACACAGATCACATATCTAAAATATGTATAATACTATCAGCGTCTCAATAGTGATATAATCTAATACTGCTATGAATAAATTTAAAACAACAATATATATCGTGCATGCATTCTCCATGGGCAAAGCATTGGGGAAGCTGCAAACAGTCTGCCTTGTACTTCTACAATATTTCAATGACTGCAGCAGACGGAGGAACAGAAGTCGGAGCAATGGGCAGGTAATAGAAGAGTTGTTCATATGGGCCTGTTTGTTATTTCACCAAAATTACCCTTAAACTGCACAATTTAGCATTTTAAGGCCTATCTCAGGCTTAGCTGTAATCTCTCAGCCGAGTACTGAAGACAGCTGACATTTTGTGTGACCAATAGTACTAAATATAAAATTACACATTAACGGTTCTGATTTACAAGCAAGCATGATCATCCAAAACACCTGGCCCCTGGGATTTTGCCAGCCATGATTATAAATATTAAAATAAATGTGGCCTAAAGCAAGAAAATGTTAATTAAATGGGGGAATGGTGATCTTCATACAAGCTCCCTTTATTAAGCATGTCCACTTGTATCCTACTGCTGGGAGCATCAACTGCATCATAAGCCCCATCCCCTAACTTCTTAATCATTTTAAAGCTAGTAACAGCCTGAAAGTGTTTTTCCCTCTCACTAAGGGGTCCAAACAGCACGGTGGCTCAGTGGTTAGCACTGATGCCTTGCAACGCTGAGGTCCTGAGTTCGATTCAACCCTTGAACACTTCTGCAAGGAGTTTGTATGTTCTCCCTGTGCTTGCGTGGGTTTCCTTCGGGCACTCCAGTTTCCCCCACAATCATAAAAGACATACTGATAGGTTACATGTGTACATAAAGTGATTATATTGTAAGCTCTTCAGGGCAGGGCCTGATGTGAATGGAGTAAATAATTGTAAAGTGCTGCGGAATATGTAGCGCTATATAAGAAATAAAATACATACATACATAATGATTACAGACCTGTAACTTGCTTCAGAAAGATTTTTGGGGATGGGGCAAAGACCGCATAGAGTTGGAAGTAAAAATTTACAAGTCTATAACTTTGGATTGAAATTAACGAGAGACGTTTATCCTAGGTTTATTTGAAAGGTATGATAGAACCTTTTTAAAATTATATACAATGCAATAATCACATAGGAGTTCCATGATCATATATTACATTTTACAGGCCGGTGTTTAAAGGGGAACTGTGGTCTCCAAACAAGTTTATTTTAAATGAAAGGCTACTACCTTTAAAACGAGCCATCAACCACCTCTTTACGCACTGCACAGCCCAACTACTTCCTCCTCTAATCTGCGGTTGGCACATGCTCAGTGCATGACTGAAGGGTAAGAGGGGATGGGGAGAACAGCACAGCGCTGCTTTTTTTTAATGCCTCCCACTTGCTGCCCCTTTGTCCCCTCCTCTTGCAGACCCAACCTGGCCCCTTCCCTTGCAGCCCCTCCCACTCACGGGTCCTGTGGCCCCTCCCTCACTTGCACTTCAGACCATTACCCTCCTACAGAGGACTGTGTAAAAGCAGCCTTTTCAGCAGAGAAAGAATCAGGCAAAGTTTAAAAATGCTGATTCTTTCTCTGCTAAAAAGGCTGCTTTAAGTTTTCTGTAAGGGGGGGGTATTGGTCTGAGTTGCAAGCGGGTCATTGGGGAAGGGGCCACAGGAGGCTGCAAGGAAAAGGTCCAAGGGGGCTGCAAGGGGAGGGGCCATGAGGCCGGTGAGTGGGAGGGGCCACATAAGGCTGCAAGGGAAGGGACCACATGACACATGAGTGGAGGAGAAAGAATCAAAGTTTAAAACCACCGATTCTTTCTCTGCTAAAAAGGCTGCTTTAACAGTTTTCTGTAAGGGGGGGGGGGATTGGTCTGAGGTGCAAGTGGGACATTGGGGCCCGTGAGTGGGAGGGGCCACGGAGCCCACGAATGGGAGGGGCCGGAGAAGGCTGCAAGGGAAAGGCTCAAGGAGGCTGCAAGGGAAGGGGCCACGTGGCCCACAAGTGGGAGGGACATGACCCATGAGTGGGTGGGGTCACAGAGCACATGAGTGGGAGAGGCCACAGGAGGCTGGGGGCCAGGATGGGTCTGCAAGTGGAGGGGCCCCACGAGGAGGTGGTGACACAGGGCAGAGTGACTGTTGCATGGATTCAGAGCAGGAAGCACAGGGGATCTGGTGATGCTGCTCCCATATCACACATAAAAATTTAAATATCTTCAAAACTATGTAATATAAATAATTCCTGTTAAAGGGCATCTATAGTGGGGAAAATGAACTTTTTTCTTTCTTTCCATGAGTTCTATAATTACCCCCAACCCCCAGAGTGTCATCACTTTCAGATTCCCTCTTTGTCCTGAGATACACAAGTTAGAAGAATACGGGATTGCATTCCTCTTCCCTGCTCAAGTCCCTCCCTACCTCCCTGCTCTGTTACAGAGATCTGAGAATTAGCAGGGGGAGAGAGGAAAAGCTTTGATGGCAGAGATAAGGCTGCACTTGACCCCCCCCCCTTCTTGATAGACTTCACTGATTGATGATGGATCACAGAGAGCAGCAGTACACTGAGAGATCAGTGCCTCCAGGGCAGCTTGCTTTCTATTGGCCACTGTGCGTGGGTGTGTTTTTCAGGATGTTGAACTTTTAACTCTTACTGCACATGATAAGCTTGTTGGGTAGCTGGAGTTGAGACATGGAGGAGGTAATAGAGGGGAGGGGGAAGTGCTGCACAGAGAGATCTGACACCATGGAAAAACAGTCACTGACAGAGGTAGGATAAAGGCAGCACAGAGTTTATGAATTTAACTTTGCAATGTTCCAATGTGTATTTTTCACTATAGATGCCCTTTAATTTACCTAGTCATGTTTGGACCAGTTACCCTTTAATGTAATTTTTGTCTGCATGACTGGCATAACTTCTATTAATCTGATTCCTTTTATACTTAAAAACGAAAAAAAACTGTACAATTTTAAATAATACTTACCAAAAAAATCTATCCAACACATTTCTCTTATAGCCATGGGCAATTTGATGATCTCTATATTGTACAGACTATCCACTTCTTTTAGTTTGCTGGCTACATTTGCCTTCAATTCTTCTGTCAAAACCTTGACTGAAATTAAAATATTAGAGTTGTAGCATCCATGAGACTTTTTAATATGATATGCATATTATAGTAAAGACTTTTTCATCCCATCCAAAACGTGTGCATATTTTCACACCTGGAAACTTTCTTTTAAACACTTCAGATTTTACAGGATGTTAACCATTGTTTCCCCTAGAGTCTTTTAGCTGGGCGTCCCACCCGGCTACTTTTTTTTTTCTTCTAGCCCCCCTCCCATACCCTACCTTCCCTCCTTCAAAGTTTCTGTATTCCTCCTCATCACATTTTTAGCCCCGCGAGATGTCCCATTTGCACGCGACATGATGCCAGTGCGCAGGCTCTGCGACTGCAAAAAATATTTGAAGGTGTGCATATCCTTTAACCAAAGAATTTAGATGTAGGTTTAATGTGCGCCCAGCACCAAGGTCAGACAAAACACCAGTCCCATTCTAACACTTTAACACAAAATAATGAAAGCACACACTAACGAACCAAGGTCGAGAAAAGGGTGCACGGAAAACGTGCTGTGAATACAAAGCATGCTGGTCACATGTACTTGTGCTGTCGCTTTGTGTTATTGGGTGCACGGAAGGCAAAGGAAAAAGATGCAGTAGTAAGATACAGGAGTGGATCTGTGCTTATGATTGAAGTTCAACTATTAAGAACTATCTAGGCAGTTAGGAAATTTGAAGTTAAAAATGAGATCAGACCAATATGCAAAAAAATATTGAGAGTTAAAAGCTAAAATCAGAAAAAAGTAGAATAGGCCAGAGAATTCAAGCATTTTTAAAGGAATAGCTCATTTGAACAGTGAACTATTGCTTTAATGTATTGATTGAAGAACAGGAGGTAAGGCATAGCACCTTAAAGGGCAATTATAGTGAGAATTTTTTTAATTCCTTCTAATATATTCTATAAGTAATCCCAACCAACAGGGTACCTTTAGTTTCTTTATATTATTCATAGTCCCGAGATATAAGCCTTTGAATATGCTGTGATTTGTAGGAGCTGCTACACCTCATCTGTCACTCAAAGCACACACCCACACAATCCAAAGCTCCCATGCAGTACTGTCACCCACACTATAAGTACCATGTGCAACACATAGGCAAATGTTGTAGTGCTAAACACAACCAATAAACCATTAACCCAGCAATATGAGCATAACACACTATAAAACAGCCCCCCCCCCACACACAAAAAAATCTTGTATACATACAAAACCAGTGACTCAAATGGACATCACCAAGTAAACACTAATACAGTATATGTAATACAGTAATACAGACAAGACACACAGTACAATCTATTAAATATATAGACTAAAGCAAATTAAATGTATCAGGACAACAAGCAGTTTCACTGTGTTTGTAAAGGTCTCTCACTACAGCTGCTGCTACACTGACTCTCTCTTTAGTGATTTATGCTCAGCTAAGCAGGGGAAGGGATAAGAACTTTAGGTACAAAAACAAATAACAATTAGCAAACTTAGGCTGGGTACACACGGAGGGACTTTTTCTCCCGACTGAGCGATGTGTCAGTCGTGTCAAATTTGCGAACGATCGTGCGTTCCCATAGGGAACCGCACGATCGTTCGGAGTTTCCGACATGCCCGATCGTTCATCAACGATCGATGTCGTCGCAGCCGCCGCCCCACACCAGCCGATATTTTCGGCCGTTCGACAGAAAGTGCCGTGAAGCTGTCGGTTGGTCAAAAATACTGGCTGGTGTGCACCCAGCCTTAGAGAACAGGCAGAGTTAAGTAACTTACTGGTAAAGAATCTCAGCATCACTTGTCCTCCTCTCTCCCCCTCCCTTCAGCATATTGCTACTTTCTCCCACTTTGCTTGCTTGCAGTCTAGCTCTGGAAGGGAGGGGTCAACAGGATGTCAGCACTTAATTTAAAGTCCTTTCAACTGAGCATGCCCAGACTTTTCATACAGCCCTTTACTGCTTGAGGGGGACTAGACAGAGAGGGGGACTACACAGCTTGGTACAAACTTCAGCCAGTGTGAAGAAATAGCCACACAGCAGGATGAAAGTAAGGCAGTTTATACTAAGTGATCTGTACATTGTATATAGTTTTTTTTCACTATAGTTGCCCTTTAACCTCCCAGTCAATCAATTGACCAGGAGAAACGGACAAAGAAAGAAGATATTTATTTTACACACGATCCACCGCTGCAGCTGTGAAAATTCATGACAGATTTCTTGCTCAGAGTAACTATAGTGTGCATTGTTGTGCATGCGCACTATATTTACTCTGAACCAGGAAGCGCTTGGGACCTGTCACTGCTGCAGCAGTGGATCGCGGGTAAGGTGAATATTTTCTTTCTATGTCTATCTCTCCTGGTCAATTGATTGAAGAACAAGAGGTAATACATTAAAGGAATAGTTCACTTTTCGAGTGAACTATTCCTTTAATTAGTATTTAAATATGCAAACACACAAACATTCTGCTCAAGCAGAAAGATAGGATAAAACACTTAATATGCAACTTCTTTACTATACCTTGACTGTCAAAATCTTTGATGAATGAAGCCAATTTCTCATTCTTTATTGTACGTAGTTTTTGTTTTCGACTATTTTTCTTCTTAGCTGGTGCCATGATAAAAACTGAAAATCCTGAAATCGTAATTAAAAATGTTTTTAATCACCTCAAATCTTTCATCAAAAAAAGATGTACAAAGCAAAAGAAATCCTAGCTAATACATCAAGCTGTTGCTTCATGGGAAAGTATTTTACGCTTTGTAAACTCTAGATCAATTGGCAAGGCAGTTTGTTCTTCAGCTGTGAAGTGCAGGGTCGCATATGTATACCATCCTTTCATTTAGAGCACTACCTTGGCACAATAGGAATGAGGGCTGTGCGCATGTGTGATTGCAGTCTAGAGAAAAAGGGGGCTAAACACATAAGGCAAAGTGAATTGGTAGGCTTGATTGTAATTACAGTAGTTTTCTCCACCACCAACTCCATTTTCATTCTATAGATTAACTCTAAACACTAGGATTAACTTTAATATCCACAAAAAGACTTACCCATCTTCGTTCCCTCTGCCTCTACTGCTACTTCCGGGAATGGAAGAGCAGTAGGGGCAGGAGTGGCGGCCATATCTGTGATTGGCTGAGTCAGCCAGTCACAGATGTGACTGCAATTTAATAATGGGAGATTAGGGAAAGAGGTCAGGGGAGGAAGGGAAACTCCCCTGCGCATGCTAGAGTCCTCAAGGAGGACCAGGAAGAGGCAGATACCGGATTGCACAAAGAGAGGCTCCTACTCTTCAGTTTCCTGGTTTTTCAGCAGGCTCTGCAGGACAACCATAAGGAGCAGAGTAGAAATGTAAGGATTTTTAGTTTGGCAGGTAGGACCATGGTGGGTCAACGGGAGGGGTTATATACAAGGTCAGAATATATATTATTGATAAATAATATATTTATTGGTCTGTTTAAATTGAATTTTTTAATGAATTGATGACTTAAAGAAAGTAGTGGTAATGTAGGGGTTCATCTAGACACAAATGTTTTTGTTTGTTCTGTAAGGATGTTTAGAAACTGGCTTAGTAAGTGGACACACTACAGTGCATGATAACCAGCGTGAAGTTCTTGCTCATTACCTTATGTTTTCGATACAATTTCGGTAATAATTCATAAACGCAGTGCATTTGATTTGTAATAAAATGGTGATCGAATGCACTCTGAAAACGTATAACAGCACAGTGTAAACAGTGATACAATGGTGTGCGATTATCATCTGCTAACAGATTGCAAAATAGATTCATAAGTGTGTAACAAATGCATCAGTGTGGCCTAGCCCATAAGTGTGGCAAACGGTCACTTAAAGGGTATCTCCAGCCCTAAAATGAAAATTTACATACAGGTAAATCACCCCCCAAAAGCCTAAACGGAAATAGTTTGAAATCTGAAATAAGTCTAACCCGAAATCCTGCACAATGGCCGGTTGCCCGTTTCTGCTTCCTGGTTCTTCCAGTTAACAGCTGTCTCTTATGGATTTGACAGTTGACATCACAGCCAATGACTGAATGTTAATCCCCTATCTGCCTCTTCTGAGCATGTCCAGGCACAGTAAAGGCTCAGAACAAGTTACTAAATTGCTCAGTTTCCATGACACATCTAGAAGCACAGCAGGCATACAGTAATGAATTCATAGGACAAAGTAGGATATATCAACATATCTTAAAGAGGCCATTCTTTCTAAAAGATTCTTATGAAGGTGGAGTTGTCCTTTAATAATAACTTTACAATGTTTTTGGGAATCACTTCCCACCCCCAACTGCTATATTTGATTGTTAAAAAAAGAAGCAGAACATTACTTACAGACCCTCGCTCCTGCGGCACTCTGATCTAGCCCTCTGTATGCCAGAACTTGCAAACAGGGGCCGGACTGGCAGCCACAGCTGTGATTGGCTAGAAGGCATCCAATTACAGCCACAGCAATAAAGAACACTGCGGGAATGAAGAGCTGTAAGTAGTGTTTGAATTCTTTTTTAAGCAATCCAATATAGTGGTTGGGGGTGGGAAGGGATGCTCTACATCCCTTCCCACCCCCAATATATATATTATATAGATGACTTTTTAAGAACTGCTGCAAAAACGGCATATCCCATCTTAAAGCGTATGTCCACTCCTTCAACTAAAATGTAATGTTCTGGAGCACCCCCCTAAACCCAGGTTGCGTTGTACTCACTTTTGAATAATGCTTCCAGGCTGAGGAATTTAACTTAAAACTCCACCATCCACTCCCACAGCTCCGTTCTACCTTCTGGTAAGGCCATCAGTCAAGCATGGAAGCATTATTAAAGTGTGAGTAACACACAACTAGGGTTTTGGGGATCCAAATTTTTTGGACATACCCATTAAAGTCATGCTTAAGCAGATGGAAGAGTTTCTATACGTTTAAGAATCGTTTTTTTTTGTACGGCGGTCAGTCAGGAATCGACGCCGGAAGAATCTTCCCCTCTTAAAGGGACAGTTCAGTGGAAATTATCAATATTTGTTAAATTGTTAGTTTGTGTAACGCATACTTAGTTATACTACATATTCTCTTCCTTTTAGAAAAATCAGTTGATTTCATACCGTTTGCTGTTCCCTGCTGTTGACATTAGTGAGCTGCCATTTCAGGTTCTAACGGCCCTTCTTCCCAGGACCCTTGGGAAGGACCTTTTTCCTTGGAAAGTTCCTAACAGTAGTTTCTACCGATTGGCTGTTGGATGGGTCAAAGATGCTCAGATCTCTACTGAGAAACTGAATCAACCCTGGCGCTGGGTCAAGGGCAAGACCATAACGGTCTCAACTAGGAGTCCTGCAAACAGGAAGTCAGTATTTCGTGTGCATTTATTTATAAACAGACAAAATGCTGAATTGGCAGATTAAGGTCATTGGGATGAAAAAATACTGCTTTTTTATGAAAACTATATACATTTTCACTTAATTTCTCCTTTAACCTAGCTATAATCTTGGTAAAACTGGCCCAAACACTGCAGTGTGACTTTGAGATTGGTTTTACAGATTGGCATAAGCACAAAATGGCATAAACCAATCGAGAAGGGATTGTACAATAAAATGCAGGGATGTTTTTGCCATAAGCAACCTAGGCAAACTGCTAGGGCACTGAGAGGGTGGCATTAATCCCCCCCCCCCCTTTGTTAAGATAGGGATCATGATCAACCATATAGCAGGGGGTAACTGCTCTATTTTAAAGGCGTTTATGTTTGCGATATTAAGTAGCCAAGAGGCCAATAGAAAGGCACGTGCCCAGACTCAGTACAGGTTTCTAAATTGCTTAGTTTCCATAAGGCATCCAGAAGCATAGCAGGCATACAGTAATGAATTCATAGAACAAAGTATGATATATCAACAAATCTTAAAGAGGCCATTCTTTCAAAAAACTACCTGGGGCAGTGAGGTAGGATTGATTATTCCCACATCACTATATCCCTGCCCCCTGTATATTAAAAAGCTTTATACATACGACAGTTCTCCCTTAACATTAATCCACATTCCCTTTATTATGAATGTTAGCGGTTTGCGTCTCTCGGTAAATTCCCCATGCTATGAACCACTGAGTAATACAGTTTGTGTCCTACTCGCAATCTTATTGTAAACTCACCTTAGTGTTTAACCCAAACGTTTTATTCGTACCGAGGGAGATTCAAAATGAATCCGCCGTCCTAAATTACCCAATGGGATGACACAGCATAGTATCACGTGTTAGGCGGAAGGGCGGGGCTGCCGAAGAGGTAGCGGGCGGTCACGTGTTTGTTTACTATAGGACTTCCTGGGCGATCGTTTAAGTACAATTCTTCTTAAAAACCGCGGCTCTCTTATCTAATCGCCTCCACAGTGTTCAACCGTAATTATCGCCCTAATGTAAATCAAATCTATAAGGGGAATCCTGACAGCGATACAGTCTATCACAGCTACGTCGAACCTTCACATTCCAGATGTTTTGAAACTACAACTCCCAGCATGCCTTAGTTGTATTCTGTAACCAAGGCATGCTGGGAGTTTTCAAACATTGGTCTACTCTATATTGCCTTATAACTCCTCCCCTCTGGTCAATTATGTTGCCTGGTTGCCTTGGTAACAGTAAATAGCAACGTCTAATATTGAGAGGACTCGATTGCTGCGCATCTCTGCTCTTCTCAACATGATTCCCCCCGCCGATTCGCTGCTGAAATATGACAATCCGGTCCTAATAAGCAAGAACCCAGAGAGAAAATCTCCCAAAGTAAGGACAATAAGTATTTAAAACTTTATCAAAATTGACTCATTCGTAGTTTACCAATTTTACAGCCTTTACAGATGTATTCGTGCATTTTTTGCCTTGGATGGGATTTTCTAGATCTCAGTATGACTTGTAGAGCAAATAAGATATCCCATTGATATGCACTATGTAATCAGCCCTCTATGGTCAGCCTAAAGGTAGAACAAGTATAGAACAATCTATACTGTTAAAAGCCATCAATACTGAAAAAAAGGGTTATTTTAAATTGCCCATTGCTGGAAACTATAATTCTTCCCAACCACCACTGTATCATTTTTTTGTTGATCTGCCTCATTGTTATCAAGTTCCTTGCTCTCAAAAACTATTCTTCTGTGAGTAATTTTACTGTAAGCTGGAATGGTGACAGAGTTTTGACCAGTGGCGTAACTAGGAATCACTGGGCCCCCCAGCAGTGGTTTTGTGGGAGGAAGCTATATCTCTCATAATAAAAATAAGAAGGGGCTCCCGGACCCCCCTGCGGTTGCTCCCCCTGTTCCCCTCTAGTTACACCCCCTGCTTTTAACAGTTGTAATGCTGTGTGCAGGCTTGACAGTTGGTTTGTGGGAAATAAGTTAGGTCAGATGGAAGTGGGAGTGGTTAAAAGAGGGAGGGGGGGATACTGCTCCTAAACAAAATGTGTGCTGGATTTAAGGCATGCAGCACCACACACACCTCAGAGTAAGTGCTACTTACATGTATTCAATTATAGATTAAGATCTATATATATTAAGATGAGGCAAAGTCATTTCTTCATTATAGTGTCCCTTTAACATAGTATTTTTCTAATGACTATCATTCATACAGCATTTCACATGAGCAGTTTTTTTTATCCCAGTATTTTCCACATCCCAGTCTTGATAATATGGTTGGATTCTCTTGAAATATGAAGGGAAATCAACAGCCAATTGTTTGTAACTGATTGTAAGTTGGTCGCCTAAAGATTGTACTCGTAAGGTTTACTTCATACTGGTCAATATTTCAGCCTAATTTACCAACCAGGCTAAAGGTGGGTATACACACTAACAATAAAGAGACAATACTGTGTTTAGAGGTATCTTAAGAAAATGGCATGTTGTTTTGGGGCTAAGGTTTGTAACCCCCAACTGCCACAATATTTCTTTTAAAAAAAAATCCCCATTTTTCCTGTTACAGGGCATTCTCTCTGCAGTGATCCGGCTGCCTGCTTGCAAGCAGCGGCCAGACCATCAGCCGCATCTGTGTTTGGCTGAGAGGCAGCCAATCACAGACAGGACTGACATCACTAGAAACACTGTGGGAGAGAAGGCTCTGTAAGTAAAGAAATATTGCAGTGGTTGGGGTCGGGCAGGGGTTACCTACCTTACCCCAAAAGGATTTCACACTAGGTGCAATGGTGGCTAAGGATGTATCTGGATGGTGGGAGGGGGCTGTGCATGTTACAGCCTTTGTTGAGGACGAGAATGCAACAAGGACCGGATGCCTCACTGACACCTCCTTCTCTTCACTTTCCTGGACTTTAAAAAGACATTGCTGGAGAACCAAAAGGGGAAGAGATGTAAGGTAAGGATTTTTTAAACTACAAAGTGGGTCCAGTAGTGTGTTAAATTATAGTTTTGGGGGTGGACATGCCCTTTAAAGATCTTTCATGTGTGTACCCAGCTTTAGGTAGATGAGGCCAAAATACCAGCTGCAATTTACTACTCTTCCAATAATTTTTGCCAATTAAATGGTCTTTGATAGTCTGCCTGACCCGCGATGCACGATACGTACAAACCCCATTCTGGACGACTTTTAATTAGTGCATGTGTGCTTGGTCGGCCAAAACAGCCATTCGGTCAACGCATCTCATCAACGATGCCCGACTGAGCACCCATACACTTAGGGATATTTGGCCAAAACAGCAGTTCGTACACATCATGTGTCACGGGTCAGGCCACATGATCGCACGTGTGTATGAAGCTTTAAGCTTTACACAAAGTAACAATTTTGACTGTTACCGATGGGATTGGCCTTTATAGTTCATTTGTGTACCCAGCTTAAGTCTTTTGTTTGTAAACAAACTTGGTCAATGAAAACATACTTAAGTGAATATATCAGATTATTGCTATTTTGTCTGAACCTGGCTTGTTATACTGATGCCACCAGTAAATTCACATGCCATGACAGTAGGAACAACATTTGCTTTTATCTCTCTGTGCTGGTTTAGCACAAAATGGCAAAACTGGACTTTGTCTGTTAAGAACAAACTTGTTTGGAACAATCTTTCCAAAGCAAATTATTTATAAAAAGATATCAGTACAAACAGGCTGCTCGTCAGTGGATGCTGTGTTGAAGAGGAGGGGGAGGTGATCTGGAGAACTCCTTGTTAAGCATTCTTGCTGGACAGATCACTTAAAGATGTCTTTACAAGCCTGCACACGCATTAGTTAATTGTGAAAGACCCCGCACGTGGTCATTCATCAGTCACTATGGACAACATTTATCAACTGTATTAAGCTTTTGTTTTGCCCATGGGTACAATAAGTTGAGTCTGATAATAAGTTAAAATTATCAATAGTTTGACAGACTCTACCCACATACTACAGTAGTTTAATTTTGTATTTACACTGAGCAATAGAAAAAAAAACAAGGAGTACATTGTTTGCAGGTGACAAACTTATTTTTTTATTGGTATGTAGTATTTGTTTAAAATTAATCATTGCACCTGATTGCAAGTGCGGCGCTGTGTGGCAGTGCCCTTTTAGAGATATTTACAGTGTCTTTTGTTTGTTCTTTATATAAATGCCAATTAGTGTTAGATAAACTGGATTTCTCTCATAGTCTCGTCCTTTAAAAGCAAGTAGTCCACAAGTTGTCCTGAATCCTCCGATACCACCTCCTCCAAAAGCAAAAATTTCACAGTTAGATGCTACAAAACCAGCAGAAGAGATTTTACATGCTATTCTTCCACCACGGTAAGTTATATTTCAGTTATAACATTAAATCAATGTACAATATATTTCTTGTTAAAATGGACACTTCATATTTTACTTATTTGTTACAAAATGTAAATAAAGATGCCTTTTTGTCATACAATACAATAACATTTGTAAAGCGCTTTTATCCTAAAGGACTCAAAGCGCATGGCATCTCTTTAAGCTTACACAAGCTGAGGGCAGAACCATTCTGCCACCTGTAAACTGACTGATTAATGTTGTTGCATCTCGGTGCAAACAAGGCCAGATTGATTACACTTAAGATATATTTATTAAAGGGGAACTGTTGTCTCTAAACAAGTTAAGTTTAAATAAAAGGCCAGTTTCCTACCTTTAAAACGAGCCATCAACCACCTCTATACGTGCTCCACAGCCCAAGATATACCGAAATGACTGACCAGAAAGGTAATAGGTGGGAGGCTGACTTGTGACATTCCTGAGGCTTCTCCTGCAGTGCCGCCGGCGAGCACAGCCTCAGACTCCCTCAGTGTGTGAGGGAGACAGGAAGTTCTCACTCTGCCTGAAAAGACTGATTCCACAGAGTTTTCGGAGGGGTGTTTGAGTAACCCACGGCACCCACGAGTGGGCAGGGCTTAGGCACCCACAGGTGGTGGATGGGGCCCCGGCACCCGCGAGTGGCTACATGGGGCTGTAAGATAATGGGCCATGGGGAGCCTGCAACTGGAGGGACCATGGGGTCCATGAGTGGGAGGGACCAGGGGGGGCTGCAAAGGGGAGGAGGAGACACAGGATAAATTGACTGACAGTTTCAGCGCAGGAAGTGCAGGGGACCTGGTGATGCTGCTGCCATATCACACACAAAAATGTAAATTTTTGCTATGCAAAAATAAAAAACTATGCAAAATAAACAATGGAAATAAATTGCAAAAATTCTCAGGGAAGCAATTCCTATCAATTTACCTAGTCATTTTTGGACCACAGTTCCCACATCATATGTTATAAAAATATGATTTCTGGGTAATTTCTACATTGTCATGGCAGCTCTTTAGCGACTACCTTGCAGTCGGGCTTTTGGAGCATTTAAAAATGTTATTAAATAAAATGTGATGGCTTAGTATCACATTGGCACTGTGCATGCATTATTAGTACATTAAAAAAAGGTAAATATATATTAAGTGGTAGGTTCACATTAAAATATCTGCAAAATAGTCAATTTTTTTTGGGGGGGGGGGGGTTGTTAAAACAGCTTAAGACTTTCTACCACACACAGTATTCACCTAAGCATGGCAGTATACTCAGCAGGAAGATGCTCAGCAGAAAAAAAACTACTCTTTTAAAATAAACACCAGCTGCCTAGCACACATAGCTTTAGGCAGATGCTTGAAAGTAAAAGTAGCAATAAAAATACTTTAATTAGGAATTACTTACAAAGGTATGTAATACACTAGAAGCCCAGAGTGCCCTCTTAGTGTTCCAAGGCCATAGCCCCCCCCCCCCCCCCCCTCGCCCAGGGTCCTCCCCCCTCTGTTCCAAGCCCATGGTCCCAGCCTCTGTCCCAAGACCAGGGTCCCCCCCTCTGTCCCAAATCCAGGGTCCCCACCCTCTGTCCCAAATCCAGGGTCCCCCCTCTGTCCCAAGCAATCTTACCTTCGGTCTGTGTAATTGCTGTGTTCTGCCTCCATACTTGTTTCCTGTGTTTCTTTATCTAGTGGTGAGTCAATAGGAACTGCAGAGACAATCTTACCATCTCCCTCTAGTGGTGAGTCAATAGTAACTGCAGTGACACACATGCACGGCAGCACAGGGGCTTTTATTATATAGGATGTATTATACAACAGCTTCCCAAAAAAGGCCCTGTGCCTTATGGCTGAAATTTAGATTGGCCCTCTTTTATACCTTTTGTTTTCTATGCAAACTTAAGCATGGTACACACCATGCAATATATGCCCGACCAACCGATATTTCAGTGTATTGGTCAATTGGGCCGAAATAATTTTATGGTATTTCAGATGCGACCAACCATTTCTTCGTCCGAATCAGATGTACACATGATCGGACATGTCCGAAAACCACGATGATCGTGCGGTCCTCTATGGACCACACGCTCAGTCACAGCAAATTGTCGGCCTTGACCAACGGTCCGTCCTCCTGGCCAGCCGGTCGAAAGAGTCAGGTGGAAATATTGCATGGTGTATACCATGCTTAACATAAAACTGAAGTAAAATATAAAGGCCAATGTTCCACTAGTATTTTATCTTTGTAATTACAGTGCAGGAAATGACAACACTGGCCCAGAATTAGCTTGTCAGCTGGAAAATGTCCTTTTGTGTTTATTTTTAATATCTAACTTTGTAAGCTTTAGCTTTCTTAATAGGCCAGTGGATCACATTTAGGCTGAGGCTACACTTACAACGTGATTCTTGTGCGTTTTGCGCATGCGATTTTGGCATTTTCTGCGTTAACGCACCAAAAATGGTGAACGCAAGCGAAAATTGTGGGCGCAATCGCAAGCACAAAATGTGCGCAAACGCGAGCAAAATGTGCTAGTGTGGCATAGCCCTTAGCCAGCGCTGGCTATTAGCAAAATAAAGCTGGGTACAAACAATGCCACAACAATCTTCCAGCCGCTGGTACTGACAGCGAGTCTTTTGGGGTGACCAGGTGAATGGTCGGTCAGGGCAAAAAATGTTTTAATGTATCCAGCCTTAAGGTGCCCATACATTAGAATTCGCCTCCTGACCAATCCCACCACATTCAATTAATTCTTCACGACGGTCCCACCTGGCCCATTCATTTTGCAATTGTATGTCGGTTGCGAAAAAGAACAGGAAAGTTGGTTCCTGAAGGATTGATTGAATATCGTGGGATGGGCTGGGAAATGAGATCTAATGGATATAGAAAAACAATCCCCTACATTTCTCTTAACTAACTTTCGATCTCTGGGCCAATACTCTATAGGGTGTTTGTGCAGAGCACACCTCTCTTTCATGCCCAGGAAAATCATCTAAAAATCCTACCCCTGACCTCATCATTGTTGATAATATTAAATCAATTATACCTATGTCTTATAGAGAATTGGTGGAGAACAATCAACTATGGATCCAGCAGGTGTCCAGTACACCCAGCACTCGAATGGAAGTTGTCCACTTACAAGAAGAGCTCGACATGAAACTTCAGCAGAGACAGGCACGAGAGACTGGAATCTGCCCTGTTCGCAGAGAGCTTTATTCACAGTGCTTTGGTCAGTCTACATACAAAACATTTTTATACATACTTTAATTTAAAAAAATGTATTAAGCTTAAAAGGGCAATTTAGGCAGCAGAAGAGCAAATTTCCTCATGGTATTTTATACAAATGTTTTTTGATATTAAGACACCTGCAGGGGCTAATCTAACTTTTTAACATTCCAAAGGCAACTATAGAAAACTCTTAATTAAAGGGTTCAGAGATCTGCACTGAGGCCTTAACAGAACAAAGTTAACTAGAAAGGGAAATGTAACTAGAAAGGGAAACTTTGAATTTGGCTTGAAAGGCCACATTTTGGAAGGGAATGTGTATGTTTGTGCTGCAGATTTTAAAAGTCAATAATGCCAATGATGAGGACATTGTTGTTTTTTACTTACCATTTAAATATGGCTGTCACATGAATTAAAATTAGGTCAGTTGGTGTGTGTACTCGTGTCAGGTTGGGGGATAAAAGACTAACTTTTTTTAATGATTGGTCAAAATGTGTTTTTTTTTTTTTACTTCACTTACCCTTTATATGGTTGCCATATGGTTGCCACATGAATGAATGGGTAGCTCAGTTGGTGTGTGTACCTGTGTCAGGTTGGAAGTTAAAAAAAACAAACTTTTTTGATAATTGATCAAAATTTATTTTTGACTATAGTTACCCTTTAAGTATGGCTGCCACAGAAATGGAAAGGAAGGTCAGTAGGTATGTGTACCTGTGTCTGGTTGGGGGTTAAAAGAAACAAACTTTTTTGATGATTGGTCAAAATGTGTTTTTTTTACTTTAGTTACCCGAAGTATGGCTGCCACAGTAATGGAGGGGTAGGTCAGTAGGTGTGTGTACCTGTTCCATGTTGGGGGTTAAAAAAACAAACTTTTTTTATTATTGGTCAAAATTTGTTTCTTGACTATAGTTACCCTTTAAGTATGCTGCCACGGAAATGGAAGGGTAGATCAGTAGTTGTGTGTACCTGGGTCAGGTTGGAGGTTTAAAAAAAAAAACTTTGTTGATGATTAGTCATAATTGTTTTTTTGACTATAGTTACCCTTAAAAAATGGCTGACATGTCAATGGAAGGATAGGTCAGTATGTGTTTGTTTGCACCTTTGTGATGCTTTTACAGCTTTGATTGATGTTCACATATGATTGAAATAAAAGTTTTGTGATGACACCTACCAAGCCTGAGTCCTAATTCCGGAGCGGTCCGCTCCCTGATGCTCACTCTTCGTACTCAGTATGTGTTTGTACCTGGATCAGGTTGGAAGTTTAAAAAACAAACTCTTTTGATTATTGATTAAAAAAATGTTTTTACTTTAGTTACCCTTTAAGTATAGCTGCCACAGTAATGGATTAGTAGATCGGTAGATGTGTGTTTTTTTAAACCCCCAACCCGACACAGGTACACACACCTACCGATCTAATAATACATTACTGTGTCAGCTATACGAAAAGGGTAACTAAAGTAAAAACATTTTTATCAATAATCAAAAGAGTTTGTTTTTTTAACTTCCAACCTGATCCAGGTACAAACACCTACTGACCTATCCTTCCATTGACATGGCAGCCATATTTAAAGGGTAACTATAGTAAAAAAAAAAACAAAAAACAATTCTGACTAATCATCAACAAAGTTTTTTTTTTTTTTTTAAACCTCCAACCTGACCTAGGTACACTCAACTACTGATCCACTTATTCATTACTGTGGCAGCCATACTTAAAGGGTAACTAAAATAAAAATAAATAATTTTGATATATCCTCAATAAAAGTTTTATGGTTGTAAACACACACACAAAAAAAGTCATACCTTTTTTTAATCATCAACAAAGTTTTTTTTTAACCCCCAACCCGACAAACTACACACACCTACTGATCTACTTATTCATTACTGTGGCAGCCATACTTAAAGGGTAACGAAAATCAAAAAAACTAATTTTGACCAATCATCCAAAAAGTTTGTTTTTTTAGACCCCCAACCCGACACAGGTACAAACTTTTTGATGATTGGTCAAAGTTTGTTTTTTTGATTTTCGTTACACATTAAGTGTGGCTGCCACAGTAATGAATAAGTAGATCAGTAGGTGTGTGTAGTTTGTCGGGTTGGGGGGTTAAAAAAAAAAAACTTTGTTCATGACTAAAAAAAGGTATGTCTTTTTTTGTGTGTGTGTTTACAACCATAAAACTTTTGAGGATGTATCAAAATTATTTATTTTTAACCTTATTTACCCTTTAAGTATGGCTGCCACGGATATGGAAGGATATGTCAGTAGATGTGTGTACTCTTGTGAGGTTGGGGGTATGTGTTTTTGCATGTATGACCATATAACTAACATTTATTGAGGATATATCAAAATTAGTTTTTTTTTATTTTGTTTACCCTTCATGTATGGCTGCAACAGGAATGGAAGGGTAGGTCAGTTGGTGTGTGTACCTGTGTGGGGTTGGGGGTATGTGTTTTTGTATGTATGATCATAAAACTCTTATTGATGATTGATCAAAATTAGTTTTTTGACTATAGTTACCCTTTTTCCATGGGAATGGAAAGGTAGGTCAGTAGGTAGGTGTACCTGTGTCTTTGTGGGGGGTTGGGGGTATTGCCGTTTGTGTCTTTGACCACCTAAAACTGTTTTGAAATATCCATATTTGAGGATTGTTACCATTAGAGTCTATGGGGAAAATGTTCCGTAATTCGTCTATCACACCGTAATGCTTCTGCGCATTCTTTAGCTAGGTATCGGCACACTTCTCTTATATGCCCGTCTGTACCGAATTTCATGTCTCTAGCTCAAAAACTGTGGGAGGAGATACAGTCCAAAAAAGTGTTAGAATAAAACGGAAGAAAAAGAAGAAGAAATAGAAAGAACAATAATTTGGCTCTTCAAGCCAAATTAAAGGGCATGTCCACCCCCAAAACTAGAATTTAACCCACTACTGGCCCCACTCTGTAGTGTATAAAAATCCTTACCTTACATCCCAGCTCCAAATAGTTCTCTTGTAATGTCCCTCCAAAGTCCAAAAACTGGCCACCAGGAGCAGTGCAGGGAGGGAAATTGTTTCCGCCTCTGAGGCTTCCTCTCAGATGTTTTTGGCTTGCTCAGAGCAGCCCTACCCCCCTCCCTCTCCCTCCCCCTAGTATAAAACCCCCCTTGGGGTATTGTAGGGCTTCCTCCACCAACCGCTATATTATTATGTGCAGAAACTCTCCCAAACTCTACTTACCTTCCCTCTCTCCTCCGGCGTTCTGAATTGCCGGCAGCCGTGTCCATTATGGGCTGCCTCTCAGCCAATCACAGACGCAGCTACCGGTCCGGCCCCCTGTTTGCAGTTCCATGCAAGCAGAAGGCCGGGCAGTGCGGCGGGGGAGAGAGGGGAAGGTAAGTAAAGATCGGGGGAGTTACTGGACTAAATAATATAGTGGTTGGGGCTGGGGGAGGGAGAGGTACAACATATAAAAAGTTTAAAAAAAGGGGTGGATATGCCCTTTAATGAATAACATGCACTAAGGCTGGGTAAACATGAAGGGATATTTTGTCCCGGCTGAGCATTTGCTGCAAATAACTGTCGGACAGGGCAATAGGAAAGCAGCACCGATTTTTTTGGCCCAATCAACCGATACACAGAAGTATCGGTCAATTGGGCAGCAAAATCTGCCTGTTTGTACCCAGCCTAAAGGTGGCACACACATGTAAGAGCCTATTTCTGTCCATATACTGTCCCATTATTAGAATAATTGGGAATTTCATTCTCAAATCAATCACTTACCTGTGACATTCCCACAATATTTCTTGTCCTAGAACATTAATTTTGAACTTGCATATTGATCAAATAATAATAGGGCCAGAGCTGGCATGACAAATAGTGTATAGTAAATATGAATGTAAAATCTAATAAATTTAGTTCAAATGAGAAGCAAAACAAAATTTTTATTTTATAAATTTCTTTAGGCTAAGTATATGCGGGCAGATTATTCTGCCCAGCCGACCATTCACTGCTATCAGTTGGGCTGAAATAGCATCAGTTGTGCCAAAGGCCACTGCCATAAATCGGATTCTATAAGATTTTGAACTGCTAAAGGAACTAATTCTACAGGCTACCTTTTAATAGGGACTATACTATAGAAGAAAATTAATGAAACTATTCGTTTTATTTGGAATACAATTGTATATACTGCTGATTAGTGGACGATGGAAAACTGGACCTTATGACTGGATCCTTACATTGGAATATATATTTAATATGGACGTTAAAGGAAACCAACACTATAGATCCTGATAGAAATGGATTGTATTTGGCAAATATACATTGACTTTTACCTCTTTCAATATAAAAGTTTTATGTGGGGTCAATTTGTAAATACAAAATATTGTTACAATATGGGTATGGTGCATGTGTCCTAAGACGTACCTCTTGGGATTGGGCAACACATACTTCCGAATATGCGATTTGGAACTGTGTGTTGCTGACAATCCAGTAATACAGGACATTGCGTTACGTGGATTAGGTAACTATTGGTTAATGATGTGACGAGGGTTGGGCGGAGTTTTAGGTACTTTGTTGTACATGGGCAGAGACGCGTCCGTAGTCATTGAAATAACTTCTTTGGCGCATCTAGAGATTCTCGCGACAATATTTCACACGGATTCCCCGTAACGTGATCATGTGGTACCTTCTCGCGAGTCTTCAGAAATGGTATAAAGAAGCACCAATATGAAACAAAGGTAGCCATCGACAAAGTCCAGTTCGGACGAAACGCGTTTTAGATGCAGAGTACTCCTGCCTGAAAGACCTTATTACAAGTAACCACTCGTTGGTAATGTATCACTGCTTTACTCTTTATATTGATTGCACTGACATGCTCCAAAATGCGTACTATGTTTACTGATATATTTTGTTATATAAAAATTTTGTTATAATTGTTATACATATTATTACATACGTATTATTATTTTTATAATGCATATGTGCACTTTGTGATACTTAAAGGGTATCTCCACTGATAAAAGTCACCTGGGTTGTAAGGATAGATATGTGTAAGGTGGATATGTACCTGAAGTATCCTGTGTCTTTCAGCAGTAGTTTAGAAGAAATCCAATGAGTTTCCCCCAGAACTCTGTGGATGGTGCAGGTCCGCCCATTTTCAGTGACTGCCTGCATGGGAAATGTCTGGCGCGCATTTTCCTTTAGTGCATGCGCAGAACGTAAGAGGATCCGTCGGGACTGCTGTCCGTGTGATCTGACTGGTTGGTCGATTCTATATATATATATACACACACACACACACACACTTCAAGCTACTGAGTTCACTGATTAATGGAGGAATAATCACATGACCATCACAGCAGGGATAAAGTTATTGAGAAATTTAAAGCAGGCTTAGGTTACAAAAAGATTTGCAAAGCCTTAAACATCCCATGGAGCACTGTTCAAGCGATCATTCAGAAATGGAAGGAGTATGGCACAACTGTAAACCTACCAAGACAAGGCCGTCCACCTAAACTCACAGGCCGAACAAGGATAGCGCTGATCAGAAATGCAGTCAAGAGGCCCATGGTGACTCTGGACGAGCTGCAGAGATCTACAGCTCAGGTGGGGGAATTTGTCCATAGGACAACTATTAGTCATGCACTGCAAAGTTGCCCTTTATGGAAGAGTGGCAAGAAAGCCATTGTTAACAGAAAAGCATAAAAAATTCCCGTTTGCCACAAGCCATGTGGGGGACACAGCAAACATGTGGAAGAAGGTGCTCTGGTCTGATGAGACCAAAATGGAACTTTTTGGCCAAAATGCAAAACGCTATGTGTGGCGACAAAATAACACTGCACATCAGCAGAACACACCATCCCCATTGTCAAATGTGGTGGCAGCATCATGCTCTGGGGGAGCTTCTCTTCAGCAGGGTTCCAGCTGTTGATGGGAAGATGGATGGAGCCAAATACAGGGCAATCTTGGAATAAAACCTCTAAAGTCAGCAAAAGACTTGAGACTGGGGCAGAGGTTCACCTTCCAGCAGGACAACGACCCTAAACATAAAGCCAGGGCAACAATGGAATGGTTTAAAACAAAACATATCCATAAGTCGAGGTACCTATTTTTACCTGAAATTATAAGCCGAGGGTAGAAATTAGTTGCCCTTTAAATGGACAGCAGAATTCCCATACATGAATCCCATACAGTAATAGCCAAATCCAGTACCGTAACCCCCAATTCCTGGCACTCGAGATGTTTGGAAACTACAACTCTCAGCATGCTTTGTTGCTGGGAGTTTCAGTTTCTAAACATGTGGAGTGGCAAGGTTCAGTAAACGTTTAATTAAGTATGGCAGCCATACTTAAAGGGTAACTAAAGTAAAAAAAAAAAACTAATTTAGATTTATCCTCAATAAAAGATAGTTTTATGGTTGTAAACACAAAAAAGACATACCCCCCTCAACCAGACCCAGGTACACACACCTACTGATCTACTTATCCATATGGTGGCAGCCATATTTAAAGGGTAACTAAAGTAAAAAAAACTAATTTAGATTTATCCTCAATAAAATATATTTTATGGTTGTAAACACAAAAAAGACATACTCCCTCAACCAGACCCAGGTACACATACCTACTGATTTACTTATCCATTACTGTGGCAGCCATACTTAAAGGGTAACTAAAGTCAAAAAAATTAATTTTGATTAATAATAAAAAAGGTTTGTATTTTTTAACCCCCATGTGGCACAGTTACATACACCTACTGACCTACCCCTCCATTACTGTTGCAGCCATACTTAAAGGGTAACTAAAGTCAAAAAATTTTTTTTGACCAATCATCAAAGAAGTTTGTTTTTTTTAACCCTCAACCCGACACAGGTACACACACCTACTGATCTACTTATCCATTACTGTGGCAGCCATACCTAAAGGGTAACTAAAGTAAAAAAATAAATTGACCAATCATCAAAAAGATACAGAGAGATTCAATAAAAGTTCTTATCATTGAAAATGGTGCTAATTTTGCCCTAACCAATCAGATGTTAGCTTTCTGATTGATTGGATCAAAATTAGCACCACTTTGGGCTGGGTACACACAAAAGTTTTTTTTGTCCCAAACAAGCGTTCACTACAAACTCATCATTCCCATTATTGAGTTGTAAAATCTGCAGCAAACACACATATTCCCTTCCAAAATACAGCCCTTCAAGCCAAATTCAAAGTTTATATTTAAACTTTCCCTTTCTAGTTTCTACTGATTGGCTGTTGGATGGGTCAAACATGCTCAGATCTCTACAGAGCAACTGAATCAACCCAGGCGCTGGGTCAAGGGCAAGACCATAACGGTCTCTACTAGGGGTCCTGCAAACAGGAAGTCAGTATTTCGGTTTCATTTATTTATACACAGACAAAATGCTGAATTGGCAGATTAAAATCATTTGGATAAAAAAGTACTGCTCTGTTTTCTGAAAAGTATATGTATTTTTACTGAACTTCCCCTTTAAGGTTCGTACACACATGCGATCGACGGGGCCGACCTGCGACGCACGTTGTGTATGAACAGCCATTTCGCCCGATAATCGTGCCATGTATGAGCACTGTATGGATGTTTTGATCCACAATCCTTGGGTTGTAGCCCCTGTAAATGAAGTCTGCTTTGAGTGTTTTTAGGTGGAGGTCCCTTCAGTAGCGTCAGCACATATTCGATTATATGGCTACTGGCTTGCAGACTCTGAAGTGGCTCTAATGTGGATGTGGTAGATAAAAGAGGGAACTTTACCCACTGTGCTGAAATTCGCTTCTTGTTGCTGCCCAGTGGAGAGGAGAATCTGGGCCTTCTATCCTTCCTTTGCAGCAATCCCTTAGGTTGCGCTGTGGATTTCCTAGGGGTTGTAGGAGTCGTGGCTCATTCCTCCCCAATCCCATGAGCTCCAAGGCTAATTGCCTTGTTGCACTTGGACACTTATGGACATTAAGATGTGTATTTTTTGAATATGCTGTTTCCCATTTGTTAATTGTATAAGCCATTATTTCACCTGCATGAGTATAATAATATAAAGGTTTAAGATATACCTATGTAACACTATAAATAGGTAAATTAGTGGGGTGTTTTTCACACCGGACAAAGGAGCATTGTGCCCTAAAATGTTGTATGATTGTGTTGATACAATAAACACATAACGTCTGCTCAGAGATATCTTACAGGGTCCCTATATACTTGTAAGAAAATGTAATCTGCAAAGTGCAGTTCAGGATCAATGAAAGAACCCAGAAAATAGTTAATGCAGTTTCATTGTTTATCTGACACATTCCATTTCTTAGGATGAATACACAAGTGTGATCACGGGGGCTGACCCACCACGCACAGTGTGTATGCATGGCCATTTCGCCCGATAATTGTGCCGTGTATGGATGCCAGAATAATTTAACATCTCCTTTGCTTTTTACAATTTTTTTTTTGACAGATGAGCTCATCAGACAAGTGACTATTAACTGCGCAGAACGTGGTTTACTCTTGCTTAGGGTCCGTGATGAAATTCATATGACCATATCTGCTTACCAGACTCTGTATGAAAGTAGTATTGCTTTTGGCATGAGAAAGGCTTTGCAAGCAGAGCAGGGTAAATCAGATATGGAAAAGAGAGTAAGTTTCTTTTAACTTGTATTTGGTTCTTTTCTTCATGAAATGTGCTATATATTGGTTATTCTAGTACTTTTGCCATGATATTAAACAAAAAAAAACTGCCCAGCACAATCCATTAATAATGGGTAATGGTACTTTCAGTGTTAGAATTATTTTCTTTGTCTAATATATCGCCATTGATTTACCATTTTAATAATACGTTAGACCCATTTATTTAGTATCCACTGCAGGAAGGGGTCTAATCTCTGAAATAATCTGCAGTTTATTGCCACTGTGTTGTTTTTTTACCTAATATGCTCTGTTATGCCTCAAGGTTCGTACACACCTGCCGATTTTCACCAGACCCCAGAGCACGACAAACGGCCGATAGTTG
Organism: Hymenochirus boettgeri; assembly: GCA_019447015.1. Taxonomy (NCBI): domain Eukaryota; kingdom Metazoa; phylum Chordata; class Amphibia; order Anura; family Pipidae; genus Hymenochirus; species Hymenochirus boettgeri. The sequence goes on from CM033470.1 coordinate 161,503,084, forward strand.
TGCATGCGAGCGATAGGGGGTCGTTCGGCAATCGCGAACGCATACACACGCGCGACTATCGGCCGTTCGTCACAGGTGTTCGTTGGGGGTCTGGTGAAAATCATCAGGTGTGTACGAACCTTAAGAGTTGCAATGAGCACCTCTATTTCTACAAACCTGTTGTTGGTTTTAGATATAATCTTATGGATTGTGCTGTAAAGTGAATAAAGCATGGTCTTACCTTTATAGCTGGCTGCTATATGGAGGGTTAGGCAATATTGTAATCTCTAACTGTTTTTGTTAGGATGTCACTGTTGATACCCTCCAGAGACTCACTGTGATAGTCATGACATCAAATTATCATAGTATTACCTGATATATATTTTTCCATAGCCAGTTTTTTTGTTACTTCCAAACCATATAAAAAATTACCTTGTAGAAGTGTAGACTTTAAGCCTGTTACAATAACAGGCGCTAGAAGCCCAGAGTACCTCCATCCTCCCAAGACCACAGTTCCCTCTTAGTGTCCCAGACCCAGGGTCCCCCCTCTGTCCCAGGGCCCCCCCTCTCTGTCCCAGACCCAGGGTCCCCCACTCTGTCCCAGACCCAGGGTCCCCCACTCTGTCCCAGACCCAGGGCCCTCCTATAAATAGAGCTAGACAGATAGAGTTATATAGATAGATAGATAGATCAATAGACAGATAGAGTAAGATAGATAGATAGCAGAGTTAGATAGATATAGATAGTAAAATAGATAGATAAATAGCAGAGATAGATAGAAACCTCCTGCTCCGGTACAATAATTAGCAATCCGGTACAAATCGATATGTGCCTTCTGCCCGGTACAGCACATTTAAAACTGGTACAATACTGGGCAAACTGGTACAGTTGGAGGGTATGGCGTATCAGTTTTTCTGGCAACGCTCTTTGCAGGACACACACACACGAACACAGGGGCGCACACTTGTATTTTATTATATAGGATATTAAAGTATATTTATTGTCCCCACATTGACATAGTAAGCTGGCCCCTCCCTTCATGCAGTCAATCAAGGCTGTGACAACTGACATCAAAGCCAATAATTGACTGTTGTTTTCCATCTCTGCACATGCTCAAGTTTATAAAAAGCTCATTGAGCAGAGGGAGGAGGCAGATACCTTTTGCCAGTAAGGAATATAACCTCATTAAATATCTGCGTACAAATGCATGTTAGGGTTGCGGGCAGATAACTTAAGTCACCATATTTTTTTTTGTTTTAAGGGTGGACTTGCCCTTTAAGCGAGGTGTAATAATTTTTACTTAGTTACATGATGTTAGAAGTACTACACTAATCATTTTAATTGCAAAGATTGGTGTTAAAATGTCCAGGAGATGGCAGCATTTTTGAGCTTTATTCATTTATTGTAAAACTGATATTTGTAGCAGGCGAAAGAAAACTTTATGTGGATGTGTACTTTGTATTTTTAAAGCAGTGCATTATTTACCATAGATTGCAGAGTTAGAGATGGATAAGAAGAATCTAGAGACAGAGGTAAATAAACAAAAAGCCAAATGCGAAGCTACAGAAAAACGTGAAGCAGAGAGACGCCAAGTGGAAGAAAAAAAACATGCAGAGGAGATACAGTTCCTTAAGAGAACTAACCAACAGCTAAAGGTAAAATGTGCTGGAGCCTTATTTGATATCTATTTGTGCTGGTATTTCAAAAGTTGTAGGAAGAAAAGATCTATTCATTTAAATAGGGAATATATTAGTATGTACATTATTTGTACATTCTCCCAAAGAGATGGATGATATTAGTGCCACATGTGGGTTGGCAGTAGGGGAAGCTGGACTGCATATGTGCCAGCTTCCTCCCATTGACTGATAGAATCAGACAAATATTTTTTTAATAAGATACAGATGTATATTTATCAATGCATAGACTGCGCTATACCCTCTCTGTGTAAATTAACCAGCTTTGTGCAACAAATGAGGTAGATTTTATGAAATACCGTATTTTGCTTTTAATGTTTTGAATGTAAAAATATTAGCTCAATTGACTTAAGAAACTTAACAAAAACAGGGTTATAATAAATTGGAAGACTAATAGTTAAACAATGTAATTAGTTGCTTAACCAGCCTGCTTGCTACTTAAGGCTAAGTACACACATCAATATTTTGACGCTAATATTTCAAATTGGTTGAAATATTGTCGGTTGCAGCGAAAAATAGCATTTTGAAATTTATTGACATGTATGATCAAGTTTTTATTCGATTTGGACAAAGTTTCAGTTGTGGTATCTGTTGTATTCAATTAGATCAACTGGACTTGAAATGTAGTTCTTGAAGACGTTTCGCTAGTCATCCGACTGGCTTTCTCAATTCGAATGCACTTGTACAAGAATCTGTGGCAATTATGTACCCTGGAAACCCAATTAGCATATCACAGCCAGGTGTTAAGGTGTGATTAGATAGTGGCTAAGAGGTGTTAAGGAACGCCCAGAGTAAGGTGTTAAAACACATTGTACATGGCAGACAGTTGGTGTCGAACCCCCCCACCTCTATTTAGGCTTGGTTTCTTTATTTTCACATAAATGGCCTCCTTAACACCTCTCTTGAACCATCACGTTCCTTCGCCAGTATGTTAACTTACAATCTTCAAAGTTATGTCCTTTATCCTTAAGATGCAGATACACGGCTGAGTCCTGACCCGAGGAATTGGCTCTTCTTTGCTGGGCCATACGTTGATGCAGTTGCTGTTTGGTCTCCCCCCCCACATACAAATCATGGGGGGGGAGACCACACGCAACTGCATCAACGTATGGCCCAGCACAGAAGAGCCAATTCCTCGGGTCAGGACTCAGCCGTATCTGCATCTTAAGGATAAAGGACATACCTTTGAAGATTGTAATGTTAACATACTGGCGAAGGAACTTGACTGGTTCAGAGAGGTGTTAAGGAGGCCATTTATGTGAAAATAAAGAAACCAAGCCTAAATAGAGGTGGGGGGGTTCGACACCAACTGTCTGCCATGTACAATGCTGTTTTAACACCTTACTCTGGGCGTTCCTATAACACCTCTTAGCCACTATCTAATCACACCCTTACACCTGGCTGTGATATGCTAATTGGGATTTTCCAGGGTACATATTGCCACAGATTCTTGTACAAGTCATTCTGAATTGAGAAAGCCAGTCGGATGACTAGCGAAACGTCTTCAAGAACTACATTTCAAGTCCAGTTGATCTAATTGAATACAACAGATATACCATGACCTGGATGAATGAGAACCTTCACAAGCATAGTTCAGTTGTGGTATTTCAACCCAATCAGCTGGAATATCTGAGGGTGGGGTTGAAATATTGGCCTGTGCACTATGATCCGCTCGCGCTTTTAAATGCGCATACTAGTGTGGCCCAATTGAACTAGCCATACTAGGTGCGTTGTGGCATTTGTCTGTTGATCGCAGCACATGCTATTAACTTTTTTTTGTGATTCGCATGCGGTCCAACCCCGAAAATAAAAGGGATCGCAACGTAAGCAGCCACCAACACAGCCAAGCGATCAGTGTGGCCTCGACCTAAGTGTTTTTTTGTTATGTTGTCGGAGCAAAAATAAGACCTGGGATAAATTGCTCAAAAATGGGTAATATTTTTGAATCCTAATGTTCTATATATCATTATATTTTAGGCACAATTAGAAGGAATTATTGCACCCAAGAAGTAAAAAGACAAGAGACACATCTGCAAACAGGCTGTCTGGGATCCAGAATCTTATTATAGTGCAAGTGCCAAGAAATATTATTAACTATTATTATTAAATATTTTTATTTTTTAATTTGTTTTATTAATGCCAAAGTGCAATTGTAACATATAGGATGTAGTTTGACAGTAATTGTTTTTACAATTTTCAGACATATATTTTACAGTCATTATAGTTCGTATATATTATCTTTCCGAGTATATATAGCAATGGCTTAACAGATATACAGTGGTTTATCTGATTCTATTAAACATTATAGGATATATATGACCAGTTTGTATTGGTGAAGAATATAAAGTTACAATCGTACCTTGTATTTACATATTGTTATATATTAACTAATAAAAGAAACATTAATTTAAACATTCAACTGTTCGACTCTGTTTTAGTGGTTTGACTCATTATAAAGAGTCCTCGGTAAAGATTTATATAGCACAGATTATCTATTTAATTTGCGATTTGCATTATGTGGGATGCTTCGTACCATATATTCCAGACTTTATAAAATTTATTTGGGCATCCTCTATGCATATAAATTACCCTCTGGAATGGCAGTATATTATTAATAAATGCCAGCCACTGGGGTACATCGGGAGGGTCTGGGGCCATCCATTTTGTGATAATGGCTTTCCTGGCATAGAAGAGAGTCTCTCTGAGAAACGTGGATTTGTTCCTATAGGAGGTCCTCTTCCAGTATCCCCAGTATAAGTAGCTTATTGCCAAGAGAAATGATGATTCCTAGTATTGATGATAATATTGTAGTTACTTCATGCCAAAAACATTGAACCCTATGGCAATCCCATATTAAGTGCCAGAAGTCTGTTTCTGCTGTTCCACATTTAGGGCACTCATCGGATCTTTTATTATCATACCGTATATACTCGAGTATAAGTCGACCCAAGTATAAGTCGAGGTACCTATTTTTACCTCAAAATTTAGTTAAAAACTGGTTGACTCAAATATAAGTCGAGGGTAGAAAATATGACCCTTCTACTACAGTACAGTTCTTACCTATCCTGTCCCTGACCCAAATGACTCCCTTACTCTCCCCCCCACCCTATTTCCCTGCCACTACAGTACCCACCCTTCCACTACAGTAGTTTTTTTTTTATGCAGACTTACCTTTTTCCAGGTGCTGTGGGTGCTGTCACAGTTGAAGGAGAGTCCGGTCACTTACTTGATGGAGGAATCCGGCTGCCGCATTCACTGTGATGGAGGAATCCGGCAGCCGCATGCACTGATGGTCGCATCCACTGACGCCAGTCTCATTTCCCGGCGCCGAGTAGTGACGTCAGTGGATGCGACCATCAGTGAATGCGGCAGCTGGATTCCTTCATCAAGTGAGTGACTGACCCGAGTATAAGTCGAGGTTCATTTTTCAGGCTGTTTTTACAGCCTGAAACCTATTTATACAGAGAGGGTGCATATAAGACTGGTTCAGGATATATATAGCTGTATTACTCTGTTATTAGCTGCAGGTGAGACTAGTCTGTAAGCCTCCGCCATATCATTCCAGTCATCTTGTTGCAAATTGGGCATATATCTGGTCCATTTAGTGCGGTTTCTATATATGGCTGGGATTTAGCAGTTATAAATCATGTATATCATTTGGAGGTTAATCCTTGTGGTCCCTGAGTCTGTAGTACACCTATAACTGGGTGATTGGTAAGCGTTATATTCAAGGTTCCAAATTGGGCTCTACAGCAGTGGCGGAGTTGGAAATATCTAAATAGGTAATGTGGGGGTTATTTTGTTTGAAGTTGTTCAAAAGTACAAAACTGGCCATTTTGATATATCTGTTCCATCATGGTTACTTCCACCCTAATCCAATCATTATTACCAGAGAAGGAGTATGGTGCATATAGTTTCCCCATAGTGGAGTAGAGTCAAAGGGTACTTGTATACCTAGTATCAATAGGATTTCTTTCCACACTCCAAAATTGAGTATGTAGTGCTGTACCTGGTCCCACCATATGCTTTGGAGGTGCTTGTAAGAAAGCCACAAAGTTACCCTTTACATAACATATTAAAGGGCATGTCCACCCCCAAAACTGTATTTTAAGCAAACTACTGGCCCCAATGTGTAGTGTAGAAAAATCCTTACCTTACATCCCTGCTCCAAATTGTTCTCCTCTAATGTCCCTCCAAAGTCCAGAAAACTGACCATCAGGAGCCTGGCCGAATCCATATAGGACTCTACCTCTCCTCCGGTAGAATTTGCACATGCTCAGTACAGCCCTCCCTCCCCCTAGCTACAAACCCCTTTTCTGTAGTGTAGGGCCCCCAACCACTATAGTAATTTGTCTAAAAACTCCCCCGATCTATACTCACTTTGCCTCTTTCCCCCAGCGTTCTGTGCAGCCAGAAGGCACGTCCTGAGAGGCAGCCAATCACGGTAGCGGCTGCCGGTCCGGCATGCAAGCAGAGGACCGTGGCAGAACATCGGAGTAGAGAGGTAAAGTAAATAATGATTGGGGGAGTTTTTAGACAAAAAACTATAGAGGTTGGGGGTGGGGGACGGAGCCCTACACTACAGAAAAAAATGAAAAAAGGCGTGGACATGCCCTTTAACATTTTTTTCTGAGATATTTAATACAGAAGATGCACATACCCAACTTTGTATATAACGTATATGAGAAGCTAGATAGTATAAGCACATATCTGGGAGCGCTAAGCCCCCATTTTCTTTAGGTTGTTGTAGAGTAGTGAGTTTAATACATGCTCTACCTGATTGCCATAAGAATCCCACAAATAGACTTCTGATTGCGTTGAAGAAATGCTTCGATATATTTACCAGGGAATGTTGTATTGTGTATAGGAGTTTTGGTAGTATAATTGTCTTAAATAGGTTTACCCTGCCAATTAAGTTCAAGGGTAGGTTTCTCCATATTTGTAGTTTAGTTTTAACAGTATTAATTAGTGGTATTATATTTAGCTCGTAGTAATGTGAGGCATGGTTGGTTTAATCATACCTAGGTACTTAAAGGAAGTTGGTATGTTAGCGTTGCTAGAACTGTCTGGGGGATATCCAGGGGACATAGCACTGATTTTTGCCAATTCATTGAAAGGCCAGAGTATCTGCCAAATTGTTCTATGGTTTGCATGGCCAGGTTTAGGGGGTCCCCTCACTCTCTAGGTATAGCAGCATATCATCTGCATACAATCGTATGCATTCTTCTAGTTGTCCGATCACGGTGATTGAGTGATGTAAACGAATTTGTATTGCTAGAGCCTCAATTGCTATAGCAAATAAATATGGAGAGAGGACAACCCTGTCTAAATTGTCTTGAGGTAGAGTTATTGACAGTTACTGATGCTACTGGGCACTCATATACTATTTTAATCCAGGTTATGAATTTATCGCCGAAACATTTTTTCAGACATTCCCAGAGATATACCCATTCAATAGAATCAAAGGCCTTGTGAGCATCCAGTGATACTATCACTCTTCTGCCTACATTGTCATGGTGCTACTACGTAGTCCAAAATAAGTTTCCCTAGACTAGGACCCTAATCTAACTGGTGGTATTACTCAAGACAGTTAAAATCTCATAAGGACTGAGACAATATCATTATAAAAGCAGCAGCATCTAGTTTCAAAGCATGCTGCAGGCAGACCAAACACCTGTATTACGCCCCCTCCTGATACGATCTCAGGAGGAGAATCAGGTGTTATCATAGGTCGCCAAACAGTCCAAAAACAGACCCCGACACATTTCATCCTAATGCTAGGACTTAATCATAATAAGTGAGGGGCCTTGGCGCCCCAGCTTCTCAAATACGCATGATGCGTCCTCTCTGGACGCTGATTGGATAATCTATAACCCAATCAGTGGCGGGAGGTGGAACCCCCCCCTCCCTCCTACTCCAGAGGGAAAATTAACCAAATAGATGCTGGACCTTAATTAGCCGGCTGAATCAATGAAAGAAGCTAGAGACCGCTGGTGCGGAAAAAATAGCGGCATGTTAGTCACAATGAAGAACCCGGGAGTGGGTAGACATCGAGTAATGCGGACCACTCGTACATGACTGCAGTGGTCTGTAAAGTTGGGCATAACAACAGGTGATCCCGTATATATCTAAGCAGAGGCAGAAAAGGCTGAGCCACGGTTTGAAATGGTAAAAGCACAAGGCTAAGAAGTATCCTGCCAAACAAAATACAGGGGGCAGCTACCCCAGTAACAGGTTAACAATCTGACTCCCTAAAGTAGTGATTATCGATTATGTCATCCAGAATAACCTATGGATGATTATTAAAAGTAAATATACTGCCCATGATCAGATCTATTGTTAACAGTAATGGTCATTCTGTGGACATTATATACACATTAATTGGTCTCATGGTATGCGACCTATCTATATATGTATACTAAGGTTGTGCAGGAAAGGAGCACTATTAATCAGTTTATTCAAACAACCATAACCGTCCTGTTGCTTGAATAAACTTTGATTGAGTGCTCCTTTCCTGCAAAGCTTTGTATTTACTTTGGAAGCACCCGGGCGGAGACACCAGCAAGGCGAGAGTGCGACCCTTCACCGCATATGTATACTAAGGGATATGGTTGTATCATTATAGCCAGGTAAGTATACAGACAGTAAAAAAAAAAAAAAAAAAAAAGTCACAATGATATTGAATGCATCGTCCTAAAATTGAAGATGCAAGTAGACCCCAGAGAAAAAGGGTAAGTATTTGATCATAAGGCAGAAGATGGATCCAGAGGCAAGGTAAGTATAGAATATAGTCTCCTGATGTGGAGAGTGATGCCTGGACAGACGTGTAAGATATAATCATCATGTGTTGCACAGATGTCGCTTTTTTTAATTTGCGAGTCCTTACAAAAAGGCATTATACTGAATTTTCTCATTGAGGCCAGATAGTGCTAAGGTATTTAATAGAAAAATCCATCTGCTCTCCATTTTAAGTAACTTATTCTCTCTGGCTCCTAATAGAACCCTTTCGAGGATCAACCATTCCATGCCTTTTGCTGTGGCATTGTGATGGTTCAGAAAATGAGCTGCTACTGTGGTTATTTTGTCCAAACGTTGCTTTTCTACTGTCGCTGTCCTGATATTTGAAATATGCTCAATTATATGCTCTTTATCTTTTATAGATGTCATACCAACATATTTTTTGTCACAAGGACATATAATGGCATGATTTGTGATATATTTGACAAACAAACATTGATAAATGGATACAAGCTTGGGTAGATGCTTTAAAAAAAAACAAAAAAAAAAAAAAACAAGTCAGTCAAAGTGGAAGGTTATCTCCTGTAGAATTAGTAGACAAATTTAGAAAAAGTAGACATTACTTTGGTCTAAAAGATATTAAAGGGCATCTATGTGTTCTGTAATTCCCCCCTCCCTCCCACAGTACCTTTATTTTCTTCAGTTTCCTCCTCTATCCCAAGATATACAAGTTAAAAGAAGTCAAGATTTCAATACACAAATCCTGCTTGAGCTGTCAATCAAATCCGCTAATAGCATGCCGTACACAAGTTTTACAGCAAGTCTCCCAATGACTCCTTCCTGCTCACTGAAATGCTTGGCAAATACAGGGTTAAAAACAAAAGGAAAGTAGAAAAAAAACAAGCTTTCACCAATTTGTCTGTCAAACGGAGATCGGGCTGCAGTGATAAGGCAGGACTCGGGTCTTTCCTAACTCACCCACCTCCCACTCCTTATGTAGCAAGTGTGTACAACGGCGACACTTGCTCTCTACAGGCTTACATAATGGGGTTTTTATTTTGTTGTTGTTTACAAAGGTGAGAGTGACGTGTAGGAAGATTAATGTGCATCTTGGTTCATATCTGGATTATATAAACGGGGAATGATCAGAGATGGGAGGCTCTGCAGTAAATCAGCCACAGAGCAAGGTGAGAATAAGGCAGAATATGCTAACTTTTTATTTTGTCTGGATTGGAGCAATGTATAAATTTCACTATAGATGCCCTTTAAAGGGTAATTTGATAGATCACCCCCGTGCACCTGCCTTTCAGGCTGTTATATATTTATTAAATTTATCCTATGCCTTTACATACAGATTTATTTAATGTAAAATATGTGAACCTGGTCTATTTTCAGTTAAGGCAGATCCCAATGAAAATATACAGAGAAATACTTTTGAGAAGCACATCAAATAAAGATGCAACAGGACACAATATCTAGGGAAACCTGTATGCTTCCCCTATTCCACAACCAAGCGCATTAGCATTGATTACACCATTCACCTATTTTTGCTTATAACCGACACTACATTTAAAACTTTTCACACATAAAAAAGGAGAAATTTTTAAAAGTCTTATTTTATTACAAAAAGCTTGCCGGTTATTGTCGCTGTTTTGATTTTTTGTGTCGCACATTCTGGCCTTGTGAATCAATTTTCTTTTTGTTGCGATTCTTGTTCTTAACATTGTGAGTGTCATAATACCGAACACCAACTTTCTTAGAGTGCTGCTGCCGTTCAAGCCGTCTCCTCTGCAAAACAAATGGGGATTAGGGGGGGAAGGAATTTTTTTGCGGAGTATAATACTTTTTCTGCAGTCTCACCTCTTTAGATGAAAGTTTCTTTCGTGGATTTTGGCTTTCTTCTTCATCATCATCATCATCGGGTTTTCTTTTCCTCCCTTTACCTGTAAAGTATCATTATTAACACAATCTCATGAAAGTCACACCAGAGTGCTGTAACTGTCAACACACATTTGTAAAACGCAACTGAATGAACATCAAATGAGTAATAGCTCTTTTGTATGTATTTTATTTGATATATAGTGCTGCATAATCAGCAGCACTTTACAATTAATTAATTCACATCAGACTATGCCCTAATAGGGGCACTTTCATATTATGGATTATAAAAAGTTTGGTTTTGTTCTCCTTTTAAAGGAAAACTATAGTGTATATTAAGTTTTTTCAAAAACAGTTAAAAATCAAAAAAGTACCTGGGGCAGGAAGGTAGGATTGGTACTTTCTACCTACCAATATCATCAGCACTATATTTAATACAGGAAGGCCCATGGAACTAACCTGGCAGATGAAAACTGTACATGCTTTAGCTCCTCAACAAAACCATATTGGGACATAGGAATAATCAATCCTACTTCCCTCATTTTTAAAAAGTAAATTTTTACAGTATAGACATCCTTTTATGTAGCTTGTAAATTTCATTAACCACTTATTGTCACATTATGTATGTATAAATTAGCATGTGTAAAAAAAGGGGATTTTTGTACTTACCAGTAACATCCTTTCCTCTGAAGCCGTAAGGGGGACCCAGGAGACCTTGGGGTTATATCCATTCTCCAGGAGAGCGGACACTCAAAAGAAGAAGAGAGGCTCTGGTGCTCCTCCCCCCTCTTGGGGTATATACAGCTCAGCACCCGAAACCTCCACTAGTTAGTCCCAAAGAGGGAGTGAAAGACCACAGATACCGAAAATTCAATATTAACATATTAACCAGGGAGTGAAGCTACTGGGTGCCCCTTACGGCTTCAGAAAAAAGGATTTTACTGGTGAGTACAAAAATCCCCTTTTCTCCTACAGGGGGATCCAGGAGACCTTGGGGACATCCCAAAGTCCCAAATTTCTAGGGTGGGCTGAAAGATATCTATAACTCTGTAGCCCTCAGGCCCGAGCGACCTAAATCCTGGTCTGCGAACACATGGAGGCGGTAAAACTTTAGAAAAGTGTGGATAAAGGGCCACATTGCTGCCCGTCATATTTGGTCCACTGAGGCACTATGGTGAGCTGCCCAAGATGCCCCTACTGCCCGAGTAGAATGAGCTGTAGTGACTAAATAGCAGCAGACAATCGTAGACTTGATCCACCTAGCAAGTGTCTGAAGCAAAGCGCAGGATAACCGGCAGGGTCCGGCCAGGAGGACGAACAAGGCCTGAGAGAAACGGAAATCTGGTGTGTGATCAATGAAGATCCTGAGAGTCCGCACCACATCCAGAGAGTGCAATTTGTGCTCTCTAGCAATGGAAGGATTCGGAAAGTAGGAAGGAACCACTATCTCCTGGTTAATATAAAAAGAGGAGATCACTTTAGGAAGGAAAGCAGCGCGAGGGCTTATAAGAGACTTGTCTAATTGGAAAGATTGGAAAGGTTGCACTGACAAGGCAGCCAGTTCAGAAGCTCTCCTGATGGACAAAATGGCTAGCAGAGAACAGAATAGGGACTTAGCCTGGTCTTCTGGTTACTCTTGAATGCTAAGGATCTGTAGGACTGTCTTGATAAGGTCTTGATTGCCTCTGGAGTGAATGTGGTTTGTAGCTCATGTTCGGAAGAGACGGATTCCAATTCTCCTTCTTCCGAGTTCTCCCCTTCTTCCAAATACCCTTCCTCCGTGGGAGGATTCAGGTTTCAAGAGGTCTGATTGATCACTGAACCCTACGATACATTCTAGTCAGGATTACTGATTGGAGGACCTGGGAAATGAAAGCCGACAAAACGGACATCGACGTTGTTAAATATTTAGCCCAGACTGGTTCGGAATCCTGGGAGGCAGTGCCCGGAGGATCCGGATAATGCCAACCCGATGGCGGATTCTTTAGAGAATCAATGGATTCCAGGAGGGTTTTGGCCCACTCAGGGTACTGACTGGCAATTTCAGTCTGTACAGGCTGGGGGTCTTGGTTTGAGCTGCATGGCGCACAAAGTGGCCCAGATACACCGGCAGGCAACTTTCCTTGGCACAAGGCACATACATAGGAAATGGCGTGGGCAGATTTAGCTGCCTGTAATGCTGCCCTAACTTAGTAAGAATAGAGCACAGGGTAGATTCACTTTTAGTAGGATGAAGGAGGAAGCAGAGGGATACTGGCACAACGCTGGAGCTGGATTCTGTAACAATGAAGGAGTTGAATACTGGAACAATGGAGTAGGCTGTAACAATGGAGGAGCTGGATACTGGAAAAATGGAGTAGGCTGTAACAATGGAGGAACTGGATACTGGAACAATGGAGTAGGCTAATAGGCAAGAAACACGGACCACAGGAACCCTAGATGCCAAACAATTGACAATCCATTCTCCTGAAAGCGGACACAAAAAACTGGAGTAGGCTTCCGGTGCTGAGCTGTATATACCCCAAGAAGGGGTAGGAGCACCAGAGCCCCTCTTCTTGTTTTGAGTGTCCACTCCTGGAGAATGGATATAACCCCAAGGTCTCCTGGGTCCCCCTGTAGGCGAAATAATAATGAATGTGTTTGTGGAGGTTCTCATTCATCCAGGTCATGGTAAATCTGTTGTATTCTGTTAGATCAACTGGATTTAAAGTTTAGTTCTTGAAGACGTTTCGCTAGTCATCCAACTGGCTTTCTCAATTCAGAATGACTTGTACAAGAATCTGTTGGCAATTATGTAGCCTGGATTAGCAATTAGCATATCACAGCCAGGTGTTAAGGACATATGATTGCCTGGCGGGATTGCATTGTGGCTAAGAGGTGTTATAGGAACAATGGCGTCCTATGATGTGACATCTCTCTTCACCTGTATACCCACCAACGAGGCTGTTGATATGGTGAGAAAACGGCTAGGCCAAGGCAGCACCCTTACCAGCAGAACAGATCTTAACCCAGAACAGGTGTGTTCCCTACTGGACTTGTGCCTGAATACCACCTATTTCAAATACAGGGAAGTTCTATAAGCAAAAACATGGATGTGCTATGGGATCTACAGTTTCACCCATTGTTGCAAAACTTTACATGGAGGAAGTGGAAACATAGGCACTTAATACATTTAAGGGCAAAGCACCCAGCCACTGGTTCAGATACGTGGAAGACACCTGGGTTAAAATCTGCCAGAAGGAAGTACAAGCCTCCAAAGAACACATCAATGCTGTAGACCAGAACATCAAATTTACAAGGGAAGAGGTACAAAACATTTACAGTCCTCAAGAAGGTACACCCCAGCACACCTTCTTTGGCACGGCCTCCAATTGATAGGTGCGATCCTCCCAGCCCTCCACCTCAAGGGCCACAGCAATACGGCAAAAGCAACAAAGTTGGAGGAGCACACTATTTCATTTCCAGTGTTTTATTTAGGCAAAAAGCATACAACGTTACAAAACAACACACTGGCTTTTTTTGACTGCTTGGTAAAAATCAGGGAGAATGGTAAACTGGAAGTAGAGGTTTACAGAAAACCAACCCACACAGATCAGTATTTGATGTTTGACTACCACCACCCTTTAGATCACAAGCTGGGTGTCATCAGAACCCTGAAACAAAGAGCAGAGAACATCCCCACTAGCACAGAGGTAAAGGCTAAAGAAATGAAACATCCCAGAGGAGCCCTTAAAACTCGTGGATATCCAGACAGGGTCTTTGCCAAAAGAAGAAGATGGAAAGAAAAGAGCATGAATTCCAACAGTGAAGGGGAAAAGCAAGACAGGAGGAAGAACATGGTCATCCCATATGTAGCAGGGGTCTCAGAGAAATTAAGAAGAATTTTCAAAAAACACCATATCCCTGTCTGCTTTAAACCAAATAATATACTGAGGCAGCAATTGGTTCATCCAAAAGACCCAATAACGAAACACAAGAAAATCGACATCATATACGCTGTGCAGTGAAGAGTGCTCGGATTTGTATGAGGGAGAGACCAAACAACAACTGCACCAATGTATGGCCCAGCACAGAAGAACCAATTTATCAGGTCAGGACTCAGCTGTGTACCTGCATTTTAAGGAAAAAGGACATACTTTTGAAGATTGTAATGTCAACATTCTTTCAAAGGAACAGGACTGGTTCAAGAGAGTTGTCAAGGATGCCATTTATGTGAAAAATAAAGAAACCAAGCCTGAATAGAGGTGGGGGGGGGGATCGACACCAACTGTCTGCCATGTACAATGCTGTTTTGACACCTTACCCTGGGCGTTCCTATAACACCTCTTAGCCACAATGCATCCCGCCTGGCATTCATATGTCCTTAACACCTGGCTGTGATATGCTAATTGGGATTTTCCAGGGTACATAATTGCCAACAGATTCTTGTACAAGTCATTCTGAATTGAGAAAGCCAGTCGGATGACTAGCGAAACGTCTTCAAGAACTAAACTTCAAGTACAGTTGATCTAACTGAATACAACAGAAATAATGAATGTAAGTTGCTAACTTTATTTGTAATACTGTAATTTGTTAAATGCCAAAATACCTTTTCCTTGCTGTTCATCTTCTTTTGGAAACATATTTTCTGTTAAATGCTTAGGGATTCTGTCAAGAAAATGAAATAAAAATTAAAGACTTGGTTATATAATCACCATCCAATCACTATTAACAGCCACATTAAAGGGTATCTCCACTGAGATACCCATAGAAGACAGAGTCCGTCGGGAGAACGGGAGGTAACACACATCTCCTTTACCTCCCATTCTTGAATAAAACTAAACGGCCAAACTATTTTTTCAGTGGAGATACACTTTAAAATTTTTATATTGCGTGTTACTGAAATAGCTATTACTGAGAATTAAAAGTGCAGTCTGCCTTCCCCCACTGCCGGCCTAATGACTGGGGAGGGACTTTTGGGGAGAGATGTGTGACATCAAATCGTCCCCATGGTGAAGCCATATGAGGGTATCTTTTAAAATCAAACTTTTAAAAGTTTAAAGAAGCAATCAAAGGTGCTTTAGAGCTGCTTCCCCCCAAGTTTATTTTTAATGTCACCACAACACTGTGTTGTTTTTTGTGCTAGTTGTCCATATGCTATACATTTGGAGACACAGAGATTAAAAAATTACATATGTGTGCCAGATGATGGAAAATAACAAGGGGACATTGGCCAAAAAAAGCATAAGACGGGGAAGAATGAGCAAAAAGAGTAACTGGGACATGGGGGAATGCCGTACGGCAATACCTACCACACTTCATTGACACAGTAATTTACTGAATCTCATGGGTGCACTGCACTTATAAGTATATACAATAATTAGAGCAGGAAGAACCTGCAGTTTTACCTTCCCACGTTACCACAATGCTTTACACTCTGGCCCATTCATTTGTGTGAACCTCAGTCACAAAAAAGATCGGGCTAGTCGGTTGTGCAGACATATAATGTTGGAAGATAAAAAAACGGTGTATGTCCACAGTTAGACAGTTAAACCTCTATGGCCACATTAAAACAGTTAAACCTCTATAGCTTTTGTCAAGAGATGCATAATTCAATTCTGTAATTTATAAATTAGTGTTTACAATTGGTTGCAAGGCAGTTTTTTTTTTAAAAGTATATTTTATACCACAATCTCATTCTAAAAATCAAATGTTTCAGCCCATTGTTTACTTCTCATTTGAGTTTGTTTTTTTAACAATCCTACGTATTCTTCAAACTACTCATATTTTCATTTGACCTAAACATGATTTTTCAGTTGCAGCAGAAAAGAACACCATGTTCCATGCTTTCTTCACTGGTGTTAATATCTTAATTAGAATTTTCAAATAACATGGATTAAATAAAAAATGTTAGCACAAA
This sequence comes from Hymenochirus boettgeri, assembly GCA_019447015.1. Taxonomy (NCBI): domain Eukaryota; kingdom Metazoa; phylum Chordata; class Amphibia; order Anura; family Pipidae; genus Hymenochirus; species Hymenochirus boettgeri. Next base: position 161,519,272 of record CM033470.1, read on the forward strand.
AGTATTTAATTAGTTGTTATAACAAAACAGATGCATTGGAATCCATCTCAAACTATCCCATGTGGTGCAGAGATGTTATTGCACAATAAGTACTTATGATACCAAGTTACTTTTTTTTTGCAAAGAATTTACATTTATTTAGTTAAGATTCCTTTGACATGCTCTGCACCTTAACACTTCCCGATTTAAAATAAAATGATCAAAGCCAAAGCTTTACATGCAGACTGCAAATGTGGAACAAGTAGTATGTGAGGTACCGTACGTGGAGAAGATAAAAAGAAGGCATTGAACTAAATTGCTTCTGGGAAATTACAAACTTGTCCCCATATTTAAACAGATGCAAGCAAAGTAGTGGTCTAGGCAAAGTATGTATCGTGTATGAACTACACATTTTAAAATATTGTCATTAACACATTGTGCAAGAGAATTAGATCTTTACTAGATCAGAAATTTGCTTGCTTGTTTGCAATTAGCATTAAATCTAGTGGTTTCAAACACAAAGTACATGCCACATGTGGAACCGACAAAGAACCAAGGTGTTTCAAACATACTTCTACACTACATGTTTGACTTGCCTCTGTTTTAAAGGGAACTATATTGTGTATTAAGTTTTATTTAAAAAGTTAAAATGAAAAATACTTGCGACAGGGATATAGGACTGGTAATTCCTACCCCCCAATATCATTTCTGTGAGGAGCACCAGCCAGAAGAAAACTGATCCTGCCAGGCTTCCTCCTGGCTTTAATACAGGACTAACCTGACAAATAGTACATGCCATAGCTCCTCAATGAAAATATTGTAACAGCTATAATCAATCCTACCTCCCTGCCCCAGGTACTTTTCATTTTTAAAAGTTAAAAGTTTTTATAATCCCTAAAGGCCCTTTCCGTTCCCTCTGACTTAAAGATTTTAAATGCCTTTTTCTTCCTTTCCATTTGCCTCTTTACATCAGAATTCAGCCACATGGCGCGGATTTATTTTTTTTACATTTATTTCCCAAGGGTATAGATTTAGATGTGAACTGGATTAAAATCCGCTTAAACACTTCTGTTCAGTACCTGATAATTCATTATCCCAGTTGACATTCTGAAAAGCTACTTTTAAAACCTGGGAAAATTTGCCTTCCTAAAATTAAAAGTCATTGTTAAACCCGCGCACTTTACCTTTTGATAACATAGTCCAAACGCCACTATTTCATGGTCACTATTCCCTAAGCCTCCAGTTACCTTTATATCTATAATGCACTCCACGATGTTAGATATTACCACATCCAACAGAGCTCCTTTTCTAGTAGGAACTTCAACCACCTGTGGGAGAAAATTATACTGCAGCAAATTCAGGAACTTTTCGCCTTTTTCTGTGATGGCAGTTCCACTACACCAAGCAATGTCAGGGTAATTGAAGTCCCCCATAATGAGCACACTCCCCAAACTTGCAGCCCTTGCCAACTGCATATGAAGCTGACTCACCTTCTCTCTGCTAGCATTTGGCGGCTTATAGCAGACACCAACAATGACATTACCCCCTTTCCTGTTGCCTAATTCCACCCATATTGCCTAAACTTTAACATCCATATCACATTCTTTTAACATAAACACATACTCCTCCCCCTTTCCTTTTTTCTCTGTCCTGCCTAAACAAGGCATATCCTTCTAAATTTACAGCCGAGTCGTGAGAACTGTTCAACCACGTTTATGCTATACCTATTACATCACACTTTTTATTCAACGTCATAATTTCCAATTCACTCATTTTGTCAGCCAGGCTTCTCGCATTTGGAAACATACATTATAGTTTATGATCCTGTAATTTATCCATACACATGCCTCCCTATCCACTATGCTAGCCCCACCCCCCTTTCCACCCACCACTGGCCTATCTACACCCTGCTTTCCTCCAGGGCTATCTATCCCAGTGAGACTGCTAATACCCCCCCCCCCCCAAACCTAGTTTAAAATCTCCTCCAACCCTCTAGCCATCTTCTCCCCTAAAACAGCTGCACCGCCATCAGTGAGGTGCAACCCATACCTACTAAAGGGCCTGTAGCCGATAGCAAAGTTTGCCCAGTTCTCTATAAACCCAAAACCTTCTTCCTTACACCACCCTCTTAGCCCCGCATTAATGCTCCTAAGCTCCCGCTGTCTCCCTAGCATAGCACGTGGCTGAAAACACTACCCTGGAGGTCCTTGCTTTTAACTTGGTACTTAACTCTTGGAAATCATGTTTAAGGACCTCACCTCCTCCTCTAACTTTGTCATTAGCACCAATGTGAACCAAGACCGCCGGGTCACACCCGGCCCCACCCAATAATCTGTCTACACGATCCACCACATACCGAACCCTAGCACCAGGCAGGCAACACACAGTTCGGCATGTAGGGTCTTGGCGGCAGATTACCCTATCTACCTTCCTTATAATGGAGTCCCGTACCACTACCTGCCTAACATTCCTGATCCTAAGTCCATCCTCCCTTGTATTAGACATGGCAGTCCCCTGGGTGCTCAAGGGATTAGCCTGCTCCATACATGCTAATTCCGAGCTGTCCTCCTCCATTTCATCACCTAAGGCAGCAAATCTGTTGGGATGGGCAATCTGGGAAGAAGCCACCCTACCCTTCTCTCCCCCACTTCTACTAATAACCCTAACAAAACTACCTCCCCCCTCAACCTTCCCTGTCCCACTTCCACTCACCTCTATACTGGCCCCAGCCAGTGCCTGCTGACCCCCCAGAGCCAATCCCTGCAATGCTGCAAGCTGTCCCCTTACACTCTCCACCTCAGCTTCCAAATAGGCAACCCACTCACACCTGACACAGACATAGGTCTCCTGGAACGTCTGCTCCAGGTTCCTATACATGTGGCAGGATGCACATTGCATGGTACCGACAAAGCTGTCCCTTCACTGTGTGTACAGTTCATAGATATTCTATAAATCATACAACAATGCACAACATTACAATTAATCTGGAACAAAAGGCAATTCTACATTAGCTTAGCACATTTGATATATTACCTTAAAGCAGAAAACCTTTTGGCTTTGGCTTTGGCCAGGAACTTTTTATACTTTGCAATTCGGTCATCTAAATCCTTCAGCAATACTTTTGTTTCCTTGTCTTTAGTGCCAGTATTCTCGATACCATCTGTTTGCAACTCCCTGCACGGACTCTCTAATTCTTCTTCCTCTTCTTCTGACTCAACATCAGAAATGTCTGGGATACCTTCGATTTCAAATGGGACTAAATCTTCCTGGGAGAATTCTGGTGCCACAGTGATCTTGCCAAAATTTTGTCGAACATGTGACATGAGCTGTTTCATTTCATTTCTCTCAGGAATTTCTTGTTCCTGAGAAGCTGCTGCATCGTCAGCAAATGACCTCTCCCCTGTAACTCTGGTGTCTATGACAGCAGCTGGTTCTATTGTTGTTTGTAATGGCTAGAAACAAAACCACAAGTTTGGTAAAAACACAAAAAAATACTTACAGCAAAAATCTCATAACTTTTCACCCAATTGTATTATGGGTAAATCCAATACTGCTGAGAGTAAAGGAATTTAAGTTTCATATTTTTTAAAGGATAACTATACTCTAAAATTAATTTTTTTTTAAAAAATATAAAGTCACTGGGGCAGGGAGGTAGGATTGATTATTCCTACCTCACAATATCACTTTGTTAAGGAGCTACAGTTCTTACAGTTTTTATTTGCCAGGTTAGTCCTGGACTATTCCTGTATTAAAGATAGTGCTGAAGCCAGGAGGAAGACTGGCAGAATCAGTTTTCTTTGGGCTGATGCTCCTCACAGAAAAAAACATTGGGAGGAAGAAATTGCCAGTCCTATATCCTTGTTCAAAGTACTTTTCATTTTAACTGTATTTAAAAAAAAATTATACACACGATAGTTATCCTTTAAAGCTACAGCATGTGCCAGGCAGCTGGCACATGCACAAATATAAAAGCTAAATTTGAGAATTTATTCCCTTTGCTATTCCCTGCTGTTAACATTAGTGGGCTGACATTTCAGGTTCTGTAATGGTACTTCTTCCCAAAATGCACACTACCTTGAAATGTTCCTAACAGTCATTTCTACTGATTGGCTGTTGGATGGGTTAAAGATGCTCAGATCTCTACTGAGCAACTGAATCAACCCAGGCGCTGGGTCAAGTGCAAGAACATAACGGTCTCTGTTAGGGGTCCTGCAAACAGGAAGTCAGTATTTCAGAAGCACAGAAGTATATTCACATGCAGTGTATATTTATTTTTCAAAATGTGCAGGTATAGAAGTGTAGGCAGAAGTTTAAGACCTCTTTTGTTTAAATAGTTTTCTTAGTAAACGCGATAATTCACTCATATGGACCTCCTGTGATACGCCAAAAAAACACAAACTGATAGAAAGGCATTACAAATTATTAGAATGATAAATAGAATTGTACAGGATACCTCTCTATTAGGTTCTGCATTTGGCGGTTTAACAAAGAATGGTATCCTCCCTCTCTGCCAGTCATTGAGGACCATCTTTGATACAGTTTGACGATCTGGTTCTCCACCCTGTTACAAAAAAAAAAACTGCATGAAGTTTATTAAAAAAACTCATGATTTAGGTAGCCAGTTATTTTAATTAAGGAAAAAGGTGCATTTACCAAAAAAGGCTTCAGTTAAACCTATTTCTCATACTGAAATAGTCCAAAACTGCTTAAAGGAGAACTAAAGCCAATTTTTTACACTCCAAAATCTGAATATATTCCCTCTAAAAACACCAATAAACTGAAAAATCACACTGCATTAAAGTAAATGTAAACCCCTGAAGACCTGGATAAAAAAAAAGTGTGTACAGTGACTGGCCACACCCCTCACATGCTCCCTTGCTTAATCTGTCCTGTAAAAGGATTGTCTAGAGGCTACTAGTGGGTGTGACCAACTCTAAAAAGTTCCTGCAGTATCTTTGGACTGAGCATATGTAAAGAAAACAACCGTCAGTGATCACACTGGTTGATAAAACACAAACCCCAAGCTAGAAAGGAAAATATCCTAACAAACATCAAAATGAGAGGTTAGACAAAGACTACTGTTTTTATATTAAGGCATTCTTCCTTCTGAAAGAGCGTTGTTCTGAGGATTTAGTTGTCATTTAAATAAAAGTAGTGCTACAAAAAAAAAGCTTGAAAGAAAAATTTTATAAAACAAGGCAAATAAAAATAGACAACTGGACAAGTGGAAAAAGTTCAAAGAAGGGAAAATAAACAAATAGGAGGGACTTGCTTATGCAGGCAGATTTGACATGTTAAGCACTTTACTGTACGGGCCTTATATTAAGTAGCATATTATGCCTTATTTATTAAAGGATATTACGCCACAGAGGCGTTCCATGATCATATGGAAGCATGAGGTCAAGTGATTTTATACTGGTCCTACCTTCCCGATACAACAGACACCGCAGGCAGGAGGGCAGGGGACATAGGGAGAGCTTGAAGTGTATTGGGAAGTTAATTTGTCAGGGTGAGAGGAAAAGAGCTTTTTTTTATGGTTCACAGAGGCAGATGTTACCAGCTGTGGTCATAAAAGGAACAGAGCTTTTTTACGGTTCACAGAGACAGAGGTTTCCAGCTGTGGTCATAAAAGGACGTTTGGTAAGAGCAGCTAGATATTACTACTGCAGGAAGAATAGACAGTGTTTGCACTGTGCACAGAGAATGGGAAGGTGCAGTGAAGAAAATAGTCAGTGATGTCACTGAGTGACTGAAATAAGGATTCTTGCCACTGCACCTCCCCATTCTAAATCCCTAGCCTTATGTATTATATTATGAAATGGAATAATAATTTATTAATGTTATAATTGTATAGAATGACTTATACATTGTGCAATGAGTGTTTAGACAAATATAGGAGGTATATGTAACATGGGCCCCTCAGATCTCTAGTCACAAACTGATAACATATGTTTCTTGTTACTGTTGTGTAAGATAACAGATGGCCATATAAGGTAACATTAAGTTTAAACTTAAAGGGGAATGTAATGCCTTCCTCTGTGTTATTGGCTTGTTACGTATGTATTGTGTAATAGAAAGAGATGTGTGCAAGCAATCAGGGTTACTCACTAGCCTGTTGAGTAACCAGCACATGTGTTTATATGCATATGCAATAAATAAACTCTTCTACCAACTTTCAAGACTGGAGTGATCTATGGAATCCCTATTATTATATTATTCTTTATCAATTTGCATAAACTCTCTGGTGTATTGTTCACCAACAGATCATTTCAGAGGACTCCGACCTCCTTCAAAGGGCATGTCCACTCCCAAAACTATTTTAACCCCATACTGGCCCCTCTGTGTGGTTTAAAAAAATCCTTACCTTACACCTCTGCTCCAAATGGTTCTCCTGCTATGCCTTTTCAAAGTCCGGTGCCTGTTTCTTCCTCAACAAGGTCTGAGGGGTGCGCAGGGGAGTAATAAGGTAGGTACCCCCTGCCCAACCCCAACCGGCACAATATTTTTTTTAAAAAATGTTTAGATCAATACTTACAGCCCCTTCTCTCCAGTGGCCTCTCCAGAGAAATAAGCTTTACTTTTATAGAATGGATAGCTTCTACAGGGGGAGTGGCTGGCTGATTGATAGTTCTTTACTGACTAGCTGTGTCCCACCCTTTTAAAAAGTAAAACTCCCAGAGCTAAATAAACAAGGAATAGGAAGAGGTCATAGAAGAAAAAGCAGATTTAAGATTGGTGGCAATTAATCCTAATTACTGTGTGATTAGTTAAAAATGATTTGGCACAGATTACATGTCCTTTAAGTTTGACAAACCTTTAACAATTTCCCAGTTCTGAAAGCAAGCTTTTCCAAAAAATCCTCTGCATTCTCCCAGGACTCTATCCTATATGTTTTTTTAATATACTCAGGCTTAGCCCTCTCAAGCACAGCCTCAATGTGGTCCTCTGGACTTTTAATCTTTTCAACTTGCACCTGGGAATAAAACATAAAAAAAAAATTACATTACCTATATAAAAAAAAAAAATGGTAGAGCTGTGATACCTTTTATTGGCTAACTAGATTAAAAAAAAATTAAGCAATCTTTCTGGAGTCCTAAGCCCCCTTCATCAGGCTGGATGTGAAAACTGTACACACATCCACACAACAGACCAAATATATATGCCACATTGTAAACAAATTCATCAAATTAAAGGATCATTCTCCTGTGGTTCCACCAATGTGGTGTATCTAATAATGTGCATGAAGTGCCCTAACATGGGTTTCTATGTGGGAGAAACAAGACAAACACTGAACTCCCATAGATTCAACATCATGCATGGATTAACGGATGCACCTGTGGCTGAGCACTTTTGTAAAAGAGGCCACAGTATGAAAGACCTCAAGATCACCATTCTTATGGGCAATTTTCACAAATCAAAAACAGAGTAAGGAATGGGAATTCATTTAGAAATTTAATTCCCTGAACTGTGGACTTAATAGGGACATGTGTTTTATGGCCAAAAATCAACTTATTCTACATCCCCCACCCAGACTAAACCCACTCACAAGGACACTGTCTTGTACTTTTTAATACATTTCAAAAGATACTTTCCATTTCAAAGGACACTGTTCTCGCATTACTACAGCTATCTACTTGTGCCCATTTCAACCTCCACCATTTCTCAGTTTCTTTTGTAACATCCTGCCTGATGAAGGGGGCTTAGGACTCCCAAAAGCTTGCTTAATTTTTTTTTTATCTATCAATAAAAGGTATCACAGCTCTACGTTTCTTCTCCAACTTATGGCTAACATGGTACAAACCTCAACTATGGATGTGGAAAAATGAAATAAATGAATAACAATGATGCAGAAAAAGATGCAGGAATATACAAATGTACCCAATGCCTTTTTCCACTAAATAGAGCTCAGACTGGAAGAGAGGCAGAGCTTGTATAATAAAGTTGTCCTTTAACAGCTATTACAATTGTATATATTTATGGGCCTAATACTCACCACTCCTTTCAACACAATATCTGTTTCTGAGTCTCCAGATGGATAAACCACACCAGGACAGTCTATGAGAAATATACGGCGCATAAGGGTGATGTACTGCCAAACCTGAAAAGAAAAAAGGTACAAATAACAGAAGCACAGTTACAATAATTAAAGTTCTAAAACTAAAATGCGGTAAAATGGACCAATTTTCAATAGCTGATTTTATTGGATCATATGATTTGATCTGCAAATTTGAAAATATTTTGCAGAAAAACTTTGTTGGTTTCTTTAACCCTTTCCCTGCCACAGATCGTATATTCACGATCTGTGCAGTGAATGCACAAACTGCCACAGATCGTGAATATACGATCTGTGGCTTCCCCCCTCCCCAAAAAAATTTGCCCCCCTCTAGCCGCGATCGGGGGGCAGCATTCGACTGCCCCCCTACCCCCCTCGATCCCCCCTCGGTTTGGTCCAAATCCGAGGGGGGGATCGGGAGAAAACAGTACCTGTATCGCCCATCAGCCGGTCCCACGAGGAGGAGGTGAGGAGGAGCTGTTCTTCAACGGAAAGGGAGACCCCGGTGACTCACAGAACTTCCTCCTTCACCGGGGTCTTCCCTTGAAACTGTACTCTGCTGCCCCTGGTGGTCTAGTTGAGGTACTGCAGCATGATCTATGGAGATCATGCTGCAGTCCCTAAGTATAGTAAAAGCTGTCAAGCTAACAGCTGTACTATACATTTTGTGAATGGAACTCAAAGTTCCATTCACAAATAGGATTTTTTCTAAGTCTTTGCTACTTAGCGAAGACTTAGAAAAAAAATGGGGACAGAGATCAAAATTTGGTGATCACTTCTGATCACCAAATTATTGATCTTTGCCAATGAATGAAAAATCACTTCCTGGAAAATGATTTCCGGGAAGTGATTTTTCCGATCGGATTTCAAATTGGAAAACGGGCATTTATGCCCGTATTCCAAGTTCGGTATCATTCCCTAAGATGATTTGATGATCATCTTTGGGAATGATCCCCCCAAAAAAGGGGAAATGCACACAAAAAAATCTTAAAGTGATACACACACCTTTTTTTTTTTTACCCTAAAACTATAAATTAGCAAAAAACTTTTTCTTCTCCAAGCTTCCCAATGTCCCCGGTGATATCGGTAAAGTAAACGCGGATCATTTATTTGTTGGATTTCAAGGGAAACTAAGCCTATTTTAGTAGGAAATTTTGCAGAGGTACCAAAAAAAGACCGTATTGATTTTTTAGGATCAGTAAAGTGTGCAAAAACTTGTGTGACTCTCCGTACTAACTGGTTTTCCACTAAAAGGGGGAGTGGGGATAGGGGTGGGGGAGTGGGTTGTGGCGTTTTTTAATTTTTTCTTGTAATTGCAATTGCGCATGGATCCCATTTGAGCTAGTTGGTGGCCCCGTCTCTGTTTGCACCCACCCTTATGGCATACCGTTTGATTCAGGACATGTGGGAGATTGCCGTTTAGTGGGTTTTTTACTTGCCGAGTGGGTTTAGGTAGGATTTCAACCATTGAGTCCTCTTATTTTATTTTTCCACAAAATCTCCTAAAAGCACAGAGTTCTATGGATAACAGCGCCTGGAATTCTTCATGTATATACGAAAGCATGATACCACCACGTAGCTGAAGGTGTGTAGCTTCCAAAAATATATAGTTTGTGGGGGGTATTTCCAAGTTGATTAGGCTGTTCAAATTACAGAACACTTTGATTTTTTTCTTGTAGTTGGACTTGTGCATGCGTCCAATTTGAGCTAGTTGGTGGCCCCGTTTCTGTTTGCACCCACCCTTATGGCATACCGTTTGATTCAGGACATGTGGGAGATTGCCGTTTAGTGGGTTTTTTTACTTGCCGAGTGGGTTTAGGTAGGATTTCAACCATTGAGTCCTCTTATTTTATTTTTTCACAAAATCTCCTAAAAGCACGGAGTTCTATGGATAACAGCGCCTGGAATTCTTCATGTATATACGAAAGCATGATACCATCACGTAGTTGAAGGTGTGTAGCTTCCAAAAATATATAGTTTGTGGGGGGTATTTCCAAGTTGATTAGGCTGTTCAAATTACAGTACACTTTGATTTTTTTCTTGTAATTGGACTTGTGCATGCGTCCAATTTGAGCTAGTTGGTGGCCACGTCTCTGTGTGCACCCACACATATGGCATAACATTTGATGCAGGATATGTGGGAGATTGACATTTAGTGGGTTTTTTTGCTTGTCAAAAGGGTTTAGGTAGGATTTCAACCCTTGAATCATCTTATTTTATTTTTCACAAAACCTCGTAAAAACAGGGACTTCTTTGGATCAGTGGGTCTGGAATTCTTCATGTATGTATGAAAGCATGGCATCGTAACGTAGCTGAAGGTGTGTAGATTCCAAAAATATATAGTTTGTGGGGAGAATTTCCATGTTTCGGGACTGTTTCCTTAGAAAAAGTGTAGGCTGTTCAAATTACAGAGCACTTTGATTCTTTCTTGTAATTGCATTTGTGCATGCGTCCCATTTGAGCTAGTTGGTGGCCACGTCTCTGTGTGCATCCACGCATATGGCATAACGTTTGATTCAGAACATGTGGGAGATTGATATTTAGTGGGGGGTTTTATTTGTGGGGGGCATTTCCAAGTTTTGGGGCTGTTTGAAATTACAGAGCACTTTGATTTTTTCTTGTAATTACACTTGTGCATGTGTCCCATTTGAGCTAGTTGGTGGCCATGTCCCTGTGTACATCCACGCATATGGCATACCGTTTGATTTTGAAGATTTGGAAGATTGATAATTGACAAGTTTTTTTTACATGACATGGAAATTTGCCATGATTTTTAACTTTGAATTGTATTTTTATAAATTTTTCCTGAAAATCTGGTAAAAAAAGCGAAATTTTACATGAAACTGCGCCCACACCATTGGTGGTATGCATAAAGGAATCACACCATTGTGTAGCTGAAGGTGTGTAGATTCCAAGAACATATAGTTTGGGGGGGTATTTCTAATATAGAGGGGTGTTTATTCTGACAAATCTGAAAAGTTGCTGTAATTGGGCCATTGTTCATTGGCTCACTTTGTGGCTAGTTGATTCCACGTTTGCGTGTGTAACCATACATAGGGCATACCGTTTGATTCCGGACATTTGGGAGATTGATATTTGGTAACTTTTTTTTACATTACTTGGGATTTTGGCATGATTTCTACCTTTGAGAGTGTTTTTTTTCAAATTTTTTAGAAAATCTGCTAAAACTGTGAACTTCTACGAAGAACTGCGCCCACACCATTGATGGTACGAATGAACAAACTACAGAATTTCGTAGATAAAGGTGTGAGGATTCGAGAAATATATGGTTTGTGGGGGTTGTTTTGTGGGGAAAAATTGCAGACTGTTCAAATTCAGATTTGACTGAATATTTTTGCTGTTTCTGAGCCATTGTGCATTGTTTCACTTTGTGTCTTTTGGCTTCCACGTCCACGTGTGTAACCACACATATGGCATACCGTTTGATTCAGGACATTTGGGAGATTGATATTTAGTAGCTTTTTTTTTACATTCCATGGGGTTTTGGCATGATTTCTACCTTTTGAAGTTGTTTTTGTTCATTTTTTCAGACAAATGCGAATTTCTACGAAGAACTGCGCCCACACCATTCATGGTATGAATGAACAAACTACAGCGTTACGTAGCTGAAGGTATGTAGATTCTGAGAATATATAGTTTTGTGGGGGTATTTCCAAGTTAGAGGGGTGTTCAGTTTGAAAAATCTGGGAAAATGCTGTTATTGGCTCACTGCACATTGTTTTACATTTTGACTAGTCGCTTCCACGTCCGTGTGTGTAACCACACATATGGCATACCGTTTGATTCAGGACATTTAGGAGATTGATATTTGGTAAGGTTTTTTTACATTACATGGGGTCTTGGTGTGATTTTGTAACTTTGAAATGTATTTTTCTCTATTTTTCCAGAAAATTGTGTAGAAATGCGAAATTCTACGAAGAACTGCGCCCACACCATTGATGGTATGAATGAACGAACTACAGTGCTACATAGCTGAAGGTGTGTAGATTTGAGGAATATATAGTTTGTGTGGGGTATTTCTGAGTTATCAGGGTGTTTTGTGGAAAAAACTGCAGACTGTCCAAATTCGGAGTTGGCTAAATATTTTCGCTGTTTCTGAGCCATCGTGCATTGTCTCACTTTGTGGCTTTTCGCTTCCACGTCCAGTATGTGTAACCACCACATATGGCATACCGTTTGATTCAGGACATTTGGGAGATTGATATTTAGTAACTTTTTTTAGATTCATGAGGTTTTGCATGATTTTTACCTTTTGAAGTTGTTTTTTGTTCATTTTTTCAGAAAGTGCGAACTTCTACGAGAAGAATGCGCCCACACCATTGATGGTATGAATGAACAACTACAGTGCTACATAGCTGAAGGTGTGTAATTTCAGGAATATATAGTTTGTGGGGGTTATTTCTGAGTTACGGGGTGTTTTGTGGAAAAAACTGCAGACTGTCCCTAATGTTTACCGGAGTTGGCTAAATATTTTCGCCGTTTCTGAGCCATCGTGCATTGTCTCACTTTGTGGCTTTTCGCTTCCACGTCTGCATGTGTAACCACACATATGGCATACCGTTTGATTCAGGACATTTGGGAGATTGATATTTGGTAACTTTTTTTTACATTCCATGGGGTTTTGGCACGATTTCTACCTTTTTGAACGTTGTTTGATGTTAATTTTTTTTGAAAATCTGGTAAAAGTGCAAATTTCTACGAAAAACTGCGCCCACACCATTGATGATATGAATGAACGAACTACAGCGTTACATAGCTGAAGGTGTGTAGATTTCAGGAATATATAGTTTGTGGGGGGTATTTCTGAGTTGGGGGGGTGTTTTGTGGAAAAACTGCAGACTGTTCAAATACAAAACTGGCAAATTTTTTTTTGCTGCTACTGACATTTGGCACTGGTCACGCTCTGGGTTAGTTGGTAGCCATGTCTCTGGGTACACCCATGAATGTGGCATACTGTTTTATTCGGGAGAAGTTAGGCTTTCATATTTGAGATGCGTTTGAACTTTCCTCCACAGTTTTTAGCTGAAATTCGCATTTGATTTTGTCTCTGATTTTACAGTTGAGGAAAAAAAGGAAAATGTGAGAAAGTAACTTACAATTTGACGAAGAGCTGCGTCCGGGTATCTGCATTTTGATCGAAACTAACCTCACTCGTAAAATCCTGTGGGTGTGTAGTTTCTAAAAATATCTCACTTGTGGGGATATTTTAGATAATTTGGAAGATATTCTATGTTAACTGTCAGTAGTGGTTATACATTTTAATTTGGTGTAATATTCTTGAAGGTGCAGTTTTAGTTTGGGGGGGTCTCCTGTACAGGAAAAGTGGGGTACCTACATATATCTGGTATCGTTGTACTCGGGAGTATCTGAGCTTTTAGAAACAGTAAGATTTTTGTGCGTAACCTTAAGATAACTATAAGTAAAAATGGGAAAAATCCATGAAAATTTGCAAATTTTTCATTTTTTTTACAAATTTTACCCATAATTCCAGTAAAATTTTCAGAAAAGTTACAAAATTTTGTTACCATGTTAAAGTACACTTTGTGCTGAAAAAAACAATGTATAATATTCCTGATTTACTGCAAGGTTTCCTACTGTAAAATTAGTCTAAAGCGATTAAGGACAAAATCCTGAAAATTCTTCTGGCAGTTAACGCAAAAAAAAATGAAAATCTCCTGGCAGTGAAAGGGTTAAAGGATAAGTGTATTGCCTCAATGCATTATTTTTTTTTAGTTGCTTTAAAACACGTAAAGTTATACAGCCCTCCCCATACATTTATTTACGGATTTCAAGCCTCTCTCTGCCTTCAATTAGCCATGCTGTGAAGGGGGTGTAACGATTCGGTCTGTCTCTGTCACTCAAAGCTAGCATGCGAGAAAATTAAGCTGATCATGGGTGGGTGGAGGAGTTAAGTAGGCTGTATCCTACCAATTTCAAGTTTGATTGACTGGCAGAGGAGGAGGAGAGAGGTTGTAACAGACATTCCCACCAGCCAATGGCAAGTGATATGTTAATCATGGCCCTGGGTCATCTAGGAGGCGGGCTGTTAGCACTCATCTTTGCTGTGTGATATCTAAGGGAGGGCAGCACGGCTGTAACAGTGATTTCAGCTGCTGGAAGTGCGGACATGTAATGGGGGTGATGTTTTTTTTGGTATTGTTGTCCTTTAAAGCAGACATATATCTAAAACAATGTATTTTTTGGGGGGCAATTATTGTTTTTTAGGCTGGGTACACAATATGATATTTCTGACCGACCAACCGATACTGCCGAAAAAATATGTTATGGTGTAGGTGGCTGCGACAGAGCTCGGTCGCCCGTCATCAATGTAAGGTGAATGGGTCTGTTGGTAAATCACAGCTAATCTTGCGGTTCACTATGGAACTGCATAAACTTTCTTTGTGAACTGCTGGATCTCTGGCATGAAATGACAAGTTATACATTAAAATTACAAATTTCTGGGATATATAGAAGATATGCATTTGTTTTTACAGGTAAATCTCAAGTAATAATGCAAGTATTCAATTAATTAATGAAAGCGGTTTATAGATAGATTGCTTTTTGTTTTTTTTTAAACGCTCTGTAGGTTTTATAAAATTACTAAAATTTTTAAGCAGTCCAGGAAAGATTTTAGATTATATTTTAGCTGCCCCAGAAGGTCCTACACTATTGGATATGTTCTTCAACTGACCATTAATTTACTTCTAGGCAGTTGCATATATATTAATATATTAAATTTAGAAAAAAATAAAATTTTCTAAATTTTTATGAAACTAAAATGCACAGAAAGAACCCCTTTACTACTATATTGATTGTTACCGATACACAAAAATATTTTCCCGATTGGCATACTGTAATTCATGGACCAGACAGAATATGAAGACATGAGATAGACCTTTGATTTAGCAAAATACACAATATCCCTTAAAGGACAACTGTATTGTCTAATCTCCGCCCACCTCCATTTGGGAGCTATCCAATGGGAAGAAGATCCTGAGGAACATGTCTTTCCACAGGTTAGGCTCTGGACCAAAAGGAGGTGGAGCCACAACCGTACAATTGTCCTTAAAGGGGAACTGTGGTCTCCAAACAAGTTTAAATGCAGCCTTTTGAAGCCAAAGTATACGTAAAATTTCCTTTTCTAGCATTTCTTGATACTTGTCATTAATTTGTTTTAACCATAAATTCCATGATATTTCTAACATTAAAGGGGAACTGTGGTCTCCAAATAAGTTGAGTTTAAATGAAAGGCCAGTTTCCTACCTTTAAAACGAGCCATCAACCACCTCTATACGTGCTCCACAGCCCAAGATATAAAGAAATGACTGACCAGAAAGTTAATGGGTGGGAGGCTGACATGTGCACAGTGCCGCTGGCGAGCACAGCCTCAGACTCCCTCAGTGTGTGAGGGAGACAGGAAGTCCCTCCTCCTCTCTGCTGTGTGAAGGACCTGCAACCTGCAGAGAAGGTAAGGGAATCTACAGCCCTTCTCTGTCACTATGTAAAAACAGCCTTTTCAGCTAGAGTTCTCACTCTGTTCTCATTCTGCCTGAAAAGGCTGTTTCCATAGAGTGGGCGGGGCCACATGGGGCTGTAAGGGAATGGGCCAAGGGGGGCCTGCAACTGGAGGGACCATGGGGTCCATGAGTGGGAGGGACCAGGGGGGCTGCAAAGGGGAGGAGACACAGGGCAGATTGACTGACATGTTTCAGAGCAGGAAGCAGGAAGTGCAGGGGACCTGGTGATGCTGCTGCCATATCACACACAAAAATGTAAATATCTTTAAAACTATGTAAAATAAACAATGGAAATAAATTGCAAAAACTCTCAGGAGAGCAATTCCTATCAATTTACCTCAAGTCATTTTTGGACCACAGTTCCTCTTTAATTGGTTAAATATTTTTTTTATTAAACAAAACTAGCAGTGAAGCACCCTCCTGTTCACCAGAGTTTGTTAACAGAACAATCACTAGACAAGCCAGGGGAAAGGGGATTTCTTACCAAAAATGTATGTTAATTGATTTTATGTTTTTGCTTTAAAGTTCAGCTCTGCTTGAGTCACTGTTTTAGATCTCAAACACTTGCCTGGTAATGTAGGTGTTAAAGGAAACTCTTCAAACTCCTGTGTAGAGGTAAATACAGTAGATAATCGATTCTATTTACTGTATCTGTCTGTGTCTAGCTGTTTATCAGTTTGAGGTAAAATCCTCAGAATTCAGGTTAAATTGTCTTGTTGGCACTATGCAATAAAAAAAAGTGTGTTTTGGGTTCCAGTTTGGGTACTCTGTCTCTAAAAGGTTTGTCATCACTGCCCTTTATTTTCCCGTGCACTACCCTAAATGATGCATTATGCAGTAAAAAAAAAAATCTCATACCTTTGTTTCACCAGCGATGGGTGCCACGTTGCAAACTTTCTTAGATCTTAAAGTGTTGATAACGGAACTCTTGCCTACATTTGGATAGCCAATAAATCCCACACTGATCTGCTTTTTGTCACTGTGTAGCTGAAATCAAGAAAAAGTCAGTAAGAAAAAAAAAAACAAAATACAGCAGTGTGTGGCGCAGGCCCTTTTATGGTGTTTTCAAAGTAAGGTCTCTAAGACACTAGCTCAATTTAAAGGAGATTTAACCACCCTGCAAAAACTTGTCAGCATGAAAGTCTCCACTCGGATTCCCTTACTTTTCCTTTATTAACTTACTTTAGGTTCTGCATGTTCCATAAAGCTGAGGCTGTCATTGCTTATTTGACTTTACTGCATTTTCTGCACATCTGTGATTTCTGTGATTTCAACTCCCACCTCTTAACCCCTATGATGTTTCAATATATTAAGTCAAAACTATTCAAATAGCAAAAGAGGCTGGGTGGTGCAGAGAGCTTCAATGAGATTCACCGATTTGCATGTTCCTAGTAGTGTTAAAGTGTAAAGGCCTATAGCTCTCCCTGTCCGCAATATATTTTATAGGGGAAATTTGGGGGTGCTCGCGAGCAGCATCTATGCAAGACGTGTGGTATTGGAGCTCCTAAACCCGGACCCAAAACAAACCCCACAAAACATTCAAAAATGGGTCACCAACCTTAGCAATTGAAGGCACAGACATATAAAAGCTCTGAGATGCCTGGCAAATCAACTAAAGCCGCGGAAGAACTAAAAACTTTACAGACCTTTCGGCACAAGCAGCAATGCTCCCCGCGCCATTCAGGTGAGGCAGAAACATCCGACCTCAACCATGAGGCCGCAACGGACAAAACGACACTGAAACCTCCCAAAATCTCCTTAAACAACCCCGCAGCATGTTACAAGAAGAGCTGCAAAGAGCTATTAAACTATTCCAAACAATCCTACCTGACCTTCCAGACTCCAAACTAGAATATGACCGAGTCCACAGGGCCTTAACTAAACCACCAAAGGACACTCTACCCCGAGACATAATAGTCAAACTTCACTATTACGCCACCAAAGAACTTATAATGCTAGAAGCCAGAAAAACCCAAGGACTGCAATTCCAGGGACTCAAAATTCAAGTACAAAAGATAAGATACCGCTGGGGATACCCTTTCAAGCAACAATTCCAATAGGAAGACAAATCATACAACATAGACGATCTACAAGAACGAATAAATTGTTACAAAAACTAAGATTAAACATTAAAACACCAGATAAACAAAGCAACAAAACTTCAAATTCAACTAAGAAACCATTGCAACGCACTTGGAATACAACAACCTCAGCCAAAAAAACATCACGAAGAAACTTATGGAAAATAAACACTCCAACCCAACTGGAAGGACTAAGCCAACCAACCCAAAAGGACTGACAACATACAGGGGATAAGTATACCCCATTATTACATAATTTACTCTATTGTATAAAGAAAGAAAAAAAGAGCATATATAATTATATATTTGTTCGAAAAAGTACAGAAATTATAGATATTACAAAAAAATTTATATATAAAGCTTTGTGACACCCCCCCCCAACAACCCCTAAACTCCCCTATCCCTTACCCATCCCTCCCCAACCTATCCTAAACACCCAAATACTAAACAATTCTTGGAAAGGGGATGCAAATGACCCCCCACCTTTTGAGTACCCCCGTTCTCTAAATCGAGAATTGGGCATACCTTACTAAATTTGTCTTTATTCTACTTTTCGATCCTGTTTTTTTCCGTTGGGGGAGGGAGGGAGGACTTCAATCTCTGTCTTCTATCCAGGTTATAGTTTCAAAAAGTTTGAACGTTTTTATGCTAAAGTTTAAAAAAGTTAACGTATTCTACAAGACGTGTTAAAATAAATACACCAAGCAAAAGGGAAGATAAATGGAGTTAATGTTATGCTAAAATGAATATATATGGGAATGTACTGGAAAAAAAATACCCTAAATATGATATGTATTACCACACAGTACTGCATTAGTAATACTTACTAACTACAATGAGTGTAAATACTCAAGGTAACAAGACATTAACATGTATTTCACACAACGTTAGGGGTTTTAACTCATACTCCAAAAGAATACTAGCATTTAAAGAACACTCGAAGGTAAAGCCACAAATAGTGTTTCTACAGGAAACCCACTTCTCTAACCATTCCTCCCCAAAATTTATGCACAAACACTATCAACAATTATTTTCTGCAACAAGACCAGCCAAGAAAAGAGAAACAACAATACTATTCGACAACTTACTACAAATACTGAAAACCATACCAAATCTAAATGGAAGATACTTAATAATCCATTGCCAAATAAACAATGCAACATACACCTTACTAAACATATATGCGCACCCAACAATTACCAACATACATTCGTACTCCAAACATTAAAATTATTAGAATATCCCAATTCTAAAACTATTGTGGCAGGAGACTTCAATTTACCATTAGACCTAACATGGGACAGATCACATCAAAACAAGCTCAAACATAAAACCAAAATTAGAAAACTAAATCTATACATACAAAAAAATAGAACTATCAGATCTCTGGAGAGAAAAAAAAACTTAAATACAAGAGATTACTCTTACTATTTGGACCCACATAAATACTACATCAGACTAGACTATATAATGGGATCAAAGTCTGTCCTATACTAACTGCTGCAAGCAAATAGGCTACCGTGTGTTTGGTCAGACCACAAGATTGTAGTAGTAACATTAAAGGGTATGTCCACCCTAAAAAACAATTTTGCATATATGATTCCCCCTGTCCCCCCAGCCCCAACCGCTCTATTTATACTCTTAGAAAGTGCCCCAAACTTTACTTACCTCCCCTTTTTCCTCCGCCGCACTGCCGGCCCTCTGCTTGTGAGAAAATGCAAGCAGAGGGGCGGGACCGGCAGTCGCATCTGTGATTGGCTGAGCGGCAGCCATTCACACACCCGGCTGCCGGGAGTTCATTTCGGCGGGGGAAAGAGGTAAGGTAAGTAAAGTTTGGGGAGCTTTCTAAGAATATAAATAGAGCGGTTGGGGCTGGGGGGACAGGGGGAATCATATAGCTAAAGGGTTTTACGCTAGGGGGAGGGAATCCTGAGAGGGAGGGAGAGGAAGGGGGAGAAGGGCTGCAGTACGCATGCCAAACTTCTCCCGGAGGCCAGGTAGGAGTCCTATATGGACTCTGCTATCCTCCTGGTGGGCAGTTTTTGGGACTTTGGGGGGGGGGGGGGGGGACTACAGGAGAACCTTAATGGAGCGGAAGTAGAGGAAAGGATTAAACTAACACCTATATGAACTGGGGCCAGTGGGGGGGGGAATTATAGTTTTGGGGGTGGACATGCCCTTTAAAAGAAACCGAAAAAAGAAAACCACCATTTTCTTTTAGTCAATCAAGAAATAAGAGAACAAATCACCACCCATATCAAAGACTAATTCTATTTAATCATGGTAGATAAAAAAAATAACCCCTATGATATGGGCCGCACATAAACCATATATCAGAGGAATGATCATATGATCAAAAGCAGCCCAACGTAAAAAAATCATACTACAAAACAAAAAAAACATTATTAGAAACTAAAGCATTCCAACTAGAAACTACTCATATATAAACAGGAAATCCAGCCATACTTAAAGAATTAAAAACTGTCAGACAACAAATCCAAGCATTAAACACAGGAAACAGAGAGAGAAATGCAATGGAATAGACAATGTTACTACCAAAAATCAAATAAACTGCAAAGTCCTCTAGCAAAATTATTGACACCCAAATCAAACCTAACAATAATACTAAAAATTAAAACACCACAAGGGACAACCACAACAAATCCAGAAAAAAATATATCAAACTTTTCACACATACACTATTTTAAAATATACAGTAAAACACAAAAATAGAAGATATCAAAACCTTCCTATCCCACAATACACTACAAAAACACTTAACGCCCAAAATGTCACAAGAAATAGCGAAGGAAATAACAGAACTAGTCCAAACAGCAATAAAACAATTCAAAGCACAGAAAGCCCCAGGACCTGACGGATTCTCAAACAAGAAATTTCAAGACATAATAACACCACACTTAACTATCTTTAATGCCTTCATGAAAGGAGACCAAATACCCCCAGAAATGAACTCGGCTCACATGACCCTATTATTAAAACCAGGCAAATCCCCCATAGAACCAAGCAACTATCGATCAGTATCCTTAATCGATCAAGATCTTAAAATTCCTCACAACTATAATCCACCCAGACCAAGCTGGTTTCACACAAGGAAGAAAGGAGTCAGACAATATAAGATGCTTATGTACATTAATAGCACATATGAACACCACAAACATACTCGGATGCATATTATCCCTTGACATAGAAAAGGTATTTGACAGCCTAGATTGGTAGTATATGAAGGAAACTTTAAAAACACTACAATTCCTGCAAAATTTTATAGCAATCCTAGAAACATATTATTCACACCCTACGGCCACCATAAAACTACCCAGACTGCAGAGAACCAATCAAAATCAAAAGAGGAACACGACAGAGATGTCCCTTATCACACATACTGTTCATAATGGCAATGGAACCAATTAAATTTGACAGACACCCAAAAAAAGCTACTTACCCTAAACTTTATTTATACTTTAAAATGGCAAACAAAAATCTAAAGTGCTAAGGAGTCAACATTACATCATCATATGACACCCTCTACTCAAAGTTTTGAACATTGGTATGTAGTTTTTTAACAAAAAAGACCTAGACAGGTGTTATAAACTACCTATCTCATGGATAGGCAGAATAAATTCATTTAAAATGAACCTCCTACCCCGTCTACTATACTTATTTAGATGCCTACCAGTATGAATAGCTATAAAATGGTTAGACCCACTTCAAAAACGAATATTGAAATTCATATGGATGGGCGAAAAAATGAGAATAAGGGCTAAGCCACACTGCTGCGCTTTTTTGCGTTTGCATTTTTTCATATCATTGAAGACGCGGCAACGCACCGAAAACTCGCATTTTCGGGTGCGTTGCAATTGCGATTTGCGTTCCGCATTTTAAATCGCAATTGCATGCGTTTTTCAATAGTTAATGAAAAAACGCATGCGCAAACGCAACGAAATCGCAAGCAATTGCGTTTTCGATTGCGTTGCAGTGTGGCCATGCCCTCAAACAAAAAAATAATGTATAGACTCCGACAACAAGGAAGACTATCAGTACCAAATCTCTATAATTATTTTTTATCAGCACAACTAACCCACCTGATAACATGGCATGCACACAATGACCCACCGAGATGGGTGACCCTTGAATCAGACTTACTCAAACCAATGCATATAGATACAATAGCATGGATTCAACCAAGCAAACAAACAAACTATCTAAAATAACTAGTCCATGCACGTTAACTACACTTAAAATATGGGACAGACACAATATCAAATTCAAACTGAAAAGCGACCACACTTTGCTAACCACCATCACCCATGACCCAGCATTTAAACCAGGTTTCCAAGACAAAAAAGATACTTATGGTGGAAACAAATTGGGCTCTTCCGCCTAGCCCACTTCTACCCTATGGGAAATATAATCAGTCTACCCCAGATTTCCCCCCCCCCCCCAAAAAAAAAAGAAGTATCCCCATGGGGACAATTCCAATACTTACAAATATCAACCTATATTTACAAATATGGACAGTTAAGCCTCTACAATCCCATGTCCAAGGGAAATTTATCAAGAATCTATAAATTACTGATTACCTCAGAAACTTTAAGAAAAATATCAAGTAGAACGGGAAACAGATATACAGGAAGCCATTGATCTAGAACAATGGACAGATACGTTTGAAGAGATCAACAGAGGGAGTTTAAATGTTGCATTAAGAGAAACAGCCTTAAAGGACAACTCCACCCTCATAAGAACATCTTTGAGAAAGAATGGCCTCTTTAAAATATATTGATATATCATAGTTTGTCCGATGAATTCATTACTGTATGCCTGCTATGCTTCTGGATGCCTCATGGAAACTGAGCAATTTAGAAACCTGCACTGAGCATTTACTGAGCCTGGGCATGCTCAGAAGAGGCAGCTAGAGGATTAACATTCAGTCATTGGCTGTGATGTCAACTGTCAAATCCATAACTGGGAGTTACTAACTGGAAGAACCAGGAAGCAGAAACTGGGGCAACAGGACATTGTGTGGGATTTCAGGTTAGACTTATATATTTCAGATTATTTAGAACTATTACAGTTTTGGTTTAGGGAGTGATTTACCTGTATTAAGTTTTCATTTTAGGGTTGGACTTGCCCTTTAAAGGACACTCTACCCTCATAAGAACATCTTTTAGAAAGAATGGCCTCTTTAAAATATGTCGATATAATCATAGTTTGTCCTCTGATTCATACTGTATGTCTGTTATGCTTCTGCATGCCTCGTGGAAACTGGCAATTTAGAAACCTCTACTGAGCCTGGGCATGCTCAGAAGAGCAGACAGGGATTAACATTTAGTCACTGGCTGTGATGTCAACTGTCAAATCCATAACTGACAGTTACTAACTGGAAGAACCAGGAAGCAGGAACAGGGAAACAGGACATTGTGCAGGATTCAGGTTAGACATATTTCAGATTTCAAACTATTAACGTTTAGGGTTTTGGGGGGTGATTTACCTGTAGGTAAGTTTCCATTTTAGGGCTGGACTTGCCCTTTAAAAACATTATATAGAATATAAAGCCCCAGCTATTTTAGCAAAATCAATATCAAAGTCTATTCACAATGTTCTATATTTTGTATTGATGTATTTGTAAATTGTAGGATACAATAGGTGGTAATATACCAATACATGTAAATAGTATTTAGATTTATAAATGAAATACACCACATAGATATATCTCATCTATACAAATAATCTTCCTGGGCCAAGAAATCCCAGATCTATCTAAACAGGAAAATAGTTAACTCAATATATACTTCAAGCTGCCAAAATACATGTAGCAGCACAGTGGAAAAAGGTAAACTATCTATAACTACAGTTATCAATAAAGTGAATTCTATTATGATAAATGAACATACTGTATATACCGAATAAGTCGACCCGAGTATAAGTCGAGGTACCTATTTTGACCTAAAAAAATCAGTAAAACCTAACTGACCCGAGTATAAGTCGAGGGTAGAAATGACCACTACTGCCTTCTGATCTATTGTTTTAAGCTTGCATCTCCTATACAGCACCCTCTATACAGCACCCTCTATATACCCATCTCCTATTGCACTATCCGGTTTGTGAAGATTGCACCTATCCTGGTTGTGAAGATTGCACTATCCTGGGTTGTGAAGATTGCACTATCCTGGTGTGTTAAATTGCGCTATCCTGGTTGTGAAGATTGCACTATCCTGGTTGTGAAGATTGCACTATCCTGGTTGTGAAGATTGCACTCTCCTGGTTGTGGAAATGTCACTATCCTGGTTGTGAGATTGCACTATCCTGGTTGTGAAGATTGCACTATCCTGGTTGTGAATTGCACTATCCTGTTGTGAAGATTGCACTATCCTGGTTGTGAAGATTGCACTATCCTTTTGTGAATGATTGCACTATCCTGTTTGTGATGATTGCACTATCCTGTTTGTGATGATTGCACTATCCGTTTGTGATGATTGCACTATCCTGTTTGTGATGATTGCCTATCCTGTTTGTGATGATTGCTATCCTGTTGTGATGATTGCACTATCCTGTTTGTGATGATTGCATATCCTGTTGTGATTGCATTATCTGTTTGTGAAGATTGCATTTCCTGTTTGTAGATGCATATCCTGTTTGTAACGATTGCATTATCCTGTTTGTGAAGATTGCATTATCTGTTGTGAAGAAGATTATTGGAGTCACTAACCCGAACTCCGGCAGCCGAACACTTCCTCCTTCTTCCGCATCAAGCGTCTGACGTCACTACATGGCGCCGGGTAAGACCGGCGCCGAATAGTGACGTCAGACGCCTGTACATTGAATGCGGAAGAAGAGGTTTGCCGGAGTTCTGGTTAGTGACCCGAGTATAAGTCGAGGTAGGATTTTTAGGCTTTTTTTAAAGCCTAAAAACCTCGACTTATACTCGAGTATATCAGTATGTTCCATTTAAGGATAGCCTAAACCTATTCTCAAAAACCTGGACAACCTCAAAATAGTAACTAAGCATTCTCTATATGCAATATATGACAATTTAAATATAATATTGTATACCTGTCTGAAGAAAAGTTATATTTGAACATGTTATTAATGAAATGCAAAAGAACACGTCAAGGAATGTTTTTTATTGTTATAAGATATAAATGTACTATATACATCTGAAATAATAACGGTTTAAATAATCCGATGTAAAACGAAATAAAAAATATTGAATACTAAAGGGGAATTGTACCTTCTTAAAGGTGAACGTTGAAGGTTAGAAAAGTGTGTTTTTGTTTTTGCATAGAGAATTTCTACAAACAGCCCTCCTGCTGTATCAATGCATGCAACGAGCTGTGCTTAGATCAGGTTCACTTCATATCTTCACATTCTACCTACCAATTTACCATTATATAGATGCAGTATTGAGAAATGCATAGCAAGAGCTGTGATCACTACATTATAATCTACTGGAGGCTCTGCACTATGCTGTTTCTATAAGTATATCCTATTAAGGAGAATGTTGGGAGTGTAAGACAACACCAGAAAGTGAAACCACAGAAAACTAGTAACCTAAAATATTCTAAAATTTATTCTTCACCAAGAGGCTTAATTCAGAGGCAAGGGAAAATGGTTTTACTAAGTGATAATTACAGGATCTGTGGGGCTTCCCTTGTATTTCATTCTCCTTTCCCCCCCCAAAAAAAAAAGAAGTATCCCCATGGGGACAATTCCAATACTTACAAATATCAACCTATATTTACAAATATGGACAGTTAAGCCTCTACAATCCCATGTCCAAGGGAAATTTATCAAGAATCTATAAATTACTGATTACCTCAGAAACTTTAAGAAAAATATCAAGTAGAACGGGAAACAGATATACAGGAAGCCATTGATCTAGAACAATGGACAGATACGTTTGAAGAGATCAACAGAGGGAGTTTAAATGTTGCATTAAGAGAAACAGCCTTAAAGGACAACTCCACCCTCATAAGAACATCTTTGAGAAAGAATGGCCTCTTTAAAATATATTGATATATCATAGTTTGTCCGATGAATTCATTACTGTATGCCTGCTATGCTTCTGGATGCCTCATGGAAACTGAGCAATTTAGAAACCTGCACTGAGCATTTACTGAGCCTGGGCATGCTCAGAAGAGGCAGCTAGAGGATTAACATTCAGTCATTGGCTGTGATGTCAACTGTCAAATCCATAACTGGGAGTTACTAACTGGAAGAACCAGGAAGCAGAAACTGGGGCAACAGGACATTGTGTGGGATTTCAGGTTAGACTTATATATTTCAGATTTAGAACTATTACAGTTTTTGGTTTTAGGGAGTGATTTACCTGTATGTAAGTTTTCATTTTAGGGTTGGACTTGCCCTTTAAAGGACAACTCTACCCTCATAAGAACATCTTTTAGAAAGAATGGCCTCTTTAAAATATGTCGATATATCATAGTTTGTCCTCTGAATTCATTACTGTATGTCTGTTATGCTTCTGCATGCCTCGTGGAAACTGAGCAATTTAGAAACCTCTACTGAGCCTGGGCATGCTCAGAAGAGGCAGACAGGGGATTAACATTTAGTCACTGGCTGTGATGTCAACTGTCAAATCCATAACTGACAGTTACTAACTGGAAGAACCAGGAAGCAGGAACAGGGGAAACAGGACATTGTGCAGGATTTCAGGTTAGACATATTTCAGATTTCAAACTATTAACGTTTAGGGTTTTGGGGGGTGATTTACCTGTAGGTAAGTTTTCATTTTAGGGCTGGACTTGCCCTTTAAAAACATTATATAGAATATATAAAGCCCCAGCTATTTTAGCAAAAATCTATTCAAATGTTAACCCACAATGTATTTGGTGATGTAAAATGTATGGGGATTTTAGACATATATGGTGGGATTGTCAAATAATAACCCAATTCTGTAAATGATGTATTTAGATTTATAAATGAAATACACCACATAGATATATCTCTATCTATACAAATAATCTTCCTGGGCCAAGAAATCCCAGATCTATCTAAACAGGAAAATAGATTAACTCAATATATACTTCAAGCTGCCAAAATACATGTAGCAGCACAGTGGAAAAAGGTAAACTATCTATAACTACAGTTATCAATAAAGTGAATTCTATTATGATAAATGAACATACTGTATATACTCGAATATAAGTCGACCCGAGTATAAGTCGAGGTACCTATTTTGACCTAAAAAAATCAGTAAAACCTAACTGACCCGAGTATAAGTCGAGGGTAGAAATTGACCACTACTGCCTTCTGAGTCTATTGTTTTAAAGCTTGCATCTCCTATACAGCACCCTCTATACAGCACCCTCTATATACCATCTCCTATTGCACTATCCGGTTTGTGAAGATTGCACTATCCGGTTTGTGAAGATTGCACTATCCTGGTTGTGAAGATTGCACTATCCTGGTTTTGTGAAGATTGCACTATCCTGGTTGTGAAGATTGCACTATCTGGTTGTGAAGATTGCACTATCCTGGTTGTGAAGATTGCACTATCCTGGTTGTGAAGATTGCACTATCCTGGTTGTGAAGATTGCACTATCCTGGTTGTGAAGATTGCACTATCCTGGTTGTGAAGATTGCACTATCCTGTTTGTGAAGATTGCACTATCCTGTTTGTGATGATTGCACTATCCTGTTTGTGATGATTGCACTATCCTGTTTGTGATGATTGCATTATCCTGTTTGTGATGATTGCATTATCCTGTTTGTGAAGATTGCATTATCCTGTTTGTGATGATTGCATTATCCTGTTTGTAACGATTGCATTATCCTGTTTGTGAAGATTGCATTATCCTGTTTGTGAAGAAAGATTATTGGAGTCACTAACCCGAACTCCGGCAGCCGAACACTTCCTCCTTCTTCCGCATCAAGCGTCTGACGTCACTACATGGCGCCGGGTAAGACCGGCGCCGAATAGTGACGTCAGACGCCTGTACATTGAATGCGGAAGAAGGAGGTTGCCGGAGTTCTGGTTAGTGACCCGAGTATAAGTCGAGGTAGGATTTTTAGGCTTTTTTTAAAGCCTAAAAACCTCGACTTATACTCGAGTATATACAGTATGTTCCATTTAAGGATAGCCTAAACCTATTCTCAAAAACCTGGACAACCTGGCAAAATAGTAACTAAGCATTCTCTATATGCAATATATGAACAATTTAAATATAAATATTGTATACCTGTCTGAAGAAAAGTTATATTTGAACATGTTATTTAATGAAATGCAAAAGAAACACGTCAAGGAATGTTTTTTATTGTTATAAGATATATAAATGTACTATATACATCTGAAATAATAACGGTTTAAATAATCCGATGTAAAAACGAAATAAAAAATATTGAATACTAAAGGGGAATTGTACCTTCTTAAAGGTGAACGTTGAAGGTTAGGAAAAGTGTGTTTTTGTTTTTGCATAGAGAATTTCTACAAACAGCCCTCCTGCTGTATCAATGCATTGCAACGAGCTGTGCTTAGATCAGGTTCACTTCATTATCTTCACATTCTACCTACCAATTTACCATTATATAGATGCAGTATTGAGAAATGCATAGCAAAGAGCTGTGATCACTACATTATAATCTACTGGAGGCTCTGCACTATGCTGTTTCTATAAGTATATCCTATTAAAGGAGAATGTTGGGAGTGTAAGACAACACCAGAAAGTGAAACCACAGAAAACTAGTAACCTAAAATATTCTAAAATTATTTCTTCACCAAGAGGCTTAATTCAGAGGCAAGGGAAAATGGTTTTACTAAGTGATAATTACAGGATCTGTGGGGCTTCCCTTGTATTTCATTCTCCTTTAACCCACATAGTGCTTGCATTTGCAGCAACAAGGCACTTCAGTTAGACTTGTATATAGTCAAAGGTAAGGATTTGTGAAGACTACAGACCAAAGATGACTACCAGCTGTATATAGATTTAATGAGTGGAAAATGCCTGTGGTTTGTAGATATTAGACATGTACCTTTCCAAACTGCCTAAGAAGTTGAATAAATGCTCCTTTCCCAAATGGATTGGTAAGGCTAGAATGAAATGCCAATGTGGGGTACTCCTGAGATAATGTGGCAACCCAACGTTTCTGGAAAACAAAACGTGTAAGAAAGAAAGTGTAAAATTAGACATATTAGGCATAGCAAAATGATTCAGAATTTAGACCATAAAAAGGAATAAGCATCAACCTGTTGCTCTGTTTTCTCTTACTTTACCTGCAGCTACACCCAATTCTGCAGTTAGCAGTTGTCTGTGTTACTGGAGTCCCCCACACACAAGCTCCAAAGGGTAAGAGCTATTGTCTGTAGCTTACTTTTTAAGACACAGCTCATCTCTACATCACATGCTCCCCCACTATAGCTAAGTCTCAGCATCTGGGAACAGGTGAGCACAGAGAGGGGGAATACATACTAACTAGACCTATTTTCTGAACGTGAAAAAATATTGCAAAAGGGAACAGTGGGAAAAGAAATTAACCAAGTTCCTGGCAACAATAATATAGAGGGATAAAGGCAAGTCTTTTACTTTACTTTAAATTTTGCTATGCAAATAAGTTTGGGCCCAGGCACTCCTGTGGCAACTTGCCAGTGTAGTAGTAGGTGCAGCTTCTATCAGTCCTCTACCTCTTGTCCTTATTGCTTGTGCTTTTAAGTTTGCTAGCAGTTTTTAAACCACATTTTTACAGGTGGATTAGAATGCCTGAAAGACCTTCATGAGCAAGTCTTCTTATGCGTTTTTAGCATTTATTTCTGCACACGGTTCCGGTATAAAAGAAAAATAGCAGGTGTGGATGGTATCAATCAAATCGACTTTTACCAATTCGTCATTAAGCAAAGTAAAACGCAAAAAAATGTTTGTACTAATGTTAGCTACAGATTAATGATACATGAAATGAAGAATGTGTTTGTTATACTCAAAGCCAATAGAGCTTTTATCAAAACCACCATTAAATTATGTTCTGAAAAACACTTACAAAAATGTTTTTCTTTATGGTCTTGATTGTCTGTTTCTGCAGCTCTCTCCTGATTGTATTATTCTTTGCCTGGTGTAAGGGAAGAGGGGAGGATTTCGAAAGTAGGTGGAGAGTTTAAATGCAACTCTAATTCCACAATAGGAATATTGTATGTGGTGTATATTACTAATAAAATTTGTTTAAAGGGGAACTGTTGTCCAAAAATGACTTTAGGTAAATTGATAGGAATTGCTCCCTTGAGAATTTATGCAATTTATTTACATTGTTTATTTTGCATAGTTTTGAAGATATTTACATTTGTGTGTGTGATATGGCCGCAGCATCACCAGGTCCCCTGCACTTACTGCTCTGAAACTGTCAGTCAATCTGTCCTGTGTCTCCTCCTCCCCTTTGCAACCCCCCTGGTCCCTCCCACTCATGGACCCAATGGTCCCTCCAGTTGCAGACCCCCCATGACCCATTATCTTACAGCCCCAGGTGGCCCTGCCCACCCGTGCGTGCCCAAGCCCCGCCCACAAGTGGGTGCCCAAGCCCCGCACACCCGCGGGTGCCCAAGCCCCGCCCACAAGTGGGTGCCCAAGCCCCGCACACCCGCGGGTGCCCAAGCCCCGCCCACCCGCGGGCGCCCAAGCCCCGCCCACCCGCGGGCGCCCAAGCCCCGCCCACCCGCGGGCGCCCAAGCCCCGCCCACCCGCGGGCGCCCAAGCCCCGCTTTTTTTTTTAAGCCCCCCAAACTCTACTTACCTCCCCTCTTTCCTCTGACACGCTCCCGGCCCTCTGCTTGCGAGGAAATGCAAGCAGAGGGGCGGGACCGGCAGCCGCGTCTGTGATGGGCTGAGCGGCAGCCAATCACGGACGCGGCTGCCCTACATGGTGGGGCCAGTAGTTGGGGGGATTATAGTTTGGGGGGGTGGACATGCCCTTTAAAAGTAGAACTGAATGGGAAAAAGGACAAATCCTACTACCAAAAATTTTAAGCAAAGCAGCCCCTAAACACACCCCAGAGAAAGCTTCTAGTTCTCACCTCCAAAATGTTTTTAAAATATTGGTTTTGGCACTACAAATATATTTTAAACACTGATTTTAAAAAACTTGGATTGCAAGGTACCATTGGTTACATGGTCTCATTTTAACATTATTTAGGAAACCATATAAAGATAACATTTGCTACTCTACACTTATAAATGGGTCAAAATGGAACTGGAGCTTCAATATCATGCTAGCTTTACAGAGTAGAGATGAGCCCCTGGCTGTTTTAAAACTGATGGTTTTGAAAATCCGTAAATCTGGTGGAATGTTTGGAAACTTCAAAATTAGAACAATTAAATAAAGTCGAAAAATACATAAAAAATTTGTGTTGGAAATGAGGAAAACTCATTTACATATTATTTATATGTAAAAAAAATAATGAAAGTAAATTGCAAAAATATTGAGTAAAGTAATTACTGTCAATTTACCTAAAGCCATTTTTGGATCAGTTACCCTTTAATAAAAAAGGGAGGACAGCTAAACTAGTAAACAAAGGAAGACTGCACACTAAAAAAAGAACTCTAAAAGGGCTAGGCCACACTGCTGCGTTTTTTTTGCGTTTGCGCTTGCGTTTGCGTTTGCGATTGCGCTTGCGATTTTTCGAAATTTGAAAAACGCGGCAACGCAAAAAAAACGTGCGTTTTTCGATGCTGTTGCGTTTGCGTTTTGCGTTCTGCATTTTTAATCGCAATCGCATGCGATTTCCTATAATTATTGAAGAAGAAATCGCAGAGCAAACGCAAAAAAATCGCACATGAAATCGCATGCGATTGCGATTGCGTTGCGTTTGCGTTTCAGTGTGGCCTAGCCCTAAATTCTTATCTGCTTTCCACAAAACTAGAAGAATTTACTTTTCTTTCTCAAGCCAAGAAATGTGAACTAAAACACAATATATCAAACTTAGAAAAGCACCTGACAATTTGTGTGTAAAATCCTGTCCATGAAAAGCA
The DNA here is from genome assembly GCA_019447015.1 of Hymenochirus boettgeri. Taxonomy (NCBI): domain Eukaryota; kingdom Metazoa; phylum Chordata; class Amphibia; order Anura; family Pipidae; genus Hymenochirus; species Hymenochirus boettgeri. The sequence continues at coordinate 161,550,905 of CM033470.1, forward strand.
TGTAGTAAAACATTTTAACCTTATTTATTACCCAGCAGTGACCCATTATGAATAAAAATAAAAAGGTCTTACTGTAGCCCAAGCAGGAATCAAGTCGCATTTATTTAAGACAAAGATGAGATGTTTCCAAGCCTTCTCTTTCTTCAGATAAGTCTCAATATGAGGGGAGCGTGTTCCCATAGGATCTCTAGCATCCAAGACTTGCACAATTACATCTGAAGAATCAACCACCTTAAAACAGAACATTCAAGCTCATTAAAGGTAAAAGAGAACATTGTGTTCAGGGAGGCACAAACGTTATCTAAATATTTTCAGGATGTGTGTTTTAAAGTATATTATCTTATAAAAATCAGATCAGAAGGAAACAAATGGTTAGGCCAGTTTAGCTTTAACCAACAAGGGGTGATCAAGTGTTCTCATTTATATTAAGATTGCTGTCACTATGGCCCCAGAGAATTGATTGCACTAAATTTCTCATTGTCTAAATCCAATGTACAAAGGTTACTCTTTGTGCAAGATTACATTTACTGCACCTTGTAAAGTTCTCCCCAGATTCGTTTTGACTGGCCTTTCTTAAAAATCTCCTCACGTGCTTCCTCCCTTAAAGACAAAAATAAATGTAGACTTAAACACTTATAGATGATTCTGTGAAAGAAAGAAAATGTGCATTCAAGCAGCGGGCAAGGCAGGTCTCCACACTGTCATTTATGATGCATGAATCAGGGTGAGAAAATAACTCCTTTAATTTTGTCAAGCAGGATCCTATAATATCCAGCCACAGCAACTAAATAAAGAATGTTGAACATGTTTTGTTTGACATTCCCTTACAAGTTTAACAGAACCCACATCAATCACTTCATAGGAAAAATAACTTATGAAGCTAAATACGAGTTATAGGCAGTATTTGATAATTATACTACATTAAATCTTAACTGAGCATTGACAAGGCAGGTCTGTTAAACAGAATGGTATTAAAGGGCATGTTCACCCAAAAAACTGGTAAATTTTCAATTACCTGCCCCTAATTCCAACAGATACATTTTGCACTTTATTAACTGTATTAATAACCAGATATTTAAGGATAAATATTGTTGCCATTCTGGCTGCATAAGTTGGCCTCTTCCACCATGCAGTCAATCAAGGCTGTGACAACCAACATCACAACCATTGATTCCCCTGCTGCCTCCTCTGCACATGCTCAAGCTTATAAAAAGCTCATTAAGCACAGGGAGGAGGCATATACCTTTGCCAGAAAATATCTGGTTACAAATGCATATGATAGACTGGTAAATATAGCAGTTGGGGTAGCCAACAATAAGAACATCAATGTAATCTACTGCACTGATAACCCAGTTATCAAGGTATTTGTGAGTACTCAAGGTGAGTTTTAAGCTGGGTACACACAGCAAAGATTTCTGAAAAATGACAGACAGGATCTGCAAGATCCTGTTTGTAATTTTTCAAATATTGAGCTACACACAGCCCCAAGCACTCTACCTATGCATAGCATAGGGAGAACACTCGGGACTGTGTGTTTCCCTTTGGCAGACGCGGCCGTGTGCTCATTTGGAAAAGTGCCCACACACAGTGCCGATAAAGCCCCGATACCATCGGATCCGATGGTATCGGGGCTTTATCGTTACTGTCTGTACCTTAGCTTTACACAAGCAAGATAACATGGTGTAAAATTATCTAAACATAAAGGTCCCAGAATGGTTGCTTTTAATTGGCTAAACGAACTCATTTTATTCACACTGATAACTAACTTAACCATCTTAAACTGCTCCTAGCAGATGTATATTGGTTCCTCTTTAAAAGGAGAAAATATTATCTTTTATTATGCCTACTGTCAGAAAGTCCATGGAGAATTACACTTAATATTCTTTAAAAAATTCTAGAAAACCTGTTAGAATAAGTGAAAGAAGTAAGCCTTAAAAGAAGGGAGGGATCATGCAGCAAAAAAAAAAAAATCTGTATTTAACGTTGGCCCAGAGTAGTTTTCACGGAATGTAAAATTTTTTACCAATTAAATATGCAATCTGATTGGTGGCAAAGCAATTATCTATTCACACGAATGTAAATCGATGAGACGAAGTGTGTCCTTTTACACAAAGAGTGCCTTTTACAGGGCAGAGTGACTGTCACATGGTTTCAGATCAGGAAGTGCAGGGGATCTGGTGATGCTGCTACCATATCACACACAAAAATGTAAAAAATTGCAAAAAATACTCAGGTATGCAATTCCTGTCAATTTACCTAAAGTCATTTTTGGACCACAATTATCCTTTAACATACTCCATAAGTGCTTCTATAGGCTCAGCTATGATGTATAATGGTTTGTAAGACACATTTCAGTAAATACCTGACACCAGTATCTTCTGTAACCAAATCTCTGTCATTCTGTTTGTTATAGGTTTCAGCTAAGGTTTCAGCACTCTCCAGCAATTCTTGGACATCCCCAACAGCAAGGTTTGGTCTCTTCCTTTGAGATTTGGGACCAAATGTTGTTTCAAATGTTTCTGTGTCAAGAATGTGAACTTTGGAATTCTGATGAGGAAAATAGAAAATAAAGATATATCGGGGGGGAATCTTACAAGGAGATGCAATATCCTTCACTAATGGGAAAATAAGCACAAATCCCACACTAACCATTGTGCTAACAGGTAAGTGAGGGTTCTGCGCTGCCTGCATCATTGCAATTTTTTTTTATTCCTTTTCAATTGTTTCTTTAAAGCAAATTACCAATTACATTTCCGTGATGTAACAGTTGCAAAGTGATTAATATATCTCTGCCCTCCAATATTTTTTTTTTATATATGTATTGTAGGGCACCCCTGCCAACCCCCAAACTAGATTTCCAAAAAAAAGCAGCACAAACATAATTACAGTCCTTCGCTTCTGCAGTTGTCTCTGCCTGGCCCTCCGTTTGCCAGAAGTTGAAAACAGGCTGCCGGAGGAAAAAATGCGGCTGCCGGAGGAAAAAAGGCGTGTATGCATGTTTCTGATGCTTGTTTTACTAATCTAACTTACTGGTTGGGGGTGGGCAGGGGTGCCCCTACACTACAGAAAAGAACATTAAAGGGGACTGTGGTCTCCTCACAAGTTAAATCTAAATTAAAGGCCAGGTTACTACCTTTAAAATGAGCCATCAGTCACCTGCAATACAGCTCAAATTGCATGGAATTTAGTGATCAAAAACTGAAGGGGTGGGAGACTTCCAGAACCCTATGATAAAGGTTCTTCCCCCCCCTCGCCGGCGGCGAGCTCAGTCGCAGATTACTACATGTTTAGGGGAAACCGTAAGTTCCTCCCCTCTGCAGACCTGTCAGTATCCTGTCTCTGCTATCTGCTTCGTTACGGTACATCTTAGTACTGCTCGTAACTTGATCTGTCAAGTTCCTTATCAGCTCTGGTCCCGGCAAGGGAACTGAGGGTGTGTAGGTCTCAGGCAGCAATAATAGTGATAAAGGCAGAGATTGAGTTATAAATGGTGAGTAAGGGAGAGCTAGTGTAATGAAGCTATAACAGCAGACAGATGTAGTTACAATGGTGGGGTTACAGTGCAGCCCACAGTTGGGAGAGACAAGTTTGTTTTAAACTGCACAGTAAATGCTCCAAATTTTGAAAGTGCAGATTTCTATCTATAGCAGCCAACTATTCTATAAAGTGTCTATATTAACTTATATTGCTTTTTTAATGCAGTGAGAACCAGAGCACATTAAGTAGCTGCACACATATTTCTTATAGCAGCTAGAGTTTGCAGTGTACATTATGATTAACTGGGTGCAGCTGATTGATGAAGATGACATCACAGGGAGTCTAATATGGGCACAGAAAGTGCCCACAACAAACATGGCTGCTCCCAGAACCTGAAAAGTGGAGGGGCATATGGACAACAAATTTAGGGGATTTAAGCCAGTAAACCCAATTGGATGCCAGTGTGGTAAGAGCAACCTTAAGAACCTATTTAGCCATTCATTATTTTCACCACAGTTCCCCTTTAATGGTAGGGGGTGAGGCAGGCATGGAGAGATCCAGAGGGTGGGAGGGAGTTGGGGGGGGATGGTATAGGCACATTAGATTGATGCATTTACTTAAAAGTCACCAGACAACACTTTCCTAATAAACAGAGTACATGCTGTACAACAAGCTGTTTCTCACCTCTTTCTTTACTGTGACTGTTGAAAGATGTATGTAATTAACATGTGGGTACTAGGAGTTGGCTCCTATAATTCATCTCTAGGAATTCATCTTTGTAGTGGTTTCATAGCCCCTGCAAACTTAAATAGCTCTATTGCATGCAGTGATGCAGGTTGGATAGGCTGCTCTTGGTGAATGAGCGAGTTCGATACACTTTCTAAAAATATAGCATTAGTCCACTAACCCAACAAAGGTAACACAGAGAAAAGGTATATTTAGAAATAATATGAAAGTCTTCTTAGTTCTAGAATTCACTTCTACTGGAGTAGTATCTTGCATGGGTAATCAGGGGAGGAAAGATATCACAGGAGTAAAAAACACGTAAATTTAGTTCTCTTTTAAAGGGCAAGTCCAAAGAAAAAAAAGTGGTCACTTGTCTGTTACCTCCCACAATTCCAACCAATATATCCATCAAATTATTAGACACACTACTAACCAGATATCTTAAGGAAACTTACTGCCCCCATTTTGGAAGAGAAAGCTGGCTCCTTCCTCAATGCAGTTAATCAATGGTGTGACTGTGGACATCACATCCAATGATTGACTGATCTTTCTCCTGCTGCCTCCTCTGCACATGCTTAAGTTCATTAAAGCACATTGAAAAAGGGGGAGAAGGCAACAACATCTGCCAGAAAGGGAGAAAACTGGGGCAATATTTATCATTAAATATCTGGTTAGTAATGCAGTTAATAATGTTTAAACAATAGCAGTTGGGGTGAATTAATGAGAAGTGACCTTTTTTTTGGATTTTAAGGGCGGACATGCCCTTTAAGAGGAAGCAGATTCTTTCCTCCATAAAAGCAATCAAGGCTGTCACTATTGATGTAATGAAGTGCTAGAAACAGTAGTTGAGATTTGAGGACATAAATGACATGGGAACCTTTTTTGCTTTAAAAGATATCGTGTATATAACGTTTATTTTATATAAAGTTAAAAAGAAAATACTTGGGACAGGGATATAGGCCTGGTAATTCCTACCTCCCAAAATTGTTTCTGTGAGGTGCACCAGCCCAAAGAATATGGAGTTGGACAGTTTTCCTCCTGGTGTCAGCACTTTCCATTTTTAAGTTAAATTTTAGAGTACAGTTATCCTTTAAGGGTGGACATGCCCTTTAATAATTTTTAGAGCTAGCCACAAGACTGAAATATTAGTTTCTACCCAAGGTATCCATAGGCCGAGGAAAACATACAGTGTACATTTTATCTTAATTAAAGAGTATCTCCACTGATGGAAAAACTTTTTTTTTTTTTTTTTTTAATATGAAAGTTCACCTTCCCCCAACCCTCCCCCTACCTTTTTTTTTTTCCAAAAATCACCTCTGTTCCTTTGCAGCAGCCAGGGGAAGTTCTGCTCGTTTTTGGGGGTGTGTCTGCTACTGTGCTGGGCAGGCTGACAGTCAATGTGCATCATCACATGCATATTCATGATTTCTGCCACACCCACTTGACCCCAGTGATGCCTGATGTAAACAAAGCTTTTCCTCCCTGTCTGCATCTATTCACAGCTGATAGTGAAAATGCTCTTCTAACAGCACCATATTAGATGGACATATGTCCATCTAGTCCAACCATTATACCCTACCCATAATGTCTGTATAACAGTAACATAGTAACATAGTTTTGGAGGTTATATAGACATACGTCCATCTAGTCCAACCTTTATACCCTACCCATAATGTCTGTATAACAGTTACATAGTAACATAGTATTGAAGGTTATATAAAAACATATGTCCATCTAGTCCACAGCCAGTGTCCTTCCCTCTGTCCCAAAGCGAGTCCCCCCCATCCTGCAGTCAGTCTCCCTCTCCCCCCTCTGTTCCCCAGCTCGAGTCCCCCCTCTGTCCCACAGCCAGCGTCCCTCCTTCTGTCCCACAGCGAGTCCCCCCATCCAACAGTCAGTCTCCCTCTCCTAGTTCTAGAATTCACTTCTACTGGAGTAGTATCTTGCATGGGTAATCAGGGGAGGAAAGATATCACAGGAGTAAAAAACACGTAAATTTAGTTCTCTTTTAAAGGGCAAGTCCAAAGAAAAAAAGTGGTCACTTGTCTGTTACCTCCCACAATTCCAACCAATATATCCATCAAATTATTAGACACACTATAACCAGATATCTTAAGGAAACTTACTGCCCCCATTTTGGAAGAGAAAGCTGGTCCTTCCTCAATGCAGTTAATCAATGGTGTGACTGTGGACATCACATCAATGATTGACTGATCTTTCTCCTGCTGCTCCTCTGCACATGCTTAAGTTCATTAAAGCACATTGAAAAAGGGGGAGAAGGCAACAACATCTGCCGAAAAGGGAGAAAACTGGGGCAATATTTATCATTAAATATTGGTTAGTAATGCAGTTAATAATGTTTAAACAATAGCAGTTGGGGTGAATTAATGAGAAGTGACCTTTTTTTTGGATTTTAAGGGCGGACATGCCCTTTAAGAGGAAGCAGATTCTTTCCTCCATAAAAGCAATCAAGGCTGTCACTATTGATGTAATGAAGTGCTAGAAACAGTAGTTGAGATTTGAGGACATAAATGACATGGGAACCTTTTTGCTTTAAAAGATATCGTGTATATAACGTTTATTTTATATAAAGTTAAAAAGAAATACTTGGGACAGGGAATAGGCCTGGTAATCCTACCTCCCAAAATTGTTTCTTGTGAGGTGCACCAGCCCAAAGAATATGGAGTTGGACAGTTTTCCTCTGGTGTCAGCACTTTCCATTTTTAAGTTAAATTTAGAGTACAGTTATCCTTTAAGGGTGGACATGCCCTTTAAATTTTAGAGCTAGCCACAAGACTGAAATATTAGTTTCTACCCAAGGTATCCATAGGCGAGGAAAACATACAGTGTACATTTTATATATTAAGTATCTCCACTGATGGAAAAACTTTTTTTTTTTTTTTTTTAATATGAAAGTTCACCTCCCCCAACCCTCCCCCTACCTTTTTTTTTTCCAAATCACCTTGTTCCTTTGCAGCAGCCAGGGGATTCTGCTGTTTTTGGGGGTGTGTTGCTACTGTGCTGGGCAGGCTGACAGTCAATGTGCATCATCACATGCATATTCTGATTTCTGCCACACCCACTTGACCCAGTGATGCCTGATGTAAACAAAGCTTTTCCTCCTGTCTGCATCTATTCACAGCTGATAGTGAAAATGCTTTCTAACAGCACCATATTAGATGGACATATGTCCATCTAGTCCAACCATTATACCCTACCCATAATGTCTGTATAACAGTAACATAGTAACATAGTTTTGGAGGTTATATAGACATACGTCCATCTAGTCCAACCTTTATACCCTACCCATAATGTCTGGATAACAGTTACATTGTAACATAGTATTGAAGGTTATTAAAAACATATGTCATCTAGTCCCAAGCCAGTGTCCTTCCCTCTAAGGCGAGTCCCCCCCATCTGCAGTCAGTCTCCCTCTCCCCCCTCTGTTCCCCAGCTCGAGTCCCCCTGTCCCCACAGCCAGATCCCTCCCTCTGTCCCACAGCGAGTCCCCCCCCCATCCCAGTAGTCTCCCTCTCCCCCCTCCCTCCTGCCCCACAGCCAGTCCACAGCCAGTCCCCCCCCTCCGTGGAAGCTCCCCCTTCTTGGCAGTCCCCCCCTCCATGGCCGCTCTGCCTGTACCCTTGTTAAACCCCCCACCCCTACTTTGTAGAGGGTCTGCTGTCACTGTCTCTACTCGCAGTGTCACAGAGTTACAGCGAGACACCTCTCTCGTGTATGTGAATTAATGAAAAGCCACACAGGATTCACATACGTGAGGAGTGTCTCGGACTGTGAACCGGAAAGCTCTGTGACACCGAGTAGAGACCGCGACAGCAGACCCTCTACAAGGTGGGGGGGGGGGGGTTCACAGAGGGTACAGACGAAGCTGCCACAGAGGGAAAGCTGCCAAGAAGGGGGAGCTGTCAAGACCTGGTACTTAGAGCGTTTCGCCGAATAGCTCAGCTTTTTCAAGAGCATTTCAAGAAACGCATTGAGTACCAGTAAATAGCTGGGAGTAAGGTGCAGCTCTTTGCTTTATGCAAGGCATGCTAAGAGCATAGACAGGAACCACAGTAGCATCCTGAAAGCATTAGGGACTACTGGCTGATATCCTGATATAAGGACTTACAACTTGTTTTAACTTGTATTGTCCAAAAGGAATAAGCAGATATTTGAAAACTCACTGGATAATGCAAGTTTTTAACAATTTTTTTTTTTTTTTTATTGGTAAATGTATTAAGATTTTTAAACGGTTTAATGGTACTACCCCTAATCTTATGTTTTATATATATTTATTACATGTGATGGTGTGAGAGGAAGTCATCGAGCCTATACTTTAAATATAACTTAAGAAGTGAAATCAAGGCTCTGCAGTAGACACTATACCCCCTACTTAACCTGCCCACAGTCCAGAAGCGCAGAGGACACAAATCTAACAGCTTGTTGTGTGTTTTGAATGTGCTCTGTCTATTGGGACAATGTTGCCTGGGGACCTTAATTTGCTGCACATTAAAGAGCATGTCCACTGCAAAAAAAAACGTAATATATGCAGGGCACACTAGCCCACCCCCAACCGCCAGGTTGTTTTGTAAAAAAAAAAAAAAAAAAAAGCAGAACTTACTTACTTTGTTCCCCGGTGCTCTGTTCCCGGACCTCTGCTTGCCAGGAGTTGCAAGCAGGGGCCTGAGAGGCAGCCAATCACAGATAGCTGCCAGCAATGCAAAGGTAAAAAGTGTCACATTACACTGCAGGAGTAAAATTAGCAATTCAAAAGTAAAGAAAGACTCACATGGGGTTTAATGCGATCATGAAGTAGAGACATAGGTAGCTTGGTCTGCCTCATCACCACTCTATACGGATCTTTCATTACAGCATCCATTTCTCTTGGAACTTTTGCAAAGAAGACTGCTTAATTACACGGGTGTTTCCTAAAGAACATAGATATTAAAGAAATAGGGGTAGAGGGGGGATAAATAAAAGACTAAATACATTTTAAAAAATGTAGGTTTTAACTTACAAAAATATTCTCTTTTTAAAATGGAACTTTCAAGATGGACTGCCTAAAACCCTGCCCACCCAGAAATCAGGGGCTCCTGTAAAATCTAAACAAACCTTTTAAGATGGCTGACAAAGGATATGTGATTAAGTGATGTCAGTATAAGCCCAAATACCACAGAAACCCCATGAGATCTGTACTGGGCAGGTCTACAGTGTAACTTGCTTCCCAATTTGCTAGCATATTATACAGGGAAAGGAAAGAAGCAAAGCCTGTACCAGACAAGTTTGATTTGTAATTGTGGAACCGTTCTGATTATACCTTCCTCTATAGTGATACAGTTTCTAAAGTAGTTTCTTCAAAAAAACTAGAGTACAGGCCAACAAGCTTGTGAAGGTTCTCATTCATCCAGGTCATGGTATATCTGTGATTCAATTAGATCAACTGGACTTGAAGTTTATTTAATCTTGAAGATGTTTCACTAGTCATCTAACTGGCTTTCTAAATTCAGAATGACTTGTACAAACAACTTTATTTTCACATAAATGGCCTCCTTGACACTTCTCTTGAACCAGTCACATTCCTTTGCCAATATGTTAACATTAGAATCTTCAAAGATATGTCCTTATCCTTATGCAGGTACACGGCTGAGTCCTGACCGAGGAATTTGGATGGAAGAAGAATTTTCAAAAAACACCGTTCCCTGATGCTTAAAACGAACAACACACTGAGGCAGCAATGGTACATCCGAAAGACCCAATACCGGACATCATATACAAGTGCAGTGCATAAGGAAGCTCTGATTTGTATGTGGGCGAGACCAAACAGCAACTGCATCAACGTATAGCCCAGCACAGAAGAGACAATTCCTCGGGTCAGGACAGCGTGTACTGCATTTTAAGGATAAAGGACATACCTTTGAAGATTGTAATGTAACATATTGGCAAAGGAACGTGACTGTTCAGAGAGGTGTCAAGGAGGCCATTTATTTGAAATAAAGAACCAAGCCTAAATAGAGGTGTGGGGGGGGGGGGTTCGACACCAACTGTCTGCCATGTACAATGCTGTTTAGACAACTTACTCTGGGCGTTCCTAACACCCTTTAGCCACAATGCAATCACGCCCTAACATCTGGCTAGATATGCTAATTGGGATTTTCCAGGGTACATAATTGCCACATTCTGAATTGAGAAAGCCAGTCGAATGACTAGCGAAACGTCTTCAGAACAAACTTCAAGTCAAGTTGATCTAATTGAATACAACAGATATACAGACCAACTAGTGCTTCTAAATATATATTAAAGATTGTCCCCTTACAACATATGTACTGTAAATATCTTTGGTAATGCGGCCTTATTGTCCTATTCATTACATAGGGTGCACAAGCACAACCAATCAGCAGTACAAGTAAACAAGTAAGCCATTTAATTTAATTGCATCTATAATAAGCAGCCAAAGGCACATATACACATCCCTAATGTTGGCCATATACTGGCCTGACTGTACAGAATTTAATTTTAAACATTGAGTTGATGACAGGCCTAGATTATTCCTTTTGGCTTCATACTTTTAAGCCATGGTCCGCAAAATCCTTTAAAACTACAAGGGATCTCATCATTACACTGTAAGGGATCAATCAAGATAGGAAAACAAAAATGTATCTTAAGGATAAACCATCTATGGATCACAGACAACAGAGTTGATGGTTCCTATACATTTCTCCTGATATTTCTATGAATGTAGGCAAAAATTGCCAGATACACTTAACTGGTAAACTCTTATCCAGCGTTCACACTCCACCAATACAGATCATTTGAGTCAACTAAAAATGCACAGCAGAATGCATTTCTTTCAGGAATTGAAAAACTGGTTGAAATGCACTGTAGAGCATTACGTTTTTTCCTTGTACTTTCTAGTCTAAATAAAGCTTAATTAAATTAAACTGAATAAAATATGTTTTGGTAGGTAGACATGCTTACCAAACCATTTGATATTAGGTTCCACTCTGGCCACAGTTCCAGAAGAAACTGATGACTGGTACTGCAGGGTCTTTATACTTTACCACGATGTTCCTAGGTTGGCGAAGATCAAAATAAGACAGAAGAAAAAAAACTATAAAATGCAAAATATAAAAATATTCTTTCAAAAAATTGGATGAAGTTGGAACTTTTAAATTGGTCCAATGCAGCAGAGGTTTCTCTATCACCTTAGGATTCACAATGAGTTGCATACACTCAGACAAAATGTTATAACATGGGAAAATCTAGTGCAATCCTTTTTAAGATGGCGCACGATATGAATGAAAAAAAGCCTCAAAGATAAATACCAACCTTCAGCCTGATAAAGGATTAAGAACATTTAGTTTAGTAACATTCAGTCTATAATCTGTAAATATGTTGGGTTTTGCTTGCGGATCAGGGCAAGTCAGCCAGTAGTTACTTGACCGTTCTGGCAAAGGGTAGGAAGGAGAAAACTCAGAGAATTCAGTTAGGGCTGGCCACAATAGTGCGTGTGCAATCCATTTTTTGCGCAATCACATGTGCTCCAATGCTATTGCAGTGCACACCATACCCACTGTTAACGCATGCGCTTGCCTTAGAAAGAGCAGAATGTGACTAGTTTGCAGTGACAACAGACATAAAAATGCAGATTATTTCTGGGGTGAGAAAACAGCTGCTTGGAAAGATAAATTTCACATTTTATCTACTGTCCTTTATACAAGAGAAACTGTTAGATATAAACTGTGCTAAGCTACCGCCTTTCTTTTTGACGATACATATTAAGCCGCTTGATTGTGCCCGGTCCCTCATGTTGTTGCCTCCAACACCTTGACACGATCTGATCACATTAAAGTTATCATGAAATAATAAAATATTTATATTTCTTATTTTAAAAATTTCAACAAGAATCCAAAAGGTCTACTATAAAAAGCTAGTGGAGTTAGGAGAAACCTCACTCCCTTCTCAAAGGTTTATTTTTTTCAGCAATTCCTTTAAAGGAATAGTTCACTCTCGAATTAAACTATTCCTTTAATATACTGATTGAAGATTGGAAGTTTAAGGAGCAGTGCCTTACCTCCAGATCTTCAACAGTATTGCGGCCCGAGAATAAGCATTTCGACTCCCTGTGAATATAAAAACGGTTGGCACATAGTTATTTTATGGTAGATGGGGAGTTTACAGTCCCTTAATCTGCCAATTCAGGATTTTAGTCTCTGTATAAATAAATGGACCGAAATACGACTTCCTGTTTGCAAGACCCCTAATAGAGATCATTATGGTCTTGCCCTTGACACCAGCGCCTGGGTTGATGCAGTTGCTCAGTAGAGATCTGAGCATCAGATTCCCCCACTGAGCTGTAGATCTCTGCTGCTCATCCAGAGTCACCATGGGCCTCTTGACTGCATTTCTGATCAGCGCTATCCTTGTCGGCCGGGAGTTTAGGTGGAGTTAGGTGGCTTGTCTTGGTAGGTTACAGTTGTGCCATACTCCTTCCATTTTGAATGATCGCTTGAACAGTGCCAGTGGGATGTTCAAGGCTTTGGAAATCTTGTGAGCCTAAGCCTGCTTTAATTCTCAATAACTTATCCCTGACCTGTCTGGTGTGTTCTTTGGACTTCATGGCGTGTGTTGCTCCCAAGATTCTCTTAGACAACCTCTGAGGCTGTCACATTGCAGCTGTATTGTACTGACATTAGATTACAACAGGTGCACTCTATTTAGTCATTAGCACTCATCAGGCAATGTCTATGGGCAACTGACTGCACTCAGACCAAAGGGGGCTGAATAATTACGCCCACCCCACTTTGCAGTTATTGATTTGTAAAAATGTTTGGAATCAGTTATGATTTTCGTTCCATGTCTCACGTGTACACACTTTGTATTGGTCTTTCACGTGGAATTCCAATGAAATTGATTAATGTTTGTGGAAAACTTCAAGGGGGCCGAATACTTTTGCAAACCACTGTACATTCGGTGACAAGATTAGCTTATATCCCCCTAGATCTCTCTCCCGAAGTTCACTACTTCTATTCACTTTCTGTGCACTCCCCGTATCACAGCACATTACAGTAGGACATAGTCCAGTTCCTTCACTACCGGGTTACGCTGGATGTGGACGGGTTAATAGTGCTGTGCCCCTTAAACCTCGGCTTCACCATGTTTGCGCTATGTGATATTAGGCTGAAGGTAAGAAAAGCAAAATAATGTTGTTATTGATCCCGAACCGCTGTTCTCTTCGATAAGCCAGCTGTACAGGCGCACCACAGAGAGACCCACGCCGCGCAATGGATATGGGTAAAGCAGCCTTTGACACACACGTGTCTAAGTTACAAGGCGGCCATACTTGTTGTGGGTAATCGCCAATCGTCGTCATGGATCCGTGACAGTTCAGAAATATATTTGCTAAGTAAAGTGAAAGTAGCGCGGCTTTATGAGTTTTTATTATTATTGTAAGGTTTGGGAAAGGAAATTGACCGCTAATGATCAAATAATGATCATATCTATACATCTTGACATAAACTTGACGTCTCCTTTAGCATATGTATTAAATAGACACTGCACAGTTCTCACTACAACCTTTTACCCTTCCCTGTGCATTTGTATTTGTATGTTAGATTGTGAGCTCTGCAGGGCCTCATGTTCCTCATGTTACATGTCATGCTGTGTTTCCCAAGTGGTGCTATTTAAATAAAAAATCAGGCACCCTGTGCAAGATTTGTTACGGGTCTCTAGCCACCCCCCCCGCCAAGAAAAAAACACCCCCCTGGGCACACACAACTCCGTTGAATGCTGTTGCCTTCTAATCAAGTACCCCACCTGCGCTTACTGTCTTTAAGTTCTTCAGTGCGTGCTTGTATAGGTGCTTACATCATTATGTAACAGTAACGTAAAATGCACAGAGAGAACAGCACAGCATACAGACATCTTAAGTAAAGCTTAATGTGTGGGGCTTAGTATGTGGTGAGGTGCCGATACATATATTTGATTGGAGGACCGTAACTAGAGGGGCTGTGGCACTGTGCACAACTTTGAGTACAGGTCCATGACACCTAAGACTCCAGCTGTCGCCCCCCTAGTAATGCAACCCATGCGGTCGCACAGGTCACCCATATCAAAGGCCGGCCCTGATGCCACCCTGCCACTTTATGCCTCCAGGCAGGGGGGGGAGGGGGGCGTGGCAACACGGTGTGACGTCACGCATGGGGGAGGTGGAGTTAGGGGCATTACGGCGGCATGGTATGGGCAGTCTGGGGGGCGTGGCAGCAAAAGGGCATAAGTGGGAGGAGATTCAGGACTTCTCCGTTGCGAGAGATTGGGGTGGTCTCGCGGGAGGCCATCCCCATTTGCAGGAGACTCCCGGGAGAGGTGGGATACCTGAAACATATACATACACATACATGCCCAGGTGTCTTTTTATATGATCTTGATTAGTCCTGGGCCCCACTGTACTGCATAGAAATGCGCAAAAGCGCATTTTGGGCTATGCACACTGGCGCAATTATCACATGCTTCAGATTTATGAGAAATAAACAGTGCCAGACAAATTTACTTGGTTTTCAAGTAGAAATTTCGATTCTGGCATAGCAGTAGATGTAAATTAGCAAGGATACAGCCTGCGCATGTGCTCCACCCAGGTATCTCCAGTTCGCTCCCCTCATGCGACCAATTACCAAAATAGAAATAGGAAAGCTCAGACGACACCATAAAGTATGTCAAATGTGCTATTTAGTTCTCCACATACATGTTTCGGATCCAACTATCCTTATCAATTGTGACGAATAGTGAACTCACAACAGGGTAGACAAAACAGGATATGACAAACGTGATGCAACCCAATAGGACCCTTCCACCCACTAGTGGCCATCTTGGAGGAGTTGATGAGCTCCTCCAAGATGAAGTAGAGGGAGCCAATACAATTGTGCGGTGTATGGCCACACGGCCGACCGTTCCCCACACTGCGTATTGGGATCGTCGGGTCCGTGTGTGCTGTTGACACAGTATGTGTGCTGAAAGATACCAATTGATCTGTCGGCACACATGCTGTGGGACCGCATTATATGGCCAGCTTTAGCTGTGGCAAACAATGCCAGACAGCTAGCAAGATAATGTCTTTTGTAAAGAGGGGAATAATTAAGAGAAAAAATATTTCTTCTCACTCTTTACAAGCAATGGTAAGGGCTTATTTGAAATATGAAGTGCAGTTTATATGGAATCCCATATACAAAAGGGACATCTTGGAAATGGAAGCAGTTCAGAGAAAGGCAACTAAAATATAAGGGAATGGGGGGGCTTAACTATGCATGCAGATTAGACAAGTTAGGGCTTTTTAATTTGAGAAGCAATGTTGCATGGGGATATGATCACTTTTTACAAATATATTAATGGGCCAACAGTAAACTCTGGTATTAATATAATTCTGCAGTTCTGGTTGATCCAGAAATACTTTTTGATTGCCGTTTGAGTCAGGAAGGAAATCTCGACCCAAACCCCTCCTTTTTCGGGGGACCTCCACCTTTTATCAAGGTCCCAAAACGTTGATGTGATCTCACATGGGTGAATAAAAGGAACAATTTTTGCAACAGACTTTGGTATATCCTACTGACAATTTGTTTATTCGTGATTATTGACTGGTGAGCAGCCCAGGTGGCAAGAACCAATTTGGAGGAGCTATTCAATACCCCGTGAGCTTATTTAAAGAGTAAAGGTATGCAGCCTGATTTCGAGCCTGATTTCGAGCCTGAATCTCCTGATTTCGAGCCTTCTCTGCCTTCCATTAGCCATGCTGTGAAGGGGCATAATGATTCTGTCTGCTGTAACTGTCACTCAAAGCTAGCATGTGAGGAAAACACTCCTCTAGCTACCCTTGATCAGCTTAAAGGGTATCTCCTCTCGTTTTTAAAGTTTTGTGAATCCAGTTCTATTGAAGAACGGGAGGTAAAGGAGCTGTGTGCCTTACCTTCCGTTCTTCAATAGAACACACAGGAGCCAGGAGACAAGGTAGAAACTTACCCGTCGCTCGCTCCCCCGGCGCTAGGTCTGACAGGTCCCGACGGACGTCTTCTATGCGCATAGATCGCGCATGCGCATAGAGACAAGGTCGTCGGGACCTGTCAGACTACGCGCCGAGGGAGCGAGCGAGCTGGTAAGTTTCTTACCTTGTCTCCTGGCTCCTGTGTGTTCTATTGAAGAACGGATGGTAGGCACAGCTCCTTACCTCCCGTTCTTCAATAGAACTTGATTCACAAAACTTATAAAAACGAGTGGAGAAACCCTTTAATTATGTGGCTGTATCCTAGCAACAGGACATTTCAAGTGTTTGACTGGCAGGGAGGAGGAGAGGGTTAACAGACATTCCCACCAGCCAATAACAAGTGCTATGTTAACCATGGCCCTGGGCCATGGGCTTGTAGCACTCATCTTTGCTGTGTGATATCTAAGGGAGGGCAGACGGTTGTAAATGTGAGTAAGCGATTTCATCTGCTGGAGTGTGGACATGTAATGGGGGTAATGTGTTTTTTTTTTATATTGTTGTCCTTTAATAAAGGCTGCGGCCCACGCCGTCAAGTTAAGAGCTAGTGGACCAATGTGTCAAAGCCATTGTATGCGTCTCTCTTGCCCTTCATTTTAACAGTTAACTGTTGTATACTGTATTAATATGTAGAACTGTGGATTTTATAATAATGCTATAAAGAGGATTTCTCCTTATATATCAGTTGTATAATTTGTTAATAGGCAAAGAAATTTTGGAAGAAGTATCGTTGGATGCTACCTACTGACCGTAGGTATGGCTTTCCAGTTACGTATGTAGCATCCCATGACCCTTCTTCCAAAATATCTCGCCTATTAATTGATCTTGTTTTCTGCATTTAACTTTATCCAATGCCTTTGTGGATAAATAACTTCAAATGTATTTATAAAGTTTTCTTTGCATAGAAATAATAACCTTCGATATAAGCAGAAATCCTCTTTTTAGCATTATTTTAAATTTGGGTTACAGTGTGGGAGGTAAGCGCATATACAGTAACTGCTGTATCCAAAACTTCCAATATTGCAGGTTTTCAGAAAAGTACAACCTCTGTCGTGGTCCTACATTTACGAACCATCACACGTACATTAACACGTGGTAGAACTTTCACAGGCTTCCGGTACATGATCATAATGGAAGATCGCGGGCATACAATTATGATTGCAATCATGCATTTATGATCACAAATGGAATTGATCGCCCATACTTACTATTGCGGTGTTTACTATCACATGTTAATGTACGTACGAACACCATAAATGTAGGACCATGTACGATCATTAAAGGCAACCAAAAACCACTAGTCTGTTTATTTTTTTTAATATTTACTCTCTCTGGCTTAGGGCTCTGCAAGTATGTGCACAGCTGCGCCTAGAGTGGACGTGAATAGCAGTGTTCTTGCTCTTGCCTGTAACCACATTCAGAGGGTCAGGGGGGAAGGAAAAAAGCCCAACATCTTTAGGGGGTCGGGGGAGAAAAGTTTGAGGCACTTATTTGACCAATCTTTGTTGGCACATCTTAAGCTGGGGTACACACAATGAGATATTTCGGTTGATCGAACGATAGTTCAGTGTATCGGTCGATCAGACCGAAATTATCGCATCCGAATGTAGCCATGTCCGACCGATCGTTTGGACGAAAGGACGATCGGACATGGTGGAAAACCTCGTCCGATTGTGCGGTCCTCTAAGGACGCACGATCAGTCGCGGTAACTGTCGGACGTGGTGCTTTTGCCGCGACCGACAGTCCTCCCTCCTGGCCGACCGGTCGAAAGTATCGAACGGTCGGTCAGAGGAAAAATCGCTTGGTGTGTACTAGCTTTATATTGACCAGTCTGTGGTGGGCATATCTTATATTGACCAATCTGTGATGGGAATCATATATTGGCAAGTCTGTGTAGGGATTTCTTATTTTGACAGTCTGTGGTGGGGATTAAAGGGTATCTCCACTGAGGAAAAAGCATTTTTTTTTTTTTTGGTTTATTGTAAAGTACACCATCCCCCAACCCTCCCCCTACCCTTTTTCCCAGAATTCCCTTTCGTTTGATGGCAGCAGCATGGGAAAGCTGTGCAGGTTCCTGGAGGTGGGTTTCCCCTGTGCTGGGAGTGCTGTCACTCATGTGCATCATCATGTTAGCAGACACACCCACTTGGCGCAGTAAGAAATCCTTTCCCCCTGACACTCAAAGTTCATTTTCCCGCTGATTATGCAGAGGAGAGACAGGGAGAAAAGTTAAACCCTCTTCCACACTACTGTAACAAATACAGGGGAACTTGTGTGTTTTTATATAAGATTTGTTGTGTCTAACTCTAAGATTGATTTCATAGGGGTTGCTGGGAATATGAGGCAATCTGGTATGGGAGGGAGTGGGAGAGAGAAAAAGGTAGTACCTGATTAGTCCCAACGGATCCTCTCACATTCTGCGCATGCACTAAAGGAAAACGCGCGTCGGACATTTCACAGCAGCAGTCAATGAAAGTGGGCAGACCTGCCACCACAGCGTTCTGTGACAAACTCATTGGATTTCTTCAAACTACTGCTCACAGACACAGGATACTGCAGGGACATTTCACCTTACACATATCTACTTACAACCCAGGTGGACTTTTAGCAGTGGAGATACCCTTTAAATTAACCAGACATTTCTATGCATAAGCGATCTGGGCAAACTGCTAGGGCACCATTCAAAGGTGGAGAAGTTTTTCTTTTAAAAGACAGGGATCCTCTCAGCCATAGAGCAATAAGTGTTACCAATCTAGGTAGTCTTTCTGTTTGCATACAGTATAACATATTGTCTGAGTTTTCCAGTCGATGGAAATACTAATTCAAGAGGGGGTGGAGGAGTTTCAATTGGGTAGGGGGCACACTTAGGGGACCAAAGTAGCTGGAAACTGGTCCTGTCAAGTAGGAAGGAGATTTGGGTCAAGGGTTAGCATTCTTACCATTCTGGCCCCTGAAATGCGTCTATCCAGTCAAAACTGGATGGTTGGAAGATACACAGCAGAAGTCATTGTTTCAGAATACATTCCAACCTCAAAGTTCTTACAGAACAAAAAAAAAGCAATGCGCAAGAAACAAAGGAAGAGCAAATTTGTGATCTTTATTATAAATGGTCAGTTGGTATAACAAAGGGTTTAATAGAAAACTATTGGAGAAGAAAAGCCTTTCTGCTGTCCTATACTTTTATGTTTGTTAAGTAAAATCTTTCTAGTGATGGCCACCTTTACCCCGGGCAGTTTGTAACAACTCCAAGCTACAATACAATCAACACCTTGCATTTGGGAGGCTATATGCATATTGAGGTCACAGTAGTTATTGCAAAAAGATTCTTCTGCAAGTAACCTGAATTGAAAGTCAGTTGAAAAATAGTAAATCATCTTTAAAAACTAAATGCCACAGATATACAGACCTTAATGAATGACAACCTTCCCAATCATTTACTGTTAGTTTCTCGCACATGCTCATTCCGAGCTACATCAATAACTGGTACAGGAGTCACTTCCCTCTAATGTTTCTATGCAATCATGTCCTAATCCGTTAACTGAAAACATATTATTTCAAAAGAGGTCAGAGTGTGTGGGGATTTAAAGGGCATCTATAGTTAAAATGAACTTTTTCCCTCTTCCATGTGTTCTATAATTCCCCCCAACCACCAGAGTGTCTTTACTTTCTTCAGTTTCTTCTCTGTTCCTGAGTACACAAATAGATGAAGACATGATTGCATTCCTCTACTTACTTGTACTGTCAATCAAACCTCTTCCTGCTTAAGTCCATCCCTCCTCTGTAACAAACATAGAGAAGAACATTAGCAGGGGGGGAGAGGTAGCTTTGAATGCAGAAATAAGGCTGCATTTGACCCCCCTTCTTGATAGCTTTCACTGATTGATGATGGGTTGCAAAGGAGAGATATTGTATTGCAACAGGACACGGAGAGATCCGTGTCTCCGGACAGCTTGCTTTCTATTGGCTACTGTGCGTGGGTGTGTTTTTTCAGGATTTAAACTTTTAACTTTTTTTTTGAAAAAAAAATATGAGAAGCTTGTCGGGCAGCTGGTGTTAGGTGGAGGAGGTAAATGTCCCTTAAAGAAGAACTAAAGCTATTAGATCCTGAACTTCCTGATTCTCTATTCTTAGTCAATAAGGCCAGCATAGATGAATAAAATGGAAAAATCCATTTGATTTCTGTTTATAAAAACCTCCACCCCTACTAAAAATCATTCGGTGGACATAAATGAGGTGACAAAAGCGAGTCCCCCCCATCCTGCAGTCAGTCTCCCTCTCCCCCCTCTCTTCCCCAGCTCGAGTCCCCCCTGTCCCACAGCCAGCATCCCGCCCTCTGCCCCACAGCGAGTCCCCCCCCATCCCAGTCAGTCTCCCTCTCCCCCCTCTGCCCCACAGCCAGCGTCCCACAGCCAGTCCCCCCCCTCCGTGGAAGCTCCCCCTTCTTGGCCAGTCCCCCCCTCCATGGCAGCTCTGCCTGTACCCTCTGTTAAACCCCCCACCCCTACTTTGTAGAGGGTCTGCTGTCACTGTCTCTACTCGCAGTGTCACAGAGTTCACAGTCCGAGACACTCCTCCTCGTGTATGTGAATTAATGAAAAGCCACACACGGATTCACATACGTGAGGAGTGTCTCGGACTGTGAACCGGAAAGCTCTGTGACACCGAGTAGAGACAGCGACAGCAGACCCTCTACAAGGTAGGGGGGGGGGGTTCACAGAGGGTACAGACGAAGCTGCCACAGAGGGGAAAGCTGCCAAGAAGGGGGAGCTGTCAAGACCTGGTACTTAGAGCGTTTCGCCGATATAGCTCAGCTTTTTCAAGAGCATTTCAAGAAACGCATTGAGTACCAGTAAATAGCTGGGAGTAAGGTAGCAGCTCTTTGCTTTTCCATGCAAGCTCAGTGCTAAGAGCATAGACAGGAACCACAGTAGCATCCTGAAAGCATTAGGGACTACCTGGCTGATATCCTGATATAAGGACTTACAACTTGTTTTTAACTTGTATTGTCCAAAAGGAATAAAGCAGATATTTGAAAACTCACTGGATAATGCAAGTTTTTAACAATTTTTTTTTTTTTTTTTATGGTAAATGTATTAAGATTTTTAAACTGGTTTTAATGGTTTACTACCCCTAATCTTATGTTTTATATATATTTATTACATGTGATGGTGTGAGGAAGTCATCGCAGCCTATACCTTTTAAATATAACTTACAGAAGTGAAATCAAGGCTCTGCAGTAGACACTATACCCCCTACTTAACCTGCCCACCAAGTCCAGAAGCGCAGAGGACACAAATCTAACAGCTTGTTGTGTGTTTCTGAATGTGCTCTGTCTATTGGGACAATGTTGCCTGGGGACCTTAATTTGCTGCACATTAAAGAGCATGTCCACCTGCAAAAAAAAACGTAATATATTGCAGGGCACACTAGCCCACCCCCAACCGCCAGGTTTGTTTGTAAAAAAAAAAAAAAAAAAAAAAGCAGAACTCTACTTACTTTGTTCCCCCGGTGCTCTGTTCCCGGACCTCTGCTTGCCAGGAGTTGCAAGCAGGGGCCTGAGAGGCAGCCAATCACAGATACAGCTGCCAGCAATGCAAAGGTAAAAAGTGTCACATTCCACCTGCAGGAGTAAAATTAGCAATTCAAAAGTTTAAAGAAAGACTCACATGGGGTTTAATGCGATCATGAAGTAGAGACATAGGTAGCTTGGTCTGCCTCATCACCACTCTATACGGATCTTTCATTACAGCATCCATTTCCTCTTGGAACTTTTGCAAAGAAGACTGCTTAATTACACGGGTGTTTCCTAAAGAACATAGATATTAAAGAAATAGGGGTAGAGGGGGGATAAATAAAAGACTAAATACATTTTTAAAAAATGTAGGTTTTAACTTACAAAATATTTCTCTTTTTAAAATGGAACTTTCAAGATGGACTGCCTAAAACCCTGCCCACCCAGAAATCATGGGGCTCTGTATGTAAAATCTAAACAAACCTTTTTTAAGATTGGCTGACAAAGGATATGTGATTAAGTGATGTCAGTTATAAGCCCAAATACCACAGAAACCCCATGAGATCTGTACTGGGCAGGTCTTACAGTGTAACTTGCTTCCCAATTTGCTAAGCATTTATACAGGGAAAGGAAAGAAGCAAAGCCTGTACCAGACAAGTTTGATTTGTAATTGTGGAACCGTTCTGATTTATACCTTCCTCTATAGTGATAACAGTTTCTAAAGTAGTTTCTTCAAAAAAACTAGAAGTACAGGCCAACAAGCTTGTGAAGGTTCTCATTCATCCAGGTCATGGTATATCTGTTGTATTCAATTAGATCAACTGGACTTGAAGTTTAATTCTTGAAGATGTTTCACTAGTCATCTAACTGGCTTTCTAAATTCAGAATGACTTGTACAAACAACTTTATTTTCACATAAATGGCCTCCTTGACACTTCTCTTGAACCAGTCACATTCCTTTGCCAATATGTTAACATTAGAATCTTCAAAGATATGTCCTTTATCCTTAATATGCAGGTACACGGCTGAGTCCTGACCCGAGGAATTTGGATGGAAGAAGAATTTTCAAAAAACACCGTATCCCTGTATGCTTTAAACCGAACAACACACTGAGGCAGCAATTGGTACATCCGAAAGACCCAATACCGCGACATCATATACACAGTGCAGTGCAGTAAGGAATGCTCTGATTTGTATGTGGGCGAGACCAAACAGCAACTGCATCAACGTATAGCCCAGCACAGAAGAGACAATTCCTCGGGTCAGGACTCAGCCGTGTACCTGCATTTTAAGGATAAAGGACATACCTTTGAAGATTGTAATGTTAACATATTGGCAAAGGAACGTGACTGGTTCAGGAGAGGTGTCAAGGAGGCCATTTATTTGAAATAAAGAAACCAAGCCTAAATAGAGGTGTGGGGGGGGGGGGGGTTCGACACCAACTGTCTGCCATGTACAATGCTGTTTAGACAACTTACTCTGGGCGTTCCTAACACCCTTTAGCCACAATGCAATCACGCCCTTAACATCTGGCTATGATATGCTAATTGGGATTTTCCAGGGTACATAATTGCCACATTCTGAATTGAGAAAGCCAGTCGAATGACTAGCGAAACGTCTTCAAGAACTAAACTTCAAGTCAAGTTGATCTAATTGAATACAACAGATATACAGACCAACTAGTGCTTCTAAATATATTATTAAAGATTGTCCCCTTACACCATATGTACTGTAAATATCTTTGGTAATGCGGCCTTATATTGTCCTATTCATTACATAGGGTGCACAAGCACAACCAATCAGCAGTACAAGTAAACCATGTAAGCCATTTTAATTTAATTGCATCTATAATAATGCAGCCAAAGGCACATATACACATCCCTAATGTTGGCCATATACTGGCCTGACTGTACAGAAATTTAATTTTAAACATTGAGTTGATGAGACAGGCCTAGATTATTCCTTTTGGCTTCATACTTTTAAGCCATGGTCCGCAAATATCCTTTAAAAACTACAAGGGATCTCATCATTACACTGTAAGGGATCAATCAAGATAGGAAAACAAAAATGTATCTTAAGGATTAAACCATCTATGGATCACAAGACAACAGAGTTGATGGTTCCTATACATTTCTCCTGATATTTCTATGAATAGTAGGCAAAAATTGCCAGATACACTTAACTGGTAAACTCTTATCCAGCGTTCACACTCCACCAATACAGATCATTTGAGTCAACTAAAAATGCACAGCAGAATGCATTTCTTTCAGGAATTGAAAAACTGGTTGAAATGCACTGTAGAGCATTACGTTTTTTCCTTGTACTTTCTAGTCTAAATAAAGCTTAATTAAATTAAACTGAATAAAATATGTTTTGGTAGGTAGACATGCTTACCAAACCATTTGATATTAGGTTCCACTCTGGCCACAGTTCCAGAAGCAACTGATGACTGGTACTGCAGGGTCTTTATTACTTTACCACGATCGTTCCTAGGTTGGCAGGAATACAAAATAAGACAGAAGAAAAAAAACTATTAAAATGCAAAAATATAAAATATTCTTTCAAAAAATTGGATGAAGTTGGAACTTTTAAATTGGTCCACTGCATGCAGAAGGTTTCTCTATCACCTTAGGATTCACAATGAGTTGCTAATACACTCAGACAAAATGTTATAACATGGGAAAATCTAGTGCAATCCTTTTTAAGATGGCTGCACGATAATGAAAATAAAGCCTCAAAGATAAATACCAACCTTCAGCCTGATAAAGGATTAAGAACATTTAGTTTAGTAACATTCAGTCTATAATCTGTAAATATGTTGGGTTTCTTGCTTTTCTGGGATCAGGGGCAAGTCAGCCAGTAGTTACTTGACAGTTCTGGCAAAGGGTAGGAAGGAGAAAACTCAGAGAATTCAGTTAGGGCTAGGCCACAATAGTGCGTGTGCAATCCATTTTTTGCGCAATCACATGTGCTCCAATTGCTATTGCAGTGCACACCAATACCCACTGTTAACGCATGCGCTTGCCTTAGAAAGAGCAGAATGTGACTAGTTTGCAGTGACAACAGACATAAAAATGCAGATTATTTCTGGGGTGAGAAATACAGCTGCTTGGAAAGATAAATTTCACATTTTATCTACTGTCCTTTATACAAGAGAAACTGTTAGATATAAACTGTGCTAAGCTTACCGCCTTTCTTTTTGACGATACATATTAAGCCGCTTGATTGTTGCCCGGTCCCTCATGTTGTTGCCTCCAACACCCTTGACACGATCTGTATCACATTAAAGTTATCATGAAATAATAAAATATTTATATTTCTTATTTTAAAAATTTCAACAAGAATCCAAAAGGTCTACTATAAAAAGCTAGTGGAGTTAGGAGAAACCTCACTCCCTTTCTCAAAGGTTGTAATTTTTTTCTAGCAATTCCTTTTAAAGGAATAGTTCACTCTCGAATTAAACTATTCCTTTAATATACTGATTGAAGATTGGAAGTTTAAGGAGCAGTGCCTTACCTCCAGATCTTCAATCAGTATTGCAGGGCCCGAGAATAAGCATTCTCGACTCCCTGTGAATAATAAAAACGGTTGGCACATAGTTATTTTTATGGATGATGGGGAGTTTACAGTCCCTTTAATCTGCCAATTCAGGATTTTAGTCTCTGTATAAATAAATGGAACCGAAATACTGACTTCCTGTTTGCAAGACCCCTAATAGAGATCATTATGGTCTTGCCCTTGACCCAGCGCCTGGGTTGATGCAGTTGCTCAGTAGAGATCTGAGCATCAGATTCCCCCACCTGAGCTGTAGATCTCTGCTGCTCATCCAGAGTCACCATGGGCCTCTTGACTGCATTTCTGATCAGCGCTATCCTTGTTCGGCCTGTGAGTTTAGGTGGAGTTAGGTGGCCTTGTCTTGGTAGGTTTACAGTTGTGCCATACTCCTTCCATTTCTGAATGATCGCTTGAACAGTGCTACGTGGGATGTTCAAGGCTTTGGAAATCTTTTTGTAGCCTAAGCCTGCTTTAAATTTCTCAATAACTTTATCCCTGACCTGTCTGGTGTGTTCTTTGGACTTCATGGCGTTGTTGCTCCCAAGATTCTCTTAGACAACCTCTGAGGCTGTCACATTGCAGCTGTATTTGTACTGACATTAGATTACACACAGGTGCACTCTATTTAGTCATTAGCACTCATCAGGCAATGTCTATGGGCAACTGACTGCACTCAGACCAAAGGGGGCTGAATAATTACGCACACCCCACTTTGCAGTTATTGATTTGTTAAAAATGTTTGGAATCATGTATGATTTTCGTTCCATGTCTCACGTGTACACCACTTTGTATTGGTCTTTCACGTGGAATTCCAATGAAATTGATTAATGTTTGTGGAAAACTTCAAGGGGGCCGAATACTTTTGCAAACCACTGTACATTCGGTGACAAGATTAGCTTATATCCCCCTAGATCTCTCTCCCGAAGTTCACTACTTCTATTCACTTTCTGTGCACTTCCCCGTATCACAGCACATTACAGTAGGACATAGTCCAGTTCCTTCACTTACCGGGGTTACTGCTGGATGTGGACGGGTTAATAGTGCTGTGCCCCTTAAACCTCGGCTTCACCATGTTTGCGCTATGTGATATTAGGCTGAAGGTAAGAAAAGCAAAATAATGTTGTTATTGATCCCGAACCGCTGTTCTCTTCGATAAGCCAGCTGTACAGGCCGCACCACAGAGAGACCCACGCCGCGCAATGGGCTATGGGTAAAGCAGCCTTTGACACACACGTGTCTAAGTTACAAGGCGGCCATACTTGTTGTGGGTAATTCGCCAATCGTCGTCATGGATCCGTGACAGTTCAGAATATTATTGCTAAGTAAAGTGAAAGTAGCGCTCGGCTTTATGAGTTTTATTATTTATTGTAAGGTTTGGTAAAGGAAATTGACCGCTAATGATCAAATAATGATCATATCTATACATCTTGACATAAACTTTGACGTCTCCTTTAGCATATGATTTAAATAGACACTGCACAGTTCTCACTACAACACTTTTACCCTTCCCTGTGCATTTGTATTTGTATGTTAGATTGTGAGCTCTGCAGGGCCTCATGTTCCTCATGTTACATGTCATGCTGTGTTTCCCAAGTGGTGCTATTTAAATAAACATCAGGCACCCTGTGCAAGATTTGTTACGGACTCCTAGCACCCCCCCCCGCCAAGAAAAAAACACCCCCCTGGGCACACACAATACTCCGTTGAATGCTGCTTGCCTTCTAATCAAGTACCCCACCTGCGCTTACTGTCTTTAAGTATCTTCAGTGCGTGCTTGTATAGGTGCTTACATCATTATGTAACAAGTAACGTACTAAATGCACAGAGAGAACAGCACAGCATACAGACATCTTAAGTAAAGCTTATATGTGTTGGGGCTTAGTATGTGGTGAGGTGCCGATACATATATTTGATCTGGAGGACCGTAACTAGAGGGGCTGTGGCACTGATGCACAACTTTGAGCTACAGGTCCATGACCTAAGACTCCCAGCTGTCGCCCCCCTAGTAATGCAACCCATGCGGTCGCACAGGTCACCCATATCAAAGGCCGGCCCTGATGCCACCCTGCCACTTTATGCCTCCAGGCAGGGGGGGAGAGGGGGCGTGGCAACACGGTGTGACGTCACGCATGGGGGAGGTGGAGTTAGGGGCATTACGGCGGCATGGTATGGGCAGTCTGGGGGGCGTGGCAGCAAAAGGGGCATAAGTGGGAGGAGATTCAGGACTTCTCCGTTGCGAGAGATTGGGGTGGTCTCGCGGGAGGCCATCCCAATTTGCAGGAGACTCCCGGGAGAGGTGGGATACCTGAAACATATACATACATACATGCCCAGGTGTCTTTTTATATGATCTTGATTAGTCCTGGGCCCCACTGTACTGCATAGAAATGCGCAAAAGCGCATTTTTGGGCTATGCTACACTGGCGCAATTATCACATGCTTCAGATTTATGAGAAATAAACAGTGCCAGACAAATTTACTTGGTTTTCAAGTAAGAATTTCGATTCTGGCATAGCAGTAGATGTAAATTAGCTAAGGATACAGCCTGCGCATGTGCTCACCCCAGGTATCTCCAGTTCGCTCCCCTCATGCGACCAATTACCAAAATAGAAATAGGAAAGCTCAGACGACACCATAAAGTATGTCAAATGTGCTTTATTTAGTTCTCCACACTACATGTTTCGGATCCAACTATCCTTTATCAATTGTGACGAATAGTGAACTCACAACAGGGTATGACAAAACAGGATATGACAAAACGTGATGCAACCCAATAGGACCCTTCCACCCACTAGTGGCCATCTTGGAGGAGTTGATGGACTCCTCCAAGATGAAGTAGAGGGAGCCAATACAATTGTGCGGTGTATGGCCACACGGCCGACCGTTCCCCACACTGCGTATTGGGATCAGTCGGGTCCGTGTGTGCTGTTGACACAGTATGTGTGCTGAAAGATACCAATGTGATCTGTCGGCACACATGCTGTGGGACCGCATTTATATGGCCAGCTTTAGCTGTGGCAAACAATGCCAGACAGCTAGCAAGATAATTGTCTTTTGTAAAGAGGGGAATAAATTTAAGAGAAAAAAATATTCTTCTCACTCTTTACAAGGCAATGGTAAGGGCTTATTTGAAATATGAAGTGCAGTTTTATATGGAATCCCATATACAAAAGGGACATCTTGGAAATGGAAGCAGTTCAGAGAAAGGCAACTAAAATAATAAAGGGAATGGGGGGGCTTAACTATGCATGCAGATTAGACAAGTTAGGGCTTTTTACATTTGAGAAGCAATGTTTGCATGGGGATATGATCACTTTTTACAAATATATTAATGGGCCATACAGTAAACTCTGGTATTAATATATATTCTGCAGTTCTGGTTGATCCAGAAATACTTTTTGATTGCCGTTTAGAGTCAGGAAGGAAATCTCGACCCAAACCCCTCCTTTTTCGGGTGGACCTCCACCTTTTATCAAGGTCCCAAAACGTTGATTGTATCTCACATTCTGGGTGAATAAAAAGGAACAATTTTTGCAACAGACTTTGGTATATCCTACTGCAATTTGTTTATTCGTGATTATTGACTGGTGAGCAGCCCAGGTGGCAAAAGAACCAATTTGGAGGAGCTATTCAATACCCCGTGAGCTTATTTAAAAAGAGTAAAGGTATGCAGCCTGATTTCGAGCCTGATTTCGAGCCTGAATCTCCTGATTTCGAGCCTTTCTCTGCCTTCCATTAGCCATGCTGTGAAGGGGCATAATGATTCTGTCTGCCTGTAACTGTCACTCAAAGCTAGCATGTGAGAAAACACTCCTCTAGCTACCCTTGATCAGCTTAAAGGGTATCTCCTCTCGTTTTTATAAGTTTTGTGAATCCAGTTCTATTGAAGAACGGGAGGTAAAGGAGCTGTGCCTTACCTCCGTTCTTCAATAGAACACAAGGAGCCAGGAGACAAGGTAAGAAATTACCCGCTCGCTCGCTCCTCGGCGTAGGTCTGACAGGTCCGACGGACCTGTATCTATGCGCATAGAAGACAAGGTCCGTCGGGACCTGTCAGACTACGCGCCGAGGGAGCGAGCGAGCTGGTAAGTTTCTTACCTTGTCTCCTGGCTCCTGTGTGTTCTATTGAAGAACGGATGGTAAGGCACAGCTCCTTTACCTCCCGTTCTTCAATAGAACTTGATTCACAAAACTTATAAAAACGAGTGGAGAAACCCTTTAATTATGTAGGCTGTATCCTAGCAACAGGACATTTCAAGTTTGTTTGACTGGCAGAGGAGGAGGAGAGAGGTTAACAGACATTCCCACCAGCCAATAACAAGTGCTATGTTAACCATGGCCCTGGGCCATGGGCTTGTAGCACTCATCTTTGCTGTGTGATATCTAAGGGAGGGCAGCACGGTTGTAAATGTGAGTAAGCGATTTCATCTGCTGGAAGTGTGGACATGTAATGGGGGTAATGTTGTTTTTTTTTATATTGTTGTCCTTTAATAAAGGCTGCGGCCCACGCAGTCAAGTTAATGAGCTAGCTGGACCAATGTGTCAAAGCCATTGTATGCGTCTCTCTGCCCTTCATTTTAACAGTTAACTGTTGTATACTGTATTAATATGTAGAACTGTGGATTTTATAATAATGCTATAAAGAGGATTTCTCCTTATATATCAGTTGTATAATTTGTTAATAGGCAAAGAAATTTTGGAAGAAGTATCGTGGGATGCTACTCTACTGACCGTAGGTATTGGCTTTCCAGTTACGTATGTAGCATCCCATGACCCTTCTTCCAAAATATCTTCGCCTATTAATTGATCCTTGTTTTCCTGCATTTAACTTTTATCCAATGCCTTTGTGGATAAATAACTTCAAATGTATTTATAAAGTTTTCTTTGCATAGAAATAATACCTTCGATATATAAGCAGAAATCCTCTTTTTAGCATTATTTTAAAATGTTTTGGGTTACAGTGTGGGAGGTAAGCGCCATATACAGTAACTGCTGTATCCAAAACTTCCAATATTGCAGGTTTTCAGAAAAGTACAACCTCTGTCGTGGTCCTACATTTACGAACCATCACACGTACATTAACACGTGGTAGAAACTTTCACAGTGCTTCCGTACATGATCATAAATGGAAGATCGCGGGCATACAATTATGATTGCAATCATGCATTTATGATCACAAATGGAATTGATCGCCCATACATTACTATTGCGGATGTTTACTATCACATGTTAATGTACGTACGAACATCCATAAATGTAGGACCATGTACGATCATTAAAGGCAACCAAAAACCACTAGTCTGTTTATTTTTTTTAATATTTACTCTCTCTGGCTTAGGGCTCTGCAAGTATGTGCACAGCTGCGCCTAGAGTGGACGTGAATAGCAGTGTCTCTTGCTCTTGCCTGTAACCACATTTCCAGAGGGTCAGGGGGGAAGGAAAAAAGCCCAACATCTTTAGGGGGTCGGGGGAGAAAAGTTTGAGGCACTTATTTTGACCAATCTTTGTTGGCACATCTTAAGCTGGGTACACACAATGAGATATTTCGGTCTGATCGACCGATAGTTCAGTGTATCGGTCGATCAGACCGAAATTATCGCATCCGAATGTAGCCATGTCCGACCGATCGTTTGGACGAAAGGACGATCGGACATGGTGGAAAACCTCGTCCGATTGTGCGGTCCTCTAAGGACCGCACGATCAGTCGCGGTAACTGTCGGACGTGGCTGCTTTTGCCGCGACCGACAGTCCTCCCTCCTGGCCGACCGGTCGAAAGTATCGAACGGTCGGTCAGGAGGAAAAATCGCTTGGTGTGTACCTAGCTTTATATTGACCAGTCTGTGGTGGTCATATCTTATATTGACCAATCTGTGATGGGAATCATATATTGGCAAGTCTGTGTAGGCATTTCTTATTTTGACCAGTCTGTGGTGGGCATCTTAAAGGGTATCTCCACTGAGGAAAAAGCATTTTTTTTTTTTTTTTGGTTTATTTTAAAGTACACCATCCCCCAACCCTCCCCCTACCCTTTTTCCCCAGAATTCCCTTTCGTTTGATGGCAGCAGCATGGGAAAGCTGTGCAGGTTCCTGGAGGTGTGTCTTCCCCTGTGCTGGGAGTGCTGTCACTCAATGTGCATCATCATGTTAGCAGACACACCCACTTGGCTGCAGTAAGAAATCCTTTCCTCCCTGACACTCAAAGTTCATTTTTCCAGCTGATTATGCAGAGAGAGACAGGGGAGGAAAAGTTAAACCCTCTTCCCACACTACTGTAACAAATACAGGGGAACTTGTGTTGTTTTTAATAAAGATTTGTTTGTGTCTAACTCTAAGATTGATTTCATAGGGGTTGCTGGGAATATGAGGCAATCTGGTATGGGAGGGAGTGGGAGAGAGAAAAAGGTAGTACCTGATTACAGTCCCAACGGATCCTCTCACATTCTGCGCATGCACTAAAGGAAAACGCGCGTCGGACATTTCACATGCAGGCAGTCAATGAAAGTGGGCAGACCTGCTCCATCCACAGCGTTCTGTGACAAACTCATTGGATTTCTTCTAAACTACTGCTCACAGACACAGGATACTGCAGGTACATTTCCACCTTACACATATCTATCCTTACAACCCAGGTGACTTTTAGCAGTGGAGATACCCTTTAAATTAACCAGACATTTCTATGCATAAGCGATCTGGGCAAACTGCTAGGGCACCATTCAAAGGTGGAGAAGTTTTTTCTTTTTAAAAGACAGGGATCCTTCTCAGCCATAGAGCAATAAGCTGTTACCAATCTAGGTAGTCTTTCTGTTTGCATACAGTATAATCATATTGTCTGAGTTTTCCAGTCGATGGAAATACTAATTCAAGAGGTGGTTGGAGGAAGTTTCAATTGGGTAGGGGGCACACTTAGGGGACCAAAGTAGCTGGAACTGGTCCTGTCAAGTAGGAAGTGCATTCTGGGTCAAGGGTTAGCATTCTTACCATTCTGGCCCCTGAAAATGCGTCTATCCCAGTCAAAACTGGATGGTTGGAAGATACACAGCAGAAGTCATTGTTTCTAGAATACATTCCAACCTCAAAGTTCTTACAGAACAAAAAAATGCAATGCGCAAGTAAACAAAAGGAAGAGCAAATTTTGTGATCTTTATTACTAAATGGTCAGTTGGTATAACAAAGGGTTTAATAGAAAACTATTTGAGAAGAAAAGCCTTTCTGCTGTCCTATACTTTTTATGTTTGTTAAGTAAAATCTTTCTAGTGTATGGCCACCTTTACCCTGGGCAGTTTCGTAACAACTCCAAGCTACAATACAATCAACACCTTGCATTTGGGAGGCTATATGCATATTGAGTCACAGTAGTTATTGCAAAAAGATTCTTCTGCAAGTCAACCTGAATTGAAAAAGTCAGTTGAATAACTAGTAAATCATCTTTAAAAACTAAATGCCACAGATATACCATGACCTTAATGAATGACAACCTTCCCAATCATTTACTGTTATGTTTCTCGCACATGCTCATTCCTGAGCTACATCAATAACTTGGTACAGAGGTCACTTCCCTCTATAAGTTTCTATGCAATCATGTCATAATCCGTTACTGAAAACATATTATTTCAAAAGAGGTCAGAGTGTGTGGCGATTTAAAGGGCATCTATAGTTGTAAAATGAACTTTTTCCCTCTTTCTTTCCATGTGTTCTATAATTCCCCCCAACCACCAGAGTGTCTTTACTTTCTTCAGTTTCCTTCTCTGTCCTGAGATACACAAATTAGATGAAGACATGATTGCATTCCTCTACTCCTACTTGTACTGTCAATCAAATCCCTCTTCCCTGCTTAAGTCCATCCCTCCTCTGTAACAAACATAGAGATAAGAACATTAGCAGGGGGGGAGAGGTAGCTTTGAATGCAGAAATAAGGCTGCATTTGACCCCCCTTCTTGATAGCTTTCACTGATTGATGATGGGTTGCAAAGAGAGATATTGTATTGCAACAGGACACGGAGAGATCCGTGTCTCCAGGACAGCTTGCTTTCTATTGGCTACTGTGCGTGGGTGTGTTTTTCAGGATGTTAAACTTTTAACTTTTTTTTTTGTAAAAAAAAAATATGAGAAGCTTGTCGGGCAGCTGGTGTTTAGGCATGGAGGAGGTAAATGTCCCTTTAAAGAAGAACTAAAGCTATTAGATCCTGAACTTCCTGATTTCTCTATTCTTAGTCAATAAGGCCAGCATAGATGAATAAACTGGAAAAATCCATTTGATTTCTGTTTTCATAAAACCTCCACCCCTACCTCCAACACATCCTTCTGTGGCCACTTCATTAGGTACACCCTAATGAATAGGCATCTAGACATTGTAAAGACTAGTTGCTGAAGTTCAAACACTGTGTAGTGTTAAATGACCCCTACCGTTCTCTTCTGCTCCATAAAGTTGTCCTGTCGGGCCTGATGAAAGTCCAGGAAACTGAAGAGTAGGAAGCCTCTCTGTGCGTAATGCCTATCTGCCACTTCCTGCTCCTCTGTAAGGCTTGAGGCACGCGCAGTGGAGGTCTTCCCCTACCTCAGACTCCCTTTGAATTAGGCATTGCTTCTCAGCCAAAAAACAAAAATCCGTTAAAGGGCATGTCAACCCCCCAAACCAAAATTTAACCCACTACTGGCCCCACTGTATAGTTTAAAAAATCCTTACCATACGTCTCTGCTCCTTATGGTTCTCCTGCAGTGCTTGTCCAAAGTTCAAGAAACTGGAAAGAGTCTTCCTGTCCAAAGGTTTCTACCTCTAATCTTTCCTCCTGGAGGTATTGTGACATGCACAGGGGAGCTCTTCCCCCCCCCCCCCCCCCCCCCGCCCGCCCCCCCCGCCCCACGCGGCGCCCCCCCCCCCCCCCCCCCCCCCCACCCTCCCAACTTCCGGATCCCTCCCTGGCTGCCCTTCCACCTAACATTAAAACTTTTTTATGTAGTGCAGGCTACCCCTGTCCAACCCGAACCGCTATGTCAGATTACTAAAAATGAATTAGAACTCTACTTACAGCCCTTCGCTCCCGCGGTGCTCTGCATTGCTGGCAGCCGCATCTGTGATTGGCTGCTTCTCAGCCAACCACAGACGTGGATGCTGGTCCGGCCCCTGTTTGCTAGTTCCGGGAAGTAGGGAGCCGGATCAGAGTGCCGCAGGAGAGAGAGTCTGTAAGTGGAGTTCTAATTCTTTTTTTAGTAATATGATATAGCAGTTGGGCGTGGGCAGGGGTAGCCTAATAATATTAAATAATATGAAATGTTTTTATTTAGGGTGGAGATACCCTTTAAAGGTAGGAAATATCCCCAACCCTAGATGCTAAGTTTAAAACTCCGAAAATGCTTAAGGTACTTACCTTACATGCACGCACAGTGCTAAGGACTGGGGACGCGTCGAACACTGTCACTCACGTCATTGAGCAGCGCTGGATCGATCTGGGTAAGTTCTTGCTCCGCTTCTGCAAGTTTTACTAAAGAACGGGAGGTAAGACATAGCACATTTACATCCTGTTCTTCAGTGAAACAGTAAAAAGTTAAGTTAAAAAAAGCAATGGACATACCCTTTAAACATGGCTTGGTTGTTGGTGCCAGAAGGGACAGTCTTGAGTATTTTGGCTGATCTAGTGCGGTTTTCACGCACAACCATCTCTAGGGGTTACAAAGAATGGTCTGAAAAAGAGAAATTTGTGTGGACAGTTGTGTGGACGAAAATGCCTTGTGGGTGTCAGAGGTCAGAGGAGAATGATCATACTGGTTCGAGAAGATTAAAAAACAACAGTAGCTCAAATAAAGACTTGTAACAACCAACATCTGATGCAGAGTA
Source organism: Hymenochirus boettgeri (assembly GCA_019447015.1). Lineage (NCBI taxonomy): Eukaryota > Metazoa > Chordata > Amphibia > Anura > Pipidae > Hymenochirus > Hymenochirus boettgeri. The sequence goes on from CM033470.1 coordinate 161,586,033, forward strand.
CACCAACAACAAAACATTTTAACCCTTAAATGGCAACTCCTGCCTAAAATAAGCAAAATGTTTTTAGAAGCATTACCCCCCCAAATCCCCACTTGCGTTTTAATCTTAACTTTCTCCCACGTTGATCCCACGCTGAGTTATAGATACTTACATACAGCCGATATCTCGCCGGAAGTTTCGTCTTGCACTCTCCTGTTGCAAGTTGGTTACGAGCACGCTCACAACCATTCGTTCTGTAATGTATGGCTGTCAATCATTGGCCGTGACGTCACTGTGACTGACAGTCATTACCAGGAAGATGAGAAAGACCTGGCAAAGGATTCTCTGCGTGTAATTTCTTCTAACTCAGCATGGGAGAAAGGTATGATTCAAACGCAAGTCAGGTTTTGAAGGTTAATGCTTCTAAAAATATTTACCTGGAGTTACCCTTTAAAACTAATATTTATCTACTTATTTAATTTTTCTCATGCATAAGGGTTTTCATTTTTGAGCATGCCTGGGGGTCATAAATGGATGTAGATGGCACAATGTTTCATGCATTATTTTTAATATATAAAATTATTTTTTTAAATCCAGATGGTAAAATCTGGATTCTCAAATTTCCATGGTAGTTGTGTTACATATATATTCATAAATAAATAAAAAAAAAAAACAATATTTCAAAATATTATTCATTTTGTGGTCTGGTCATTTCCACAGGTGGAATTATTCTGATTATTAGAATCTCAAAATAACTAAACCACCAGCAGATGGCAGCTATACATTTGGAGCATTTTGTCTAATATGAACATTATATTCAACATATATTGGGGGCGATGCAATATTGGGCGCAAAATGCCCAAGTCAGTGTAAAACCCACGCAATCCGATGTATCATCAGGTTACCGTGGGTTTTACACTGAGTTTGCATTGCCTGCGCCATTTCCGAGAATGCTCGGAAATAGCGTGGCGCAGGCGATGCAAAACCGCCCTTAGTAAAGTTTTGCGCTACCATGTAGCGCGAAACTTTATGCCACTGAATAGGAGGCGTTAGCCGGCGCACTTACCTGGCAGAGATCCCGCGATGTACAAAATCTCGCACAGGGATTTTTGCATCGCGGGAACTCGGGCAGGTAAGCTGCATCGGAAAAAAATATTGCATCGCCCCCATTGTGTTTCTTATTTTACTTTGAATGACAAGTGATAGAGTTTAAGGATTCAGTATAGTATTTGTGGCTCTGGGTAGCAGCACACATTTAACTCTAGCATTGCTGAAGACAGAGTTTGTCGGGACCTGACAGACTATGCGGCAGAGGAGTGATTGATTGGGTAAGTAGCTTATCCTCTCTTCTGAGGTAACTGTGGTCTTGAATTCTTCCAAACTAGTAAGAATTATATAAAGCCTTCCATCACACCTTCAAAATAAAACCTAAATCACATCTCTAGATAAAAATTGTGAGAATCTATTGCTGGAAAGGTTCAGCAATATTACTTCCTGCTTGAACACTTCTAGGGCGATGCACCAAGGGGCAGTAAAGCAAAAAAGTAATCTTATTAATAGGGCAAAAGTGTTGCGCTGATGTTCTAAATGATTGTGACAAAATAATCGGAACGTAGTGTGTTTTGCGCTTGTGAGGAAATGTTTGCGAAAAAGAATGGCGCTAGCAATGCTATATTACTTAAGTCAATATTTGAGTGAGTTTTGTGCGTGACAAACTTCGCCAGGAAAGTCGAGGCGTATAAAGGTTCACCAATTAATTGTAGAAAGCGCAATGCTCAAACATTGAGGAAATCTAATCTATGGTGCACAACATCAGAACCAGAGCGTAGCTCCTCCCACATATCAGCGGGCTGCTAGAGGTGGACCTTTGTGAAACAAGCGCAATGCCGTTATCACGCTATACATCACTACAGTGGTGACCAGTAAAGCTCCCGTTCACCTGTGGTTGCCTACACATTATAGGCATGCACACTTGGTTAAGTAGCTATCAATGGACATAAGGAGCTAGCTTTGCAAGTCGCAAGTGACTACAACATGTAGCAGTATACTTTTGTCTTACTTGCATGTGTGAATTTTCTTGGAAGCCATGGGTATCGTTCATATCTGTGAAAGGCCTCATAGCCGACTACAGCATAATGCAATTTCTTACTGTGGATGTCAGCACATCGGCACAAGCTCCATTCAAGTCACATTACTGATGAGACTAACATATAAGGTAGGTTATTTGTTCCATATTTTGCACTGTAATCATGCACTTGTGTGAATGTGCTTGTTTGCCTTTTCTTTGTTTAGTTTTAGCAACGGCTTAGTCCAATGCTTAAGTCCTTACACACTGTAGCACAGTTTACCTAGTAATTGATGTTGTGTGTGGGTGTTTGCCAGACCATGGCCATATATGGAGAGAATGTTCTTACTTTGTTGGTACTGTTAAAATCTTGTCTATAGAGCAGTGTAACCTGGCCCGGTAAGATTATAGCCTTATAATTTTACACTTCCAGGAGGAGAAGGAAACCAGAAGCCACAAAGTTGTAGGTTTTAATAAATAATGCACCCCAACTGTAAATTAAAGGCATATTAGAAGTTACCTTGGAGTTCCGTACCTTGTATAAAAGGTGACTTCTGCCTGCGGCCTTGTGCTTTTATATGGTCACAAAACTCCTTGGTGACTTCTAATATCTTCTAATATATTGATGATGCCCAATGGCAACCTAGATACCTGGCTAGTGCCCGGCAAAATGCCAGGGACACAGCATTACGAAGCAGTAATAATATATTTTTCAGTCCTATATAATTGGCTAAATTGGGGGCCCTAATTGATCATAATCCATGTCCAATTGTGTATTTCTTAGATGAGCACACACAAGCATTGAAATTGTATCTTGTGTTAGCACAGTCAATCAAGTGTACTAAATGCTGTAGTGTGCTGTATGAGCAAGTCCACTATTTCAATTTGTGGATGTGTCACTTGCAATGCAGTTTTCAATAGTTTTGGAATTTTTTGTTGACTTTGTCATATGTAACAAAGCCATATACACAAAATCTAAGGGTGGTATATATTATTTTTATTAAAAAGTGCTATGTCAAGGTGATATAGTTAACATGTGCAATGTGGTTAAACAACAAATAATGTTGATACTGGCATATGGTCTAAGTATTGAACCTTTTGAATTGATGTAATAGTAATAATCTTTAAATTATTCAAGTGATGCTGGAGATGGTAAGTAGTATTGGCTTAAATTATGTTGCTTTCACAAAATGTCATCACAACCACTGGTGCAGTAGAGAGAAACTTTATTAGCAATCGGTTCCACTGTTTCTTTCATACCAAGCTAATTTATAAAACACAGCTGTTAAGATAGTGGCCCATGAAAAAAACTTAACTTAGCAAATAATATTTGTCTACCCAATTACATCTCTATTGTGTGTCCGTTTGCTATATAACAGACCCTGATGTTATAAATATATGGGCAACAAAGGTAATTGAAAGTTATCACATCCAGAACCAGCTTTTTTGATAGCATCAACCAACAACAGTATATGTGGGCAATTTTTCACCAATGCAGTAACAGTGGAAACATACGCATCTTCTTTAAAGGGGAAGTTCAGTGCAAATACATATGCTTTTCAGAAAAAAGAGCAGTATTTTCTCATCCCAATGACCTTAATCTGCCAATTCAGCATTCTGTCTGTGTATAAATAACTGCAACCGAAATACTGACTTCCTGTTTGCAGAACCCCTATTAGAGACCGTTATGGTCTTGTCCTAGACCCAGCGCCTGGGTTGATTCAGTTGCTCAGTAGAGATCTGAGCATCTTTGACCCATCCAACAGCCAATCAGTAGAAATTACTGGTAGGAACATTCCAAGGAAATGGTGCATCCTGGGAAGAGGAAGGACCGTTAGAACCTGAAATGTCAGCTCACTAATGTCAACAGCAGGGAATAGCAAAGGGTATGAAATCAACTGATTTTTCAAAATGGGAGAGAATATGTAGAATAACTAAGAAGGCATTACACTAACTATAAATTTAACAAATATTGATTATTTCCACTAAACTGTCCCTTTAACATTGGTCAAAGAATAAAACTTTACTTGGTCCTCTAGAAACCAAACTCAGCTGCTTGGATGAATGTCAGCAGTTGCTATTGGGTCAAGCTTCATGTCCATAAGCATAGGAATGAGGAGTGAAAACATTAGTGACCCAAATCATGTAATTAAACATTTCAATAAGAACATGCTCTAATAAATGCTGTGAATATTTAAAACACCATTAAACCTGACTATCTTTGCAACTGTATAGCCAATAATTATAATTAAGTATGTGCATACGAATAATTATTGCTTTCTTTCATTTGGTAGGTGGTGGTGCAATTACTTTTTGCCTCAAGCGTGAAGAACGCAGACGTGAACCAAGAACTTTTGCCTGTGGCTTTGCTGCTGGACTGGAGTTATCCTTGCTTAAATTCTCTGTACTGCTCAGTCTACCTTGTGTGCTTTGAATGTTACTAATTTGATCGGTTAAACTACCATTTTGTCTGCAAATGTATAGCTCCTCTATAGATTCTTTAGGGACAAATCACTAATCTCTTTGTTAAAAGCAATGGAAGTGACAGCTTTGGTGAGAATATCTAAACAGGGTATCAATTTGTCACAAATGTTGTTGTTGATTTGTGTCAGTTGTGTGCACAGAGTATTGTTTACTTTTTCAATTGCATGTAAGTAACTGGCACTGTTCAGGTGTACTATTTATCAATTCCTGTGGCCTAACTTCACTGTCAATGTTTTTTGTCTCTGACCCATCCATTAGTAGTGATTCCTCATCATTGGCTTCTGGCTCTGAAAAGCAAACAAACCAAAAACAAATTTAATTATCACATGTGTGAAAAACAATTGTCTACAGATGTATATGTCAAGCCAATACTCATGCAGAGTAAACATTTTTCTTTTTAGGCAAAGAGATGCATACTGAAAGTGTAATATTTTATTTGATTCTCAAGGGTAAATGTCATGTTGGATGTGACATACGTTAGGATTATATATATGTGTAATACTGTGTAGTATATACCATAGTAATGGTACTTAATAGTCAGATTAGAAAAGATGTACATTTGGTACATACTGTGAAATTGTACATGTGTATACATGTGTACAATGTATCTTCTCTATTGTGAAGGGTAGGTTGCATTTATGTTACTGTGTACTTACCCCCAGTTTGAATACTAGATGTAAAGCTGGGTACACTTTGAATACTAGATGTAAAGCTGTGAAATATGACAGACAGGACGATCCTGTTTGTCATCATACACACAGTCCCGAGCGTTCTCCCTAGGATCATCATAGGGAGAATGCTGGGGAATGTGTGTTTCCCTCCTCTATATTGAGTCTAGCACGGCGGATGGAAATTTCCTGCCTTTCCCCAACAAGCGTTTGGCCGACCCATTTGTTCGGCGGCAGCGCGCTTGTTTGAAAAAGGAATTTACACACTGTACCGATCAATCCCTGAGATGGTTGGATCTGACGGTATCAGGGATTTATAGCTACTGTGTGTACCCAGCTTTAGTGTGCATTAGAACTTGATCTAAGCTTACATAATTGTAAAATGGACATTGGTGTTACCGGGTAAGTTGCTGGTGTCCAAGTCGGATAAGCCACAAATCTGACTAGGATTTAAGGATGTAAAATGGACATTGGTGTTACTGGGTAAGTTGCTAGTGTCCAAGTCGGATAAGCCACAAATCTGACTAGGATTTAAGGTCTCCATCACTCTTTCCTCTTCCTAAGTGAAAGCTTCAAAGGAAGCCTGTCCGCCACCAGTTTTTTCAGATTCCTTCACATTCTTTGCCATTTTCTCCTTTGTGCGTCGCCGACAATCATGCCATCGTTTTTTTAAGTCAATTATGCTTCGGACACTGACACCTAAAGCATTGATTTTTAACATAATCTCAGTCCATATTTTGGTCTTCATGACTAAAGAAGTTTGTTGAGACAAATCACCAAACAGCTGGCAATAGTATTTATGTACCTGTTGAAACATGAGTTTAACACAGTTATGCACAGTAGTAACGTAACATTGCATTGATATATGTATGTAATCAACATCATTATACAATTTACAGTTTTAAATTTCTCTTAATAATGACTGATAATCAATGTCACAGTATCAATGGTATGTTTTCTACATCATGCAGCCTTCTATGCTGCTACATTCAGCAATAGTACCACTACAAGGTACATTTTACTGTGAATGTGTCACAATGCCATCTGCTTACAATTAAGCTGCTGTGACACTCATAATCACTACATTATTATTATTATTATTGATTTATATAGCGCCAACATCTTCTGTGGTGCTTTACAATTACATAGTTATACATTACATACAGGGTAATACATGTTATACAAAGTCATACATATTACATACACAGGTAATACATAATATAAGTAAAACAGGGTGAGGAGTTTCTTACAGCAATACCGTGATACAACAGGAGAGAAAACCCTGCCCAAAGAGCTTACAGACTAGAGGACATGGGGTGAGAAATTAGGTTGCGGGAATCGGTGGCTGTAAATAGATCGGCAGTGGAGCATGAAAGGCAGGTTGGATCATATTGGGTAGTAAGAGGGTAATGTTTAGGCCAGGTTATATGCTTGCCTAAAGAGGTGGGTTTTAAGGTTACGTTTGAAGGTGTTAAGGGACAGTGAGTGACGGACAGACAAAGGAAGGGAGTTCCAGAGCAGAAGGGCAGCACGAGTAAAGTCCTGAATGCGGGCATGGGAAGAGGTGACCAGAGTGGATGAGAGGAGGGTATCATTTGCCGAGCGGAGATCACATTACAGTGATCTCGACACCACACAAAGATTACTTACTTGGATTCAAAGACAAATTGCTAGTATAATAATACTATATATTTGCATATTATGTCAAAGTGATGGTGACGATATATATCAATTTTTATAGTTAGATTCCCTGCTTGAGCACTTTTTTTTTTTTACACTTGATGAGGTTTGAAAGTCGATCAGAGGGCCAACAAATGTAGTGGGCAGTTTGCTTGCTCCAGGATGAATTAACTTTGGCATAGCTCGTTACCAGCTCCCTTTACATGAAGTAGACTGAGTCAATGCAATTGTGCATTGTATGGACATAGAGGCAACCCAAGGCCACACCAAATATAGGTATGGGGTTTAATTTCCACTGCTTTAATAACATGTGTGGAGACAGATACCAAGCAGATTGGTTGGCAGACATAATGAGGCATCTCAGGTGTATGTCATAATTAGCGGCTCTTGGCTTGCCAAACATTTACCTAAATATTCCTAGGGAGAGGGAAAAGGAGGGTGCCAATCCCTGTGTACACATTAAAGGTGACAACTCATCTCCAGCATATCAAGTACTAAATAAGACAAAAAAAACCCCACAGGCAGCTGGCCTTGCCACACCACACAGTCACTATAATATACATATAATGTATATAAAATACATTACTTAGTTACAAATGTGTTTAAAACATGCTTACAATTGATTTGGTGACCCATGACTAGAATCATGTTGGAAAAGCACCATGTAAGTCTGGTACATTTCACATTCCAAAGACCTTATTCCTAGACTTAGGAGAAAGGGCATTATATGCTGAAACGCCTTAGACCTACAGAATGCTTTTCTCACATGATTATATGCTTTTTTCGTCCAACAAAAGCTATGCATGTTTTTAACTGATAATGGTTGATGGTCTTTTGTGTAGTTCCAATGAAATTCAAACATTTGCAGGGTAATGGACATTGGTATGATAGTGCAGAAGTACAGGGAATTTGAAGATTAGTATATCCATAAAAAATGCCAAAGGTTGCTACTTTTCTTTCACATGTCGACGCTCCTTGCACAGCCATCAATAGCATAATATAACACGTGAGCAGCAGCGCAGGCGTATGTGTAATGTTGATGGCGCATGAAAAATACGCAACATAAACACGTACATTACATACAACATTGCCACATACATCATATGTACGCTCTCACCCAACTGCTTCCATGTATCCATGAAAACCGAGCAATATCCATGTCATTTAAGACTTGAGCAGCGGTATGTTTGCAAAATGACGGTAAGAATATCACTAACTAGTTTGCGATAATGTCCAGGCTGATGTTCTAACAAAGTAGTACACACATTTTTTAACATTAATGCCACAAAAACGCAATTTTTCATGATGCCATATTACAAGCAAACAGGCTTACTACATTCCAAATCTTTGCGGGACGTTCTAAAATCAGTTAACATAACGCCCCTTGGTGTATCGCCCTATTCCTGTTTTCACCCATGTGACCAGCTTGTCATGTGACCAGCCTTTGCCTGCATTAATAGGCTCCCTTTCTCAACTGTCACCCCCCCCCCCCAGGTACTTCCTGATTTCCCCAGCATTAAGTCTTAACTGAGCATGCTTCTCCCCCAGGGCGGACGGGCGGGGCAGAGGTCAGGTGATGTCACTCAACCTACTGGAAGCAGTAGGTTTGAACATTCACCCTAATGTAATGTCTCACAGACTCCAGCTAGAGATGTTGACTGATTTTAAAAGAAATAATGCAGGCTTTCATTTAACCCTAACTTGTTTTGAGACCACAGTTGCCCTTTAAAGTCACACTAAATACAGTAGTGTGAACTGTGGAAGCTATACAGGTGCCATTTATTGTACATTCCTACTGTTAAAATTACTTGAGGATCATCTTGAATCTGCAGTATATACAAACTTAGAGCAGTATAAAGAGTGGTGATTCCTGCTTACTGTAAGAACACTCCAGTCCTTCCAAGATGGCAGTGCAAAAGTTTGAATTTGATGTCTAAACTTCGGTCTGTGTCTGATTATAGGTTGTCTTGTCTAGTACTGTTTCCTGGGTGTGCTTCTACTTTGGATTTAGGATTTCCTGGTTTGACCTTTAGCTTTGTACCCTGGACTTTTTGCTGCCTGCTCTTGACTTTTGGCTTTGGCTCCTTCGAATTGACATTTTTGGATGCTTCCACCTTGGTCTTGACATCTGCTTGGCCTTAGATGCCTTTCATTACACTTGTGCAGTGAGCTGTGATATCACCAGCAAGCCCTTGATTTGAGCATGCCAATTTGTGTCCTACTGCTGGGACAGAGTATCATCAGCTGCATCATAAGATGTTCCTCCAAACTTCTCTATGTAAGGTAGGCAGAGGAAAGCACAGATATTAATTGGCATTCTGTAACTGGCTTAAGAAAATATCTGTTTTTGTGGGTGGGACATATAACAAGCATACAACTTTAGATTGACAACAACTAGAGACACCTGTTTGAAAGGTATGGAGACCATGGTTAACCTTTAATATTAATAAAAACCCATGGTATCAAATATTGGTCAAAATCAGGAAGATCATGAACTGTGCAGAACCTGTAAGGTGAATAAGGTGCAGCAGAACAAGATGGAAATTAGCAACTGAGATAATCCAGAGTCTTGATCTTCTGCCCCCCCCCCATAAAAGTGTGTTGTTTATCATGGAGGAAACATATCTCCTTGTTTTTCTATTCATATATGATAAATTTATATGACAGCAGCAGGGCAGAAAAAATAGACTTTAAAGGAGCATGTTTCATTAATGGGCATGTACTGGGATGCAGAAGTAGAAATTACAGTATTAGATTTATTCTTTGGAAGACGAAATGTTTGACAATATGAAAGTGGAAAAGGGTAGGGCATCACCATTTACCTTTCTTTTTATATCCAAATCTCTAGCTTTTCTTCAAATACAGGGTGTTGGTTTCATGGTCAATGGTTCCTCTTATACCAAGGGTCAGGTAAAACCATGAGCAGAACATTAATGCCTAAAACAGTGACCATTTACATCTGAATTCCCCAAAGAGCAGTAGGCCAGCCATAGTCACAAGTTAACTAAATGGCCTCTGCTACAGAACTTTTATTAAAGAATAATAATAATATTTTATTAATTAATTAAAAGACACCTGGTGTCTGTTTCCCTCCTGCAAGACAGCTGCCATTCCACATACATAATAGTGTTGAATAAATACATACAATATAGTCCAACCTTTTTAACCTATTCATGAGCCCTACCTAACATTTGATCTCTTAACTGTCTTGCCCCGCATGAACCCTCCTAGTGCTTTCTGGCATCTAGGCAAGTGCATTTTAGCCAGCTCTAGACTCTGGCCCTTTTCCACCTCCACGAAGGTAAATTAATGAAGCTATAACATGGATTTTTTCATATTATTTTGGTACTGTGCTACTGGCTGTTTAGATGAAAAGGTTGAAACAACCATTTCTAAGCAGTTAAATGAACAGTTATTTCAAGAAAAAAAACCAGCAGACTTAAGCCCACTAGACCACCAAAGAACACCCAACCAAATGCCACTCACTTGTGATTATTGGCCAAAACAGACATTTATTGTACGCATGTTCATGACTTTGGGTGCCGTGGTGTAAATCGAGCATCAGAATGCCATATTTCATACTAACTAGTTTATTTAATTGCCTAAATGTGTTATTACAACAGCTGTTCAAAGAAGAATGTTGTGCATAACTGACACCTATCCTTTGTTCCAGAACTCCCTACAGAGCATTCAAAATGTAATTAAAGGGTATGTTAACTCAATTTTTAATTTTCTATTTTTCAGTTTAACTGAAGGACAGGAGTTAAAGGAGCTATGTCTAACCTCCCGCAGGAGACAAAGTGAAAACTTACTGGTGATTACTCCAGCGCTGCCTTACTGACAGTTCCTAACTTGAAACAAAAATGCAGGTGTGATGCACAATGGGTTGTGAAGAAAGGATAATGGGGATAAGAAAATAAACATAAGAAAAAAAGAACTAGTATCCCCCTATAGATTTATCACATCCAAAAGTGGCATCCCGAGGTAAATAAAAGCTAAAATACAAATGTTTATTAGATATGCATTAAAAACTAAGTAACAAAACACAATATAAAAAAAAATGACAGGAGCACATAAATATATGGTATAAATAGGGGTAGGTATAGGTTAAGTGTCTAAATTAGTCTATATTGACACTAAAAACCACAGTGGGTGGGAGAGTCCTCTCCACCCACTAACTAGCCCTCAGGGTATATGGGGCACCCCTAGGCACTCGCTGCTTCTCCTAGTTACAAGATATCACTAGACTGGGTCCTTCTTACTAATGACAGTGCATCCAAGTCATATTGGAACATGAATATAGATTAAGTAAGCTGGTGTATAATAGTATCAAACCCTGGTAGCAGCCCAGATACCTGTACTATGCCCCCCTCATTGTTTTGTCATGAGGAGGGTCAGGTATCCACCACGGCTGCACATCAAGTCCCTAATTAAAAATAATTACACGCATAGATAAACCCCCTGGAGCGTTTCTTCCTTATCCAAGGACTTAATCATAGGTAAGGGGCCTCAAAATGCCGGTGCTTTTTATACATGAAGGTACGTCATCTCATGAGACCGATTGGTTGATTCACTAGCCAGTCGTATAGTTTGATTGATTGCCAGCTGTTACTGTTTAACCAGAGAGATCTAAACCAATATAGGGGCCAAGTGTTCATCAATATGGTACACTGAAGACCTACAACAAAATACACAAATCATGGTCGAGAGAAAAAACTATATCAGAGGGAGACTCTTGGCATCGATATCTAAGTTTCCCAGATTGGGTACCGCAAGGATCCAAAAATAAAGTGCGGTAAAACAAAAGTCAATGACAGAGTAACTTACATCCCTGCCACCTGACCAGTGGAACAAAATATAACAAAAGACCTTATATTGGCAAGGGGAACGTGATCTAATCGGAACAGTTATAGGACCTTATTACTGTTCCTTGGATCATAATCTGACAGAGGGGTCAGGACTACTGATATGTTGGTCCCGGATCCTATGCTAGTAAAAAGTCCCATTGAAGGGGTCCAGGTGATTCCTAGCATGTGATCTTATTACAGTAGGTCTCTTTATCATTATATTAAAACATTGGGAAATGATTATTTTATGAATAGATCGATAGACCGAATAGTATTTCCAGTAGACTTGATATGGAAACAACTATCCCCCTGAGCCAGGGAGGAGAACAGGTGGTCAGGTAAGTATAGGCGAGTAGAAGCATTATGATGAATTAAAAAGTGACTAGCCACAGTGGTCAGTTTTTCCATTCGTAGCTTTTCCAAGGTAGCTGTTCGGATATTTGAAATATGTTCGATTATGCAGTCCTTAGCCTTTCTTGACGTCATACCGACATATATCTTTTGGCAAGGACATATTATCACATAGATAACTGACTCCGTAGAGCAATTTGAATATATTCTAAACTCATGTTTTTTCCCGAAACGGTCAATTATATGATCTGACTGTTGTGCCATGCTGCATGTGCAACAATGTCCACATTTGAAGAACCCCCTAGAGGTAAGAAAGGCATCATATGTTTTATTCTCTGTGAAATGGCTGTGAACCAAACTATCTCTAAGGGTTGGTGCCCTCTTATAGATAAAGGTTGGTTTATTAGGGATTTTATTTCCAATTGAACGATCACTGGATACAATATTCCAATTACTCCGGATCATTTTTTCCATACTTTTATAGTCTGTGTTCAATTGGGTGATAAACCGTATCTGATCAACATCCTCTGTCTTCTTAGTTTTAGGCTTAAGTAGAAAATCTCTTTCAATTTTGAGTGCTCTCTTATAAGCTTTTTCTATTTGAGTAGTAGAGTAGCCTCTTTCCCGGAACCAATTTTTTTATCTCATATGCTCTGGTCTTGAATACACTACGATCTGTGCAATTCCTACGTAGTTGTAGGAATTCCCCAATTGTAATCGATTTTTTAACATTTGGGTGGTGGAAACGCTTACAGTGTATGATATTGTTAGTCGTTGTGTATAAATCTGATTTCAGAATTATATTATCTTTCCTGATGTCCAAAAAAATAACTTCAATTAAATCGTAGTGAGTAGTAAGTTTAATGTTTGGATTGTTCTTATTGAGGACAGATAAAAATTCCTGCAATGTCTCTAAGGGGCCATCCCAAAGGATTAACAGATCATCGATGTATCTGGCCCAAAGAGAGATAAAGTTGTGAAAGTGTGAAAGTTGATCCCCAAAAACCACCTCCTCCTCCCACAACTTAGGAATAGGTTGACATATGTTGGGGCACAGGCCGTCCCCATCGCAGTACCTCTAACTTGTATGTAATATGAGTTGTTAAAAAGGAAATAGTTGTGTGACAATATAAATTTGAGAAATGTTAGGTAAAATTGCTTCTTAATCGTACTGGTCCCTTCCTTTTCCAAAAAATATTTCCCAGCTTCCAGACCCAAGTAATGCTGAATGGATGTGTATAAGGATTCTACATTTGCAGTGACTAAAATGGTATGGTCATTGACTGGTAATGAGTCAATTTTGGCTAGTATCTCCATCGTGTCTCTAGTGTATATCTAGAAATTTGCTAGCCTTTTCAGTTAGTATACCGATACGATGGGTCTGCCAGGAGGGGTGGTTTTATTTTTATGTATTTTTGGAAGAAGGTACAAAGTAGAGGTCTGCGGTGTTTTTACAGTAATAAATTTACATTCTTTTTCAGTTATAATACTTTGTTCTCTAGCTTCCCTAACTAGTGAATGGCATTCTCTCAGAAAGTTTGGAGTAGGGTTGGATGTCAATTTTTGATCAACTTGTCTGATATTTGATGCCTATTTTCTAATTTATACATCCCTAGAGTCCACAAGACGACATTACCCCCTTTGTCTGAAGGTTTAATTAATATGTCATCCCATTTTTGGATTTCTTTAAGAGCAGTCCCTTAGTCAGATTGGAGGCCTGTATGTTATGTTGGGATCTTATTTTTGTGTCACACACAGTGTTAAAGGCAATTTCAGCATGAACAATATTTGTTGTGCAATATACCTTCCTGAACACTTTCCCCAGCTTTTTGTCATGTGACCAATCTTTGCTTGTATTAATACATACACACCCCTTCTCTACTGTCTGTACAGGTGTTTCCTGTCTTTCGCAGCAAAAAGTCTTTTATCAGCATGCTCTGACCCACGGGATCAAAGGAAGAGCAGAGGGTGATGTAGTATCATCACTTTTGTCTCTTTTTTTCTTTCTCTATCACCATTCCTTCCCCCAGGGGTGCATGATTTGAAAGGAGAATACATAATTGAGGTACTCTTAAGCCTCATACACACGTGTGATCACGGGAGATGACCCGCAACGCATGATGTGTATTCACTGTTGTTCCGGCTGACAATTGTGCCGTGTATGGGCACTTTGTCGCCCAAAGCGGCTGTTCTGTCGGGGCTCATTGATGATCTGCCTGGCGAATCGATCCCCGTGATTGCACATGTGTATGCACCTTTAGGCTGCAGCAAAGGAGGACTTTCACATAATATGTATGTCAAGAAATTATCTTGAACATTCTTCTCATTCAGAAACACGTGTCCCTCTCCTTGTACTGCCAATACATGCCTTCCTCCTATGTCATAAAGCAATGGTGCTGTTTTTTTAGGGAGTATTACTTACACTGTTTAATATAGATCCTTTTTCTCTTTTCTAGTACATTTTAAAGAATTCAGCTTATCAATAAATGATGAAAACATCATGGTTCAAAAAGATTAGGCTTAATAAAAGGTGGAGTACCATCAGAAACATTGACCTTTTTTATCCTTCAATGGAAAAATAAATGTTTTTTTGCACCTTTATCAACATTGAAGCTTTTCTCATTTTCTGATTGCTGTATTGGTTGGTACATTGGGGCTGGTTAGCAGTATAGAGCAGAGGAAGAGGCTTTACAAAGAGGTTTGTAATAATCTGCCTATTGTGGTTATAAAGTGTTCATGTCGTATCTATTTTTCCACACAGTTTTTTCAGCGGTTTTGCAGCCAATGTTTTGCAAAATCTTATTATGGAGTTATCATCACAAAACCCTTTTATTGTTTTGTAGTATTTAGTTACCTCATTTTAAACAATAAAACACAAATCTGTTTGAAAATAAAACTTTTTAGTTAACACGCACAGAAGATTATTTTAAATTGAAATAAAATTCTGATGTAGCTTTGTCTTGATTACCTTTTGACATAATTTCACAACATTTTTACATGTACTCTCCAATGATTAAGTCATACATAAGAAATACAGACTTAACAGGAGTATAAGGACAGTGGGACTAGTTCTATGCGACATGGAAACCCACAGTTCTTTACGAGAGCTTGAAACTGAATCAGGCTTAATACCATCAACCTATATTGGAATATCCTTTGTATCCGCTCTGAAAGTGTCCATATCCAACAAGGATATTAAGCTTTCTGTGCATTGGTCATTCAGTTCGTCTACTATTACTTCCTCCTTGAAAATCCTCTGTCAAAAAGATTTTAAACAAATCCAGTCAAACTCATCCACTTTAACATGGTAATTATTCATTAGCAGATCGTGTAGGTGCATAAGTTATAGAGGTGCTCCAGTTCAAGAAAGCTTTTTGGATACATAGCAGCAATTATTGTCTTTGTTTGAACCTATAGTAGCAGCTACTGTACCGGAATAGAAGGAGTAATAGGCATTGAAGTCACTTTTTGTTGAACTTTTCTTTTCTTGTTCCCACCTTCCTCTTGTTTCTGTTTTTGTTTTTTTTGACCCTTTGTATCCTTGTTCCCTCCTTTTTCTGTAATGAAAAAAATAAGAACAATTTAAAAATGCATCTGACAAAATGTGATCAATATCATCTATAATTTTAAGACAACTTGGATATAAAATAATACAATTTATTGGATAAATAAAGGACTGAAAATTCAAGCTTTTGAAGCACTTACAGTGGCCATACACTACAAAAAGTTTATTGCAATCGTAACACCAACCGATACTTTGATAGACACATGTACAATGTTAATTGTACATAGATGTACCATACATATTGTTCGACATTCAATTAATTGTGACATTACTTTACATTAACATTTAATCAGAACTTCAAAAAATACTACGATCATTTAACAAATCGACTAAAAAAAGTATTTCACGATCATAGTAACATAGTAATTGGTTGAATAGAGACATACGTCCATCAATTCTAACCTAAGTACCGAAGTACTGCCTATTCAAGGCCTGCCTATTCAAGGCCCATTCATAAAGTAGGCCTTGAATAGGCAGTACTTAGGTTTTATATGGTAGGCTCTTGTGCATTTCCATATGTGTTTTTATACTATTGTAAATAATTTTGACTGTTGCATTGTTTATGTTACCTCCATCACCAAGGGTTCCTTTTTATGGTGATACTACCTGGATTACCCATTGGACACCGCACCTCCCTTTGGATTTGGCTACTATGATGTCACTGCACATTAAGGACTGTGATTGGATGAATTGTGATTGGTGGAGGGAGGATGGGGATAGAGGAAGTGGCTGTGTCACTTCCTGTGAATTGTTATATTGTGGTGTGTGCACTGTGTTTGTCACATTTGTGAAAGGGTTGTTTAACCCAAATTATGTCATGTGAATAAACTAAGCAACAAAAGACATCCGCGTAGAGTCTTGTGTTCCTGTTACTGCTCATCTTACTGCACTGATCTTATCTAAATGTTGGGACAGAACGTTAACAGCGAATAGGAGGAATTGAAAGTATAGGAGCTAAAGGTATCCTTGTTAGCGTTGTGGCAATCAATTCCAACCTATTCACTTTTTTTTTAACCCTTCCTAACAGTTGATCCAGAGAAAGGCAAAAAAAAACAGCTAAAAAAAAAAAGGGGGGGGGAATCCTTCCTGACTCCAAACGGCAATCGAATAGTATCCCTGGATCAACCAGATCTACAGAAAATGTATTAATAGCAGTAGTTCTCAATATTTTTTAGTTTTAGAAATTTATACAGGCCATTTTTAAAGCTATGCAATGAACTTGCGATTACCACATCTGCTGGAAGACAGTTCCACAGTTTCACTGTTCTCACTAAAGAAACCTTTCCTAACCTGAAGATAAAACTTCTTTTCTTCCAACCTTAAAGGATGTCCACGAGTCCTCTGATATGACCTATTCATGAACAATGCTCCAGAGAGTTTATTGTATGGCCCATTAATATACTTGTATAAGGTAATCATATCCCAAAGCAAATGTCTCTTCTCCAATGTAAACAGCCCTAACTTGTCTAATCTGCCTGCATAGTCAAGCCTCACCATTCCCTTTATTGTTTTAGTTGCCCTTCTATGAACTGCTTCTATTTCCAAGATGTTACTTTTGTATATGGGATTCCAAAACTGCACCGCATATTCCAAATGAGGCCTTACCAGTGCCTTGTAAAGAGGGAGAATAATATTTGTCTCTCTTGAATCTATTATTCTCTTTCTACAAGACCATATCTTGCTAGCTCTAGTCGTGGCTGTCTGGCATTGTTTGCTATAGCTAAGTCTGTTATCTACCAGAACCCCCAAATCTTTTTCCATTACAGATTCACTTAACACATAGTTATTTATGGTGTAGGTGGCACAGGGATTATTAAATCCCAAATGCATCACCATACATTTATCAACATTGAATCTCATCTGCCATTCTGCTGCCCATTTTGTTAATCTATCTAGGTCTGCTTGCAGCACATTATTTGAAGTTTCCAAAGCTCTGCATAGTTTAGTGTCATCAGCAAACACAGAGACCTTGCTCTCAATGCCCCCTTTTAAGTAATTTATAAACAGATTAAAAAGAAGTGGCCCCAGTACAGAACCCTGAGGCACTCCGCTTAGAACTTTAGCCCACATAAATGTAGCTCCATTTACCACCACTCTCTGTTTGCAATCCAATAACCAATTTTCTATCCATGAACAAATGTTTTCTTCTAAGCCAACAGTCCTCAGTTTATACATTAATCGCCTATGTGGCACAGTATCAAAAGCTTTCGCAAAATATACCACATCCACTGCTGTGCCTGAATCTAAATTCTTACTCACTTCTTCATAAAAACCAATTAAATTTGTCTGATATGATCTATTTCTCATAAATCCATGCTGACTTACTAATAAGATCAGTTCTGGAGACAAAGTCAAGGATATGATCCCGTAACAAAGTTTACAGCACCTTCCCTACCACTAATGTTAGGCTTACAGGTCTATAGTTACCAGGCTGTGAACGGCTACCATTTTTGAATATTGGTATTACATTGGCTTTTTTCCAACCCATTGGCACATCCCCAGACCAAAATGAATCTGAAAAGATGAGAAACAGTGGTCTCGATAGAACTGAACTAAGCACTTTTAAAATCCGGGGATGCCATCCATCTGGTCCTGGGGATTTATTGATATTTACTTTGTCTAATTGTTTCCGTATCATATCCTCCATCAGCCAATGTGAATACTCCTCATTTCTCCCCTGCATATTATTACAATTACTACAAGGACCAGGATATCTATAGTGAAATCCAATGTAAAAAAAATGGTTTAGTAGATTAGCTTTTTTGGCATCCTCTACAACCATCTCAGCCCCATTGTTTAATGGTCCCACATTCTCAGTCCTTTTTATCATTTATATACTTAAAAAACATTTTGGGGTTTGACTTGCTTTGTTCAGCTATCCGTATTTCATTTTATATTTTAGCTAATTTAATTGCTTTCTTGCCCTCTATATTACAGCTTTTATGTAGACTGTTCTGTTCCCATTGATTTTAAAATTTTAAAAGCCTTTTTCTTTTTTTCCATTTCCCTTTTTACCTGAGCATTAAGCCATGCAGGAGAGGACCTACTTTTTTTACACTTGTTCCCTAAAGGTACAAATTTATAAATGTAATAGTTTAATATCCCTTTAAAAGTGGTCCACATCTGCCAAGTATCTTTACCTAGAAATAATTCCCCCCAATCAATGAGCAGTAGTGATTCCTTTAACAACATAAAATTAGCTTTCCTAAAGTTAAAAGGTTTTGTTAACCCAGTGCACTTTAGTTTTTTGCAACCTATATTAAATGACACTATATCATGATCACTATTCCTTAAGCTTCCTATTACCTTCATTTCCAAAGTGAGCTCAGCGTTATTAGATATCACTAGATCCAACAACGCATTCTGTCTAGTAGGAACTTCTACCATCTGTGAAAGAAAATGCTCATATAGGAAATTTAAGAATTTAATACCTTTTGAGGTGCTGGCAGTTCCCCTACTCCAATCTATGTCAGGGTAGTTAAAATCCCCCATAACCAAAACATGCCCCATACCAGCAGCCTTCACCAACTGCATATGGAGATTAATTTCCAACTCCTCCCTGGCATTTGGCGGCTTATAACATACCCCAACAATTAATTTACCCACCTTCTTGCTTCCTGTACACAGCTCTACCCATATTGTTTCTGCCATACCCCCATCTATTCCATCTTTTAGATTTGGCTTCAATTCCTGTTTAACATACATACATACTCCCCCTTCTTTTTTATTAACTCTGTCATGTCTAAATAAGGAGTATCCTTCAATATTTACTGTCCAGATGTGCGAATCATTTAGCCACGTTTCTGCTATACCGATCACATCATACATTTCCTTTAAAGCTATTAGTTCTAGTTCTTCAGTTTTTCCAGCCAGACTTCTTGCATTTGTAAACATTTTAGATTATCAATTGATTTACTTCCATACTTGGATGTACATGCCTCCTTATCCTCTATGCTGTCCCCTTCCCCGTCTCCTCCGTCCATTGTGTCATTAGCCCCCTGATCCCTAACTCTCTACCCTGTGTAGGATTTTTACACCAGCCATAAAAAGCCACACAAAAGTTGAATCTATTTCTTTGTTATATTGCTTGCAGCAGCTACTGCCAACCCAGTTTTAAAGCCATGCTAATGCCATGCCATGCTTTATTACATCACTTTAAGGTGGGTTTTTAGTATTATGACTTTCTATACATTGCCATGATTATCTTTAATTATATTAAAGGGCATGTCCACCCCAAAATTAAAATCTAACCTACTACTGGCCCTACTGTGTAGTGTTAAATCCTTACCTTACACCTCAGGGACCCCCAGCCAATCCTAACCGCCATGTTAGTTTGCGATAAAAAGCCACAGAAATAGACTTACAATTGTTCGTTTCCTTGTCTCTCTGCATAGCCGACCCCCTGTTTTTCTTATTAAATCAGCCCTAACAACTCAACTCCTGCCTTCCAAAACCACTCCTCTAGTCTGCACCACTGATTTGATCCACTATCCCACCATCTATACAGGGGATAATAAAAGCTTCCTGAGGTCCACAGCTTACTTATCAGTGCTGTTTAATATATAGTTGTGTATATGCTTCTACCATAAGTTCCATATAGCTTATTTAATTTTGTTTAAATTAGTAAATTTTATTACTTAAAAAACTTGCTTAAAATGAAATCAATTTATAATCAGAAGGAAGTTGTAACTATTGCAGTTCTTTCAAATTCTTTCTTTCCCTTTTTTCCCCCTCACAAATCATTCTGTTGAGTAATGTACATCCCAGCCATACCACAGTGTTACGGAAAGTGTAGACCTTTTAGCTCCATAAATGGCAGTTGTGTGGGTCTCCTTACAGACTCAGTTGCATAACAGTTCATTATTTATGCTTCATAAAAGTAAATACAGCTAAAGGAGACTTTTTTTTTTACACCTTTATTAAAACACAGCACGCTAACCATTTAAGAAAGTGTCTACTTTTTGAATGCTGTCTGTATCCTGTGCTCTCAAACCATTTTTTCTCTACATTTCTAGTAGTGTTGGATTTCTTTCTCAGATATAGCCCTACCTCAGTGTTGCACCTTGCATTAATTCAGCATTTCTATGGCCAAAAACCTTACCTTTCTAAAAAAAAAAAATATTAAATCATATCCATATGACCTGTTTTTCTTCTGTGTATGTCCACAATACTCAAGCCATTAAACATCTAGTACTGTCTTTTTCTCTCTGTTCCAGTCTCTCTGGTAGCTATGTCCAACTCTGACCCTGAATTACTTGTTAATTCCTATATCTCTGAAGTGACTAATGCTATATCTGTTGTATTCAATTAGATCAACTGGACTTGAAATGTAGTTCTTGAAGACGTTTCGCTAGTCATCCGACTGGCTTTCTCAATTCAGAAACGCTGAAGAGACTAATGCTATAGATTACAATCTCTCAAAACCTCATTAATGGTTCAATCCTTCATTTGTAGGTGCACACTTACTGCTGAGCGGATGTGGTGAAAGGCTTCGCCCACTGATTCTCTTCTCTCTCCACATTCTTCCAAAGTCTTGCACATTTCACAGAGATGGTTCTGTGCAAAGTTATCAATAACCTTCCGGATGCCAAAGGCCACCTTAGTATACTTATCCTTCTCAATCTCTCATCTTTCAACACAATAGATCCTTCCCTCCTAATGCAAATTCTTCATTCTTCGGACATCCTATCTCTCTAACAACACATACTCTGAGTCTTATGATAATTGTGATTTTTTTTTAATGTGCACAGAAACAAGTAAAAGGGCTGGACCAGCAGTGTCTCCTGTGATTGGCTGAGAAATTGCATTATGTTATGAAATGGTTCGCATGAACATCTATTGTTTTATGTAATTTATTGCAATTTTTTTGCAATGACACAATGCAACATTTTCCTAGAGGTATAATATTGGGAAAATGCTGGGAAAGTCCTAGTAATATGAAGCTAAAGATGTTTGTATAAACCTAGCCTTTTGAATTTGTGACTTTAAGACCGGATTTTATTGTTGCAGGTCCCTAAATAGTCCTGAAAGTTTTTGCACACTATTGTTCAAAGGGTTATGAGACCCATTGCATACAATTTTGTATTATTTGAAAAAATAATCTTAAATTCTCATGGAGACAGGAGCATTTTCTTCTGTCTTCTACATCAACTTCTAAGCTGAGATCACTTACCCGATATCTTACAGCACTTCTGTCTCTCTGCTGCCAACTCACCACCTCTCACCTCCCTTCACCCCCATGCACACACAGGCTTATGCAGAAGATAGGCGATGTGTGGTGAACAAGGGTCAAGGGTCTGCATCTGTGGTGAGCCAGGAAGAGTGAAATCTATACTCTTGCACTTGCATTTGCTCCTGTACTCATGAGAATTAATTGGGCATATTTATAAAGCAGGGTTAAATAAAGAGCATTAAATACCACTACTAGTTATTAAATAACAATACTAATTCCTAAGTAAAGATACCTAAATACTTTAAATAAAAATACCGCTAACTAAATAAGGATACTGGCCTTTAAATAAGACTATGCCTCCTTAAATAAGAATACCCCACCTACAGTAAATAAGAATACCACTCCCAAAACAACACTACAGAACCTTATATAATGATACCTAAATATTGATACTTAAATATTGATAAGAATACCGACCCTTAAATGAGCTTTATAAATACGGCCCATAGATTTGTTAAAAACAATACATTTTGGGGGTTTACAGACCCTTTAAAATGCTCTGGTTTAAGAGAACCCAGAAATGTACAAAACTAGAGGGGCATATTTATAAATTAGCGAAACGTAGCAGTAAGTTTTCACAATGCTGTATTCCAGATTTATTCTTCAAAATTCACATTAACGTAAATTATATAACCACATTTCATGAAAAAAAAGCAAATCATAACATACGCATTCCAGATATTTGGGGATTTACATGTTAATTGTATCTCTTATACCTTAAATATTTCATGTATATTATAAAGTTTTACTTCAACCTTTAACCATGTAAGGGGTAACTAAAACATTTAACATATAATGTGAATGCAGCTTTTAAAGGAGGACTTTTGATGATAGCATCTAATTTAGTGTCCCCCTCACTTTGCTGTGTATATTGGCTGAGATGATGCCTTATTTTTGCAAGTGACCATAAAATCAGTCCCCCCTGGCCCTGGGCCCTAGTGCAGTTGTTCTCTGGTAGCTTTGCCCCTGTTAAACATATAAACAACATAGAACATTTTTTAGTACAATATATGTTTGTAGGTTTTAACATTTGGAATATTTACGGTAATCACAGCAAATTTTTAAATTAAATTTAATTGGAAGTTCAGCACAAATACGTATACTTTTAAGATAGAAGAAGATAGTATTTTTCATTCCAATTATTCTAAACTGCACATCTAGCATTTTGTCTGTAAATAAATAGTTGTTTCCAAAATACTGACTAACTATGTTTGCAGGACCCCTTATAAAATCTGTTATGGTCTTGTCCTTGACTCATTCCCTGAGTTGATTCAGTGGCTCAGTAGATATCTGAGCATGTTTAACCCATCCAACAGCCAAGCCAATCAGTGGAAATTACTGATAGGAACATTATTAGGAAGTGGTGCATTCTGTGAAGAAGTGGGACCATTACAGAAACTGAAAAATGGGAGTTCTAAAATGGAAAGAGAATGTGTAGAATAACTAGGCATGTGTAATATAAACAACAAGTTTAAAAAATATATATTTTCCTCTGAATTGCCCTTTTTACCCATTTTTTTGCAGAATTAACACTTTTCTGATTAAAATTTTTATTAAAAACATACCCCTAAAAGTACATTGCTCTTGAGTAAAATAATACTAATAATTTGATCATGGCTGAACTTTGCTTTTGGCAAAGCTGGAACCTATGGAAATTTCATATGTATGTCCACTTCTTATTTCTTGCTTTATTTTTATTTCATTATCTTACTAAAAGAAATAAACTAAAAAGAAAGACTTAGGCTTACTGATAAAGCTGATGCGTTACTTTCTGTAGCTTAGTGAGCTCTCACATGAGTGTTTCACCCAGGGTTAGAGGGAGAGAAATTCTCCAATAAGCTACTTTGTATCTACCTCTCTATAGAGAAGTGTTATCATTGATTTATAACAAGTGTATCTTTAATTAGGAATTACATAGAAAACCCAAATGATTCAAGAGAAGTCTTTCTGACTTTTCTTTAAAATTGTAAATAGTTTACATGCTGGTCCGACCTACAGTCAGATTAATGATTTTAGAAAACAAAAATTGCTACATGTGAGAATTTAAAGGGTATATTTTTGGTATGACTACTTTCACACAAGCTGTACTAGCGGTTTTTAAGTGGACCCAGATGTGTAACAGTAAAGAAGAGCTCCATGCTGCTTGGCAAGCACCAAGAAAATGGTGGACACCGCAAGGAAAAACCAAAACTTTCCATTCATTTGAAGCTAACCTAACTGATCAATGGACCAAAATTCAGTATCCTTTTACGATGCTTCTGAATATTCTCATTCATCCAGTTCATGGTATATCTGTGGTATTCAGTTAAATCAACTGGGCTTGAAATTTATTTCTTGAAGATGTTTCGCTAGTCACACAAATGGCTTTTTCAATTTAGAAAGGCTTTCTTAATTCTGAATTGAGAAAACCAGTCGGATGACTGAGAAATGTCTTCAAAAACTAAATTTCAAGTCCAGTTGATTTAACTGAATACCACATACAGTATATCCTACTAGGATCTAATTGAACATAAGGTAAATTCAAGTCAAGTATAATTTGTATCTATATTTTTCCAGCCATATCTCACTGAACTTGAAATGTGGGAAAATGAATTCGTGAAAAAAGTTTTAAAACTTTAGATTAAAATATTCTTTCCAGAAATGCAGTTTGTTAGCATATATATAGCTTAGTCAAGCCTCCATGTGGTAATAGCACCCCCAACATGCCCCTTTTATGGGAGGTCCTATGCCTTTAATATAAAGCTTTGGATGGCCTCTTCCCTCTTTTCAAAAAGCCAAAGGGCTGGGGTGAAGTGAGAGAGCCTGTTATATGGATCCAGTGTGTAAGAATGAGAAATGCAAAGTTTGCTAATCGTAATTAAAAGACATTCAAAAAGGTTAGAATTTAGGATCTTCCAGACTGGAGTTACCTTGACGTGAGTGGAAGGCTTTTCATTCATGTGATCACAGTAATGTATACTAAAACCCCTGTGTTTATAAAGTATGCCAGTGTGCAGATAATAT
Source organism: Hymenochirus boettgeri (assembly GCA_019447015.1). Classification (NCBI taxonomy): domain Eukaryota; kingdom Metazoa; phylum Chordata; class Amphibia; order Anura; family Pipidae; genus Hymenochirus; species Hymenochirus boettgeri. The sequence goes on from CM033470.1 coordinate 161,610,907, forward strand.
GATATTGTATGGGGCCTAGGAATGTGCATTGATTATCTTTTCTATGTTCATATATTGCATAAGAAACATACCGGTACTTTTAAGAAAAATTCTCTTCAAATCTCAAAGGCCAATGCAGTAAAAATAATACATTTTTATACACTCTAGATGCGCAGAACGAACATGAATGTACAGTTTGTCTGACCTGTGCACTTGTCTTATATGTTTTGTCTGGTGAAGACATGGACAAAAAGTTAACTTGCTGTGAACAAATTTGATGTTGCTATTACTGAATAGCTTTCTATAAAAGTTTTTAGCTACTGGAGGTACAGATTTACAATCCAAAACTGGCCACACACTACCTAGACATTACACCAATTTGACCTTTGATCTGATATGAATGTCAAATTGATTGTAATGAGTGGAGCAACAGTTTTACCTGTCGGCATTCCTGTGATGTTACCTGGCTGGATCATGTTTGCTATCATAATTACAATCGATAAAATATTATGATCATAACATCAATCGCAAAATGATCAGGTCAGGCGGCTGTCAAAATGTCACACGAACATCAGGAGGTATGTATGGCCAAGATTACAAATACCAAAATTATACCTGCAGTTTTTATTAAAGGACGGGAGGTAAGACAGCTCCTATACCCCCCGTTCTTCAATAAAACTGAAACCCAAAAAGGGTGGACATACTTTAATGTTAATGTTTATGCACATTGTATATTGCCACATACAAAATGATGTCTTTGATACAATTTAAAAAAAATAATTAGGCTTAGTATTCACTGGTTTTTTTGCATAACATGGCTGTTTATTCTCATTGCATTTGTTTTGAACCTCTAAAGTATACATTTTTTTCTAAAGATATCACCCAAAAGGCCAGCCAAGTTTGAATGGGAAGAATTCAAGCTGGCCTCCTCTAATGAATGCAGGTTTAACAAATGCTAGCTTATCAGACTAAACCGAAGTCTACAGATATTCTCCAGCAAAGTTCCTGGAGCCGTATAGTATCGTAAACAAAACTGTTTCTGTTAGCTCAGCCTCCAAGACGCCTGTATTTGTTTGAACTGTCCTAAATCTGGGGGAGGCAGAACCATGTATTATGTTTTATATTTATAAGTAGCACTTAAAAAAAGACACAGGATATGTTTAGTTTGATTTGAAACAATTTCCTATTAGGATATTTTAGTATATAATGTGAAATCCACATTACGTAACAATATTTAAGTTGTTATGTTGAGTCTTATTCTTTTTTGGATCCACTCTCTTTCTAATTAAAAATAAGGGCAGGTTTTTCATTTCTGGTTTGGTTGTTTTTTTTGAAAACATAATCGGGGATGTTTATTAATTTGTCTTGAAGAGCCAAATTACTGTTCTTTCTATTTCTTCATCGTCTTCCTTTTATTCTTCCATTTATTCTTCTGCTTTTATGGGCTGTATCTCCTCCCACAGTTAGAGACACAAAATTCAGTACAGATGTGTGGGTAACATAGGATAAGTGTGCTATTACCTAGCTAAGGAATCCACGGAAGAACCGCGCTATGAATTTAGGTACATTTTTTTCCATTGACTATGAAGGGTACAATCCTCAAATGTGAACATTTCAAGGCTTTAGGTTCACGTGATCAAAATGCAAGTTAAAAATGCAAATACTCATACCCCCAACCCCCCCACAGACACAGGTTCATACATCTAATTTCCTACCTTGCCATTTCTGTGGAAAACCTACTTAAAAATATGCTTGTGACGGTTCTCATTCATCCAGTCATGGTATATCTTTTGTGTTCAGTCAGATCAACTGTACATGACGTTTAGTTCTTGAAGTTGTTTCGCTAGTCATCCAACTGGTTTCCTCAATACTGAATTTGGATGACTAGCAAAACAAAAATACAACAGACATATAGTCAAAAAACAAGTTTTGATCAGTCATCTAAAAAAGTTAGTTTTTGGGTCCTAAACGCAAAAAACACATACCCCCCCCCCCCATCTGACACAGGTGCACACACCTACCCTTTCGTTTCCATGGCAGCCATACTTAAAGGGTAACTATAGTCAAATAACAAAATCCTGAACAATTGCATTTAGGTGTCAAACATACTTAAAGGGAAACTGAAGTCAAAAACAAATTTTGATTAATCATCAAAAAAAAGTTAGTTTTATGGTCATACATGCATATATAAACCCTCAAATACACACTGTAATATAATGTATCAATAATAATAATAATAATAATAATAATAATAATAATAATAATAATAATATATAATATCACTGTAACAAGTTAATGTTCTATACTTGCACATGTAATATCTTGTTGGTATGTGGTGCAATATTGGACCTGGGGATGTTAATACAGTTATACTTCAACAAAAATGTCTCTTGTGTTAATCTGAAAGCAGAGTTACAGAAACACTACAACACATACTGACCTACCCATCCATTTCCATGGCAGCTATACTTAAAGTGTAACTATAGTCAAAAAGAATTTTGCTCAATTATCAAAAAAAACTTTGTTTCACAAAAACATACCCTTTACACCATAGACAAAGATACACACACCCTACCTTTCTGTTACTATGGAAACAATCGGGCGTTTCTAGAGATCCAAAAGGTATGGGGCACTCTTGGGCAACATTTTAGGCCATGTCCCTTTCACTGCCCCAATTAAACCACACCCCGATTAGGTAATTCAAGAATTATACAAGATTTTACACTTGTACAGCAAACTGGCGTCAGTCAGTTTGCTTTACAACTACTAATATTATGTGATATTAGTAATTGCAAAGTGGCATAGTATTGTAGTGCGTGCAAGTGAGTGTTTCTGGCGTTGCAAATGGGGGTAGGGGGAAATTCACTGCTGCTGGCTCCAGGTTTGGGGAACATTAACTATTAAAGCACCCGGAAAAGACTTGGGGGCATATTTATAAAGCTTCGTTAAGTTTTCGCGGCCGTTTTCACTGACATTTTAATGCGATTTATAAATGTCCGAAAACGGCCGCGAAAAGTTAATGAAGCGTTAACCCTTCGCGGCGATGCTTACCTGTTACCGCCGCTTCTATTTATAAAGTGGCGGTATGTGTTTCGCAGTGCTAGTATCGGCTGTTTTACTTCGCCACCTTGAAGCCCCCTTACTTCCCGGCAGCCCCGCAGCTCCCGTTCCGAGATTGCCGCAAGCGGGGAAGGGGTTGGGAGGGGCTGCTGGGAAGCGGCAGCGGGTGGTCTCCGCCGCCGCGGAGGGTTGTGGGCGGGGTGGGCGTATGCCCCGCCCCCTTAGCAGAGGCGTCGGGAAGGGATTTTAAGTCCCTTCGCGGCAATACTGTACAGTATCGCCGCGAAGGGACTTAAAATTACCACAACACATTGTGGCAATGGCGCTCGCCGTTATAAATACGGCGATAGAGCTATTTTCGTGGCCGCGATGTGCGGCGGTAATTTTTTTGTGCTAATTTCGATTTTTTTATAAATATGCCCCTTGGAGCACTTTCCAAACAATCCAGGGCACGTGCCCCAAATCTTTTAACATAGCGACACCACTGGCAACAATACACACAATGCTAAAAATGTATGTGTTAGAATAAGAATGGATTACAAAATATATTTTCATTGCCATAGAAAGATTTTTAAATTTTAAAACCTGCAACAAAGACACACATATAAGCTTCTAAAACAAAGCCTTTTAAAGGGCATGTTCACCCTTTATACAAACTTTTAGTATAGTATAGTCCATGTTCCCCCAGCCCCAACCGCTATAATTATATTCTCAGAAAGTTCCCCCGATCATTACTTACCTTCCCTCTCTCCTTCGCCCGCACTGCCCAGGCCCTCTGCTTGCACGGAACTGCAAGCTGGGGGTGGGACCAGCAGCCATGTTTGTGATTGGCTGAGAGGCAGCCAATCACGGACGTGGCTGCCGGCTGCTCAGAATAGCGAAGGAGAGAGGTAAGGTAAGTAATGATCTGCGGACTTTCTGAGAATATAATTATAGTGGTTGGGGCTGGGGGAACATGGACTATAATATACTGAAAGGGTATTACTCTAGGGGGAGGAAGTCCAAAGCGGGTGGGAGAGAGAGGGGAACTTCTCCTGGAGGGGCCAAACTTCTCCTGGAGGGGAGACAGGAGGCAGAGTCCTATATGGACTCTGTTATCCTCCTGGTGGACACTTTTTGTTACTTTGGGGGGGGGGGGGGGCTAGAGGAAAAACATTTGGAGCTGGGATGCGAGGTAAGGATTTTATTACACTACAGAGTGGGTCCAGTAGTGGGGGGGATTATAGTTTTGGGGGTGGACATGCCCTTTAAGCCAAATTTAAAATATATACTTAAACTTTCCTTTCTAGTTTTTCTCATGTTTTAATTTCACTAATTTCAATGTTAAATCAACAGCAGTCAGTAGAAGCTGGCAGCCATGTACATATTCAAGATGTTACACTGCTTGATCCAGCTTTGCTGTTACTATATTAAAAATGCACTGTACCAGTGAGCTAGTCTTCTACATAATCTATGTAGTTTATGATCTTCAAAAATTCTTGACACTGCTATACCCAGCAACGTAGAGATTTTTTACATAAATTGGCAGAAATAGCAGTTGTAAGTATGCTTACCCTTTTCACCTTTTTCACATGAAATTTTAGGCATTGTGCATTTCCTTTGTTCTATGGAAGTAGGACAGGAGGCTGGGTCCCCAAGAGGTGCTTTTAGAACCATCCGACTCCTCTCTTTTGTGCCTTTCTTTTTTCCGCACTTCACTGTTCTAGAGCATTGACTCCAGGCACCCCATTCACTCATTTCACATTGTGCTATAGAAAACATATAATAGGATTAGAACATTACCTACAAAATAAATAAACAGGGTTATTCAATATAAGTTCTTATCGTTTAAAATGGTGCTAATTTTGCCCCAACCAATCAGATCTTATTTAACATTTGAAAGCTAACATCTGATTGGTTGGGGTAAAATTAGCACCATTTTAAACGATAAGAACTTTTATTGAATCTCCCTGAAAGTGTTTTTTTTACACTGTATGGCTATTGCTGACAGTGATTTTTATGAAACACAATTTTAATACTTTTATTAAAGCTAGAATAGAATGTTTCAGTTTTTTCCATACCTTTTTATATGAAAACTAAAGAAAACTATTTCCTATTCTCACCACACTGAAATGTGATGAAGACACAGACAATAGAAAACTGTTACTGTGTGTGATCACTATCTACTGGACATTAATGCTAACTGCATACTGTCCTTACACGTTTTACATCAGATTGGTTATAAACTTACTTTAGTAAAATGCAACAAGCAAACATTATAACTTAAAATATGCAACGGCAACCTATTAACAATTGATGTGTGCCTTACTATGTATTTAAGATTGAATTTTTTAGTATATGCATTAACATCTAGATCAGTCATTTTAAACTGGAAATCAAGGATGTTACTATAGTATTAGTAAAATAGAGACATTTGACCCTGTAGGAAGTGGCTAATTTGTGACATTTGATTTTGCTAGTGGGATGATAAGGACGCTAGTAAGGATGTTGTTCCTCTGCACACTGCACATGCATTGCAATGTTCGGTTGGGGCCTGTCAGAGGAAAAGCGGAGTTCTCTGACTTTCCTTCTGTCTCCTGATCATTTATTTAAGGAATGGGAATTTAGACATAGTTCCTTTATCTCCAGTTTTTCACTTAAATATTGGGAGGGCTGCAGGTTAGACATACCTACTGTATCCCTGTACACATGCATAGAAACGAGAAGAATGACTAACGGAAAAGAACCAGAAAGGTCATCGGGATCATCTAAGTGGTTAAATATTTGACATTTGGAGCTTCTTTTTAAGGGAAGCCTAGTATAGCACTATGCTCTTAAAAATGTAGAAAAAATATTTACAGTAGTCTTTCATAGTGATACATTTGGATCTGTGTGATGTTTTAAAGGGTATCTCCAACCAGAAAATTAACTTTTTGTGTAGCGTAGTGCACCCCAGCCCACCCCCAACCGCCATATTAATTTTTGAAAACAAGCCCCAGAAAAATACTTACGCTCCTTTGTTCCCTCGACTAGCTGCTCCTCTCTCTGCTTGCTGGAAGTTGCTGCTCTCTGCTTGCTGTCTGTGATTGGCTGAGAGGCAACAAATCACAGAGGTGGCTGCCAGCTATGCAGAGAGCCGAGGATCATAAGTCTATTTCTTGTGCCTGTTTTAAAAACTAACATGGCGCTTGGGGGATGGGCTGGAATACACTACAGAAAAGGTTTTTTAGGTAGGGGATGGATTAGCCTGAAGGGATCTGGAGGAAGAGAGGGCTCCTCTGTGCATGCCTGAGTCCATTCTGGGGACAAGGAAGAAGCAGGCAACCAGATGACACACAGACAGCTCCTACTCTTCACTTTCTGGGACTTTGGACAGGCACTGCAGGACAACCATAAGAAGCACAATAGTAAGGTAAGGTTTTTCTAACATTACACAGTGGGTCCAGCAGTGGGTTTAATTTTAGTTTTGGGGTGAGCATGCCCTTTAAAGAACATAGTACAAAGGCCTTGAGTTTTTATTCTGCTTTTATAGTATTATCAGTGAACTATACTGCAAAATTTGTAATCATGACTCCAGATGTATGTTTGGCTCCAGCTATAAGAAGTTTTATTTTTTTGTGAAACTGTTTATTTTAAAAAGTCTATTAAAAAACACATTTACCTGAAAAAGGAAGATGTTTGCTAAGGAGTATAATTTATGAAACTGCATCTTATTTAAAAATGTCAAACGCCATTGCTAAAAATTATGTTTCCAATGGTTTGACTTTGGATAAAATGTAATATTTGATTGACATTGTTTACATAAGAATGATGTTAAAGGAGAATTATACTTGTGCAGTAAATGACTGCTTTCTGGCAGTAACTGACTGTTTTTGATTTGACTGTTTTTGAGCTTCTCCTCCATTAACATATGTTCTCCAATGTCAGAGATAGGAACATTTTCAGAGTCAATGACTGCAGGAGGAGCCAAAAATAAGTCGGTTACTGTGTAAGTATAATTTTCCTTTAATGATTTGCATACTCACAGGATCTGCATTCTGCTGTGCCGTTGACTGCATGGAAACCTTCTGGACATGAGTAACAGCTTCCTTTGTTTGAGTAGAATCCTTCCTTACATTTTGTACAAAAATTTTTGCTGAAGCAGGTCTCACAGTTATTAATTTTACATTCTGAAAAAATAAGATAAACACAAATTAACACATTCAACAGGTGTTGGCATGAATCTTAAAGGATAATTTCAAAAATGTAATCTTCTTTTTAAGAATACACTTAATATTCACATTATTCAAAGTGTCAGACTACAGTTCCCAGCTCCTTAGCAATTAGCATTTTTTTTTTAACATTTGTACTTACTCAGACAACTGTTGCTATCTCGATTTCTCTCATCGAAATAACCTTTAGGGCAGGACTGCAAACAAATACCAGTCTGTCGAATATCAGTTCTCTCCAGAAGGATGAAAAGTTTAGCTGAACACTTCATACATCCATTAAATTCTGTACACACTTCACATCCCTTTGGGCAGGCTTTGCTTTTTTCTGTGCTTCCTAGAAATTGATACAGTCAGCTTAAATTTAATAAACATAGTGACATATTACATATTTTAAATCAGCCCTCCTGTGCAAAACGTTAAGACCTTCAAGTCGTGTGCCGTCGCTGTGTTTCAATCTCAGTAAATTATCAGTTCCTTTGGTAACACTGCCCAATCACATTCTGACTCAGGAGCCATATGAGTACACTAAATGTCTTTAAAGGGCAACTGTTTTCTCCAAACAATTTAGGATTCCATTGTACGTTAAAAACTAAAACCCTGGATCACCATTTATATAATAATGGAAAGTTTTAACGGTATAACTTACTAAACACTTCCTGATTTTACCAGTTTGTTGCCATCTGACCAATCTCTGCCTGCATAGGCCCCCCTCTCAGCAATCATTTTTTTTTTTAAATTCTGTGAAACATTAAGTCTTAAGTGAGCATGCTCCTCCCCTGGGGACAGGGGAGGAGCAGATGGTCAATTTATGTCACTCTACTGGAAGCAGGAGATTTAAACATCCGCAATGTAATTTTTCACAGGCTGCAGTCAGAGATGTAATTCAGTAATTTAGGTAACTTGTTCAACCATCACCTTGTCCTATGTACAGTGACAAGGACATAGCTAGAAATCGCTGAGCCCCCATACACATAAAATGACTTGCCTTCTGCCATGATTATTAGTGTTTTATTTTTTTTATTCAAGTCATTCAATCAAACAGGGAGCATCTTGCCGATTAAAGGTTCATAACTTGTGTGTGCAGGGATGGAGAACAGACCTCCACAATGTGAAATCTTCTTTCTTAATCCCTGACCAGCATGCTGACTAGTAGGATGTTCAAAGGTGAACAAGAAGTATCTCTTAACTTCTCAAAAGAAGTTGAGCGATAAGATATATTGTCTGGGAGATGTGTAGGAGAAGGTGAAAGGGCTCCTCTTGCTTCTGGGCCCCTTAGCATATGCTATGGTTGTTATCTATGTTAATGTGCAGTGCCATTTCTTGGTGGCAAGGCATGTAGGGCATATTGCTGTTTTCTGCCAATTTGTTTGGCAGATTTGTTTAAAACATGCAAATGATATCCCCCCCATGAGCTTTATTTAGTACACTTGGATGGTCTGACTAACATTAGCTGCGCTTTAATTAAATACTCCTCTAATCCTAGCATCACTGTCTTTGCATCTATTTATTAGCACTTGCCTACAAGAACAAGGACCAACAAGATTTAATTTCAGCATTATGTACAAGGTAATGTCAATAATAGCTGCACAGGACTGCTTTCCATTAAGCTCAAAATAGTAAAGACCAAACCAATTTTTGTTTTTTGTTTGTTTTTTTTTTTTTAAATCAAGATAAAATACATACAAATTGAAGCCTGAATTAGAATTTGGGTTTTGTAATGGTGTATTTAAAATGAAACCAAACTGTACATTTATTATTAAAATGAAATCTAAAATTCCTAGGGAGGTGGTAGCTATAACTCTCCGACAGCTCCTTTCATCAATACAGCCTTTCCACACACACCCCTTTGTTAAACACACACATTTATATATAAATGGAGGGAAAAGGAAGGGGTAGCAGTCGAGCTATCAAAGGTTGCTGGCCTGTGATCCTTTACTTGCTAATATATTGGGTCTTGTAAGTAGAAGTGGGGGTCATTTTAGGGCTGTGTTGTAAAATTTAACGTTTAAAGTTGAACAATGCATGACTGTAAAATACAGCACAGTATCTGTATTGTTTGAATTGCGCAAACATTGCTTTCTGTATTTGTAAGTGTAGTTAGAAACTATATAGTTTAAGAAAAAGCTGGTGCACACCTAAAGAAATACAGACAGTAACAACTCATCTCCAGATCAACCAGAATTTTCTTTAATTTAATGAATCACCTAATGCATTTCAAGCATACAGCTCTTAGTGATAAGAAGCACTGTAGTTATATTCCTTAGAATTTTGAGTTCAGAGTTACGTAGTTTATAAACATATGCCAAGCTTAAATAAATGAAATCAAAGCCTTCCTATTGATAAATAGATATTTGCATTGAAAACAGACCACGTCCTTACCCCTCCCCCACTACAGTCCGTGTCCTGGGACCCATGTGTGATAGTCGTACCTATGGTATTGAATAAATGCTATTGACAATATACACACGTAGCGAAAACCGGTAAAACTCCATAGTTGCTGGGAACATTTTTAAAATTCTTGTCATTACGCTTATTTTATGACTTCAGTATTGGGCGATATCAGATGTACATAGTAAATATTCTTATCTTGCAATAATTTATTATGTTTTTAAACCCTTTAAATATTGTTTTAGTACCCAGTCAAATTCCACTTGTTGTGTTCTCTATACAAATTCCATGCAACTGCATTTTTCGGTATGCATGCATTCTGAACTTACTGCTGTTTTTTGGTTCCATAGTTTTTAGTAGCTTTGAATCAAGATGCAAATACAAACCAAATGTTCTGCAATTGATTTTCAAAACAGCGATAACTTGACCACGTCAGGGTCTCTCATTATGTAATATAATAATACTTTTCTTTATATTGGGGATGGTTAGTTTAAAGAGCAGCCAATAGAATGAAGTGAAGAAGACAGACAGTGTTCCATTGGTAAAAAGGGCATTAAGTCATTGGAGAGCGTGTAGAAAATGTGTTATTTTATTTTTATCCATGCCCATTTGTGTATTACATTTATAATGTTCAATGAAGGACATGGACCCTTCAGTGACAGCATTTTACTTTTATGCTTCTCGTGTTTTCATTGGAGAGAACTATCCAATAATTTCAATTAGCAGACAAAGAAGCTCCAAAGGCAGCCTGACATACTGCAACACCCACCAGCAGTGGTAACAAATTAGGGCAATCACAAACAATACGATACTGGTGCTGTATTTTCAGTCATGCATTGTTCAACTTTAACGTTAATTTTACAACAAGCCCTAAAATGACCCCACTTCTACTTACAAGACCCAATATATTAGAAGTAAGGATCACAGCCAGCAACCTTTGATAGCTCGACTGCTACCCCTTCCTTTTCCCTCCATTTATATATAAATGTGTGTGTTTAACAAAGGGGTGTGTGTGGAAAGGCTTTATTGATGAAAGGAGCTGTCGGAGAGTTATAGCTACCACCCCCTAGGAATTTTAGATTTCATTTTAATAATAAATGTACAGTTTGGTTTCATTTTAAATACACCATTACAAAACCCAAATTCTAATTCAGGCTTCAATTTGTATGTATTTTATCTTGATTTAAAAAAAAAAAATATACCAAGAACCAAAGATGGGTTTGTCATTACTATTTTGAGCTTAATGGAACAGTCCTGTGCAGCTATTATTGACATTACCTTGTACATAATGCTGAAATTAAATCTTTTTGGTCCTTGTTCTTGTAGGCAAGTGCTAATAAATAGATGCAAAGACATTGATGCTAGGATTAGAGGAGTATTAATTAAAGCGCAGCTAATGTTAGTCAGACCATCCAAGTGTACTAAATAAAGCTCATGGGGGGGATATCATTTGCATGTTTTAAACAAATCTGCCAAACAAATTGGCAGAAAACAGCAATATGCCCTACATGCCTTGCCACCAAGAAATGGCACTGCACATTAACATAGATAACAACCATAGCATATGCTAAGGGGCCCAGAAGCAAGAGGAGCCCTTTCCACCTTCTCCTACACATCTCCCAGACAATATATCTTATCGCTCAACTTCTTTTGAGAAGTTAAGAGATACTTCTTGTTCACCTTTGAACATCCTACTAGTCAGCTTGCTGGTCAGGATTAAGAAAGAAGATTTCACATTGTGGAGGTCTTTCTTCCATCCCTGCACACACATTATGAACCTTTAATCGGCAAGATGCCTCCTGTTTGATTGAATGACTTGAATAAAAAAATAAAACACTAATAATCATGGCAGAAGGCAAGTCATTTTATGTGTATGGGGCTCAGCGATTTCTAGCTATGTCCTTGTCACTGTACATAGGACAAGGTGATGGTTGAACAAGTTACCTAAATTACTGATTACATCTCTGACTGCAGCCTGTGAAAAATACATTGCGGATGTTTAAATCTCCTGCTTCCAGTAGAGTGACATAAATTGACCATCTGCTCCTCCCTGTCCCCAGGGGAGGGCATGCTCACTTAAGACTTAATGTTTCACAGAATTTAAAAAAAAAATGATTGCTGAGAGGGGGGCCTATGCAGGCAGAGATTGGTCAGATGGCAACAAACTGGTAAATCAGGAAGTGTTTAGTAAGTTATACCGTTAAAACTTTCCATTATTATATAAATGGTGATCCAGGTTTTAGTTTTTAACGTACAATGGAATCCTAAATTGTTTGAGAAAACAGTTGCCCTTTAAAGCCATTTAGTGTACTCATATGGCTCCTGAGTCAGAATGTGATTGGGCAGTGTTACCAAAGGAACTGATAATTTACTGAGATTGAAACACAGCGACGGCACACGACTTGAAGGTCTTAACGTTTTGCACAGAGGGGCTGATTTAAAATATGTAATATGTCACTATGTTTATTAAATTTAAGCTGACTGATCAATTTCTAGGAAGCACAGAAAAAAGCAAAGCCTGCCCAAAGGGATGTGAAGTGTGTACAGAATTTAATGGATGTATGAAGTGTTCAGCTAAACTTTTCATCCTTCTGGAGAGAACTGATATTCGACAGACTGGTATTTGTTTGCAGCCCTGCCCTAAAGGTTATTTGATGAGAGAATCGAGATAGCAACAGTTGTCTGAGTAAGTACAAATGTTAAAAAAAATGCTAATTGCTAAGGAGCTGGGAACTGTAGTCTGACACTTTGAATAATGTGAATATTAAGTGTATTCTAAAAAGAGATTACATTTTTGAAATTATCCTTTAGATTCATGCCAACACCTGTTGAATGTGTTAATTTGTGTTTATCTTATTTTTTCAGAATGTAAAATTAATAACTGTGAGACGCTGCTCACAGCAAAAATTTTTGTACAAAATGTAAGGAAGGATCTACTCAAACAAAGGAAGCTGTTACTCATGTCCAGAAGGTTTCCATGCAGTCAACGCACAGCAGAATGCAGATCCTGTGAGTATGCAAATCATTAAAGGAAAATTATACTTACACAGTAACCGACTTTATTTTGGCTCCTCCTGCAGTCATTGACCTGAAAATGTTCCTATCTCTGACATTGGAGAACATATGTTAATGGAGGAGAAGCTCAAAAACAGTCAATCAAAACAGTCATTGTACTGCCAGAAAGCAGTCATTTACTGCACAAGTATAATTCTCCTTTAACATCATTCTTATGTAAACAATGTCAATCAAATATTACATTTATCCAAAGTCAAACCATTGGAAACATATTTTTAGCAATGGCGTTTGACATTTTTAAATAAGATGCAGTTTCATAAATATACTCCTTAGCAAACTCTTCCTTTTTCAGGTAAATGTGTTTTTAATAGACTTTTTAAAATAACAAGTTTCACAAAAAAATAAAACTTCTTATAGCTGGAGCCAAACATACATCTGGAGTCATGATTACAAATTTTGCAGTATAGTTCACTGATAATACTATAAAAGCAGAATAAAACTCAAGGCCTTTGTACTATGTTCTTTAAAGGGCATGCTCACCCCAAAACTAAAATTAAACCCACTGCTGGACCCCACTGTGTAATGTTAGAAAACCTTACCTTACTATTGTGCTTCTTATGGTTGTCCTGCAGTGCCTGTCCAAAGTCCCAGAAAGTGAAGAGTAGGAGCTGTCTGTGTGTCATCTGGTTGCCTGCTTCTTCCTTGTCCCCAGAATGGACTCAGGCATGCACAGAGGAGCCCTCCTTCCTCCAGATCCCTTCAGGCTAATCCATCCCTACCTAAAAAACCTTTTCTGTAGTGTATTCCAGCCCATCCCCCAAGCGCCATGTTAGTTTTTAAAACAGGCACAAGAAATAGACTTATGATCCTCGGCTCTCTGCATAGCTGGCAGCCACCTCTTGTGATTTGTTGCCTCTCAGCCAATCACAGACACAAGCAGAGAGCGCATTCAGCAGCAAGAGAGGAGCACTAGTCGAGGGAACAAGGCTAAGTATTTTTCTGGGGCTTGTTTCAAAATAATATGGCGGTTGGGGGTGGGCTGGGGGCACTACGCTACACAAAAAGTTAATTTTCTGGTTGGAGATACCCTTTAAAACATCACACAGATCCAAATGTATCACTATGAAAGACTACGGTAATATTTTTTTCTACATTTTTAAGAGCATAGTGCTATACTAGGCTTCCCTTAAAAAGAAGCTCCAAATGTCAAAATTATTACCACTTAGATGATCCCGATGACCTTTCTGGTTCTTTTCCGTTAGTCATTCTTCTCGTTTCTATGCATGTGTACAGGATACAGTAGGTATGTCTAACCTGCACCCTCCCAATATTTAAGTGAAACTGGAGATAAAGGAACTATGTCTAAATTCCCATTCCTTAAATAAATGATCAGGAGACAGAAGGAAAGTCAGAGAACTCCGCTTTTCCTCTGACAGGCCCCAACCGAACATTGCAATGCATGTGCAGTGTGCAGAGGAAAACATCCTTACTACGTCCTTATCATCCCACTAGCAAAATCAAATGTCACAAATTAGCCACTTCCTACAGGGTCAAATGTCTCTATTTTACTAATACTATAGTAACATCCTTGATTTCCAGTTTAAAATGACTGATCTAGATGTTAATGCATATACTAAAAAATTCAATCTTAATACATAGTAAGGCACACATCAATTGTTAATAGGTTGCCGTTGCATATTTTAAAGTTATAAGTTTGCTTGTTGCATTTTACTAAAGTAAGTTTATAACCAATCTGATGTAAAACGTGTAAGGACAGTATGCAGTTAGCATTAATGTCCAGTAGATAGTGATCCACACAGTAACAGTTTTCTATTGTCTGTGTCTTCATCACATTTCAGTGTGGTGAGATAGGAAATAGTTTTCTTTAGTTTTCATATAAAAAGGTATGGAAAAAACTGAAACATTCTATTCTATAGCTTTATAAAAGTATTAAAATGTGTTTCATAAAAATCACTGTCACATAGCCATACAGTGTAAAAAAAAACACTTTCAGGGAGATTCAATAAAAGTTCTTATCGTTTAAAATGGTGCTAATTTTACCCCAACCAATCAGATGTTAGCTTTCAAATGTTAAATAGATCTGATTGGTTGGGGCAAAATTAGCACCATTTTAAACGATAGAACTTATATTGAATAACCCGTTTATTTATTTTGTAGGTAATGTTCTAATCCTATTATATGTTTTCTATAGCACAATGTGAAATGAGTGAATGGGGTGCCTGGAGTCAATGCTCTAGAACAGTGAAGTGCGGAAAAAGAAAGGCACAAAAGAGAGGAGTCGGATGGTTCTAAAAGCACCTCTTGGGGACCCAGCCTCCTGTCCTACTTCCATAGACAAAGGAATGCACACAATGCCTAAAATTTCAGTGAAAAAGGTGAAAAGGGTAAGCATACTTACAACTGCTATTTCTGCCAATTTATGTAAAAAATCTCTACGTTGCTGGGTATAGCAGTGTCAAGAATTTTTGAAGATCAAAACTACATAGATTATGTAGAAGACTTGTTAAATTATAATAATAAAATATATAATATTAATAGGAAGATAGAACGGCATTTTAGTTCAAATTAATTTGTATTTATTTCAGTTTTTACATTATATTTATAAATTTTACCAACAAAGCACAGAATATTTATGCATCTTTTGCTTTTTAACCAAACAGAAAATCAATTTTCATGCAGTATACTTCAATGTAAATTCTGACATCGCACGTTAAAAAATTTCATACCAATAGACCTGAAAGGAACAATCCTTGGTATAGTGAAATAGAAAAAAAACAACAACAAAATAAAACACACACACATTGACGATACTAAGGGCCATATTTATAAACCCGTTATTGGTAAATTACGTGCATTTACGCCAAACATCCGTTCATTTACGGGAGTTTGGTCTTAGAATACCATGCGGTAGTAAACTACCGCAATGGTATTCTATGGGGATTGTAAATTTACGTTTGCAGTTGTAGATTGTTAAAATAATTGTAAATTAAAGATCCTTAAAGCGATTGTTAAAACAATTGTTGAAGGCACGGTATCGCTGAAAAGCGGTACTGCGGCATTTATAAATACTGCAGCCAATGGGGGGCCCGACTGAGCAAACATTGCTTTCTGTATTTGTAAGTGTAGTTAGAAACTACATAGTTTAAGAAAAAGCTGGTGCACACCTAAAGAAATTCAGACAGTAACAACTCATCTCCAGATCAACCAGAATTTTATTAAAAATAATGAATCACCTAATGCATTTCAAGCATACAGCTCTTAGTGATAAGCACTGTAGTTATATTCCTTAGAATTTTGAGTTCAGAGTTACGTGGTTTATAAACATAATGCCAAGCTTAAATAAAATGAAATCAAAGCCTTCCTATTGATAAAATAGATATTTGCATTGAAAACAGACCACGTCCTTACCCCTCCCCCACTAACAGTCCGTGTCCTGGGACCCATGTGTGATAGTCGTATCCTATGGTATTGATTAAATGCTATTGACAATATACGACACGTAGCTGAAAACCGGTAAAACTCCATAGTTGCATGGGAAGCCATTTTTAAAATTGCTTGTCATTACAGCTATTTTATGACTTACAGTATTTGGCGATATCAGATGTACATAGTAAATATTCTTTATCTTGCAATAATTTATTATGTGTTTAAACCCTTTAAATATTGTTTTAGTACCCAGTCAAATTCCACTTGTTGTGTTCTCTATACAAATTCCATGCAACTGCATTTTTCGGTATGCATGCATTCTGAACTTACTGCTGTTTTTTGGTTCCATAGTTTTTAGTAGCTTTGAATCAAGATGCAAATACAAACCAAATGTTCTGCAATTGATTTTCAAAGACAGCGATAACTTGACCACTGTCAGGGTCTCTCATTATGTAATATAATAATACTTTTCTTTATATTGGGGATGGTTAGTTTAAAGAGCAGCCAATAGAATGAAGTGAAGAAGACAGACAGTGTTTCCATATGGTAAAAAGGGCATTAAGTCATTGGAGAGCGTGTAGAAAATGTGTTATTTTATGTTTATCCATGCCCATTTGTGTATTACATTTATAATGTTCAATGAAGGACATGGAACCTTCTAGTGACAGCATTTTACTTTTATGCTTCTCGTGTTTTCATTGGAGAGAACTATCCAAATAATTTCAATTAGCAGACAAAGAAGCTCCAAAGGGCAAGCCTGACATACTGCAACACCCACCAGCAGTGGTACAAATTAGGGAACTCCACACAATTCCTAAAGCATAATGGCAAAATGTTTACAGAGTGAAGAAATATGATGCAACTTGATATCAATTGTGTAGAATTTTCATTGAGCGTTTTTCATAACATTTAAAGAAATTCTCTCAGACAGCACCTGTTTTGCATTCGTATTTTGATAGAAATCAGATTGGTTCACCCTTTCAGTTGCTGCCACATTTTCGGGTGCAAATACTGTAAGTGTACTCAAATGTGTGTTAGCAGACCCTCAATTATGTAATATAAAAACATAAGTAGTAGTGTTATAGAAAGATATGTTACAACGTTATAAATGGTTGCATGCAAATACTTCACTCTTTATGAATAAAGTTGTAAATTTGTAAAAATAATGCTATTCTCCTGGAGCTTCGATTATACAATAATATGCATGAAATTGGTCAGTATTTTAGTTGTCCACATTCCACGCAAATACAAAAACTATACTTCTTTTCAACACTATTTCGTAAGTTTTACAATTTATATGAAGCTTGAAAATCCTGTTTTCAAAATAGGCTTGAATTCATGCCATCATTTTTGCTCAATACATTTAGAGGATTTCCAACTTTAAAAGGTCTAGTCTAAAGATTTGCCCCTGGCTTGCATATGAACTGTAGTAAATATTCATGTACAAATATTTGTATATTTAGATGTAAAAGAAGTAGAACATTTAGAGGAAGCATTTCGTTAACCTAAAACTGATTATCATGATAAAACCCTAATCTGCATCCATGTGTCAGTGTAGCATGGACTATTTCATATTGTTCCCCACACTCCTTGTTTGTAATCTTGATGGCGCTATCTGCTAACCACTAGCAGTGATGCTTAATACGATATTTGCTAGTAGAAAAAGGCACTCTTTCAAGCTTTTTTACTTATTTTATTGTGACATGCTCATGTGCACTACGTTTCGGGATCTTCCCCCTTCCTCGGGTGCATAAATGCATGCAATATTGCATTTAACATAGTAACATAGTAATTAAGGTTGAATAAAGACATACGTCCATCAAGTCCAACCTATTTACCCTCTTTATATATTTATTTATTTATTTATTTATTTTAACCCTACCTAACAGTTGATCCAGAGGAAGGCAAAAAACCCCAGCTAAAAAAGGGGGAAAAAATTCCTTCCTGACTCCAAACGGCAATCGGAATGTATCCCTGGATCTACCAGATCTATATGCATTAATACCAGTAATTCTCAATATTTTTTAGTTTTAGAAACTTATCCAGGCCTTTTTTAAAGCTATTCAATGAACTTGCCATTACCACGTCTGCTGGAAGACAGTTCCACAGTTTCACCGTTCTCACTGTAAAGAAACCCTTCCTAACCTGAAGATGAAACTTCTTTTCTTCCAACCTTAGAGGATGTCCACGTGTCCTCTGATATGACCTATTAGAGAACAATGCACCAGAGAGTTCATTGTATGGCCCATTAATATATTTGTATAAGGTTATTGTGTCCCCACACATTTCATCACAACATGGAAGTTCCGATCCTAAAAGGATAAGAGAAAGGGGTGTGTGCTTGCTGGAGTTCCTTGCTGTTTGGCCTGACTTCCAGTGACTTCAGAGTCAGTAAATGGCTTTACTGTCCATGGGAGCTTCTTATATTTACAGGCCAGTGTGTACTGAACATTGGGGACATCTTATATGTACAGGTCAGTGTGTATTGGACATTGGGGGAATTTTATATATAAAGGTCAGTGTGTACAAGACATTTGGGGTATTTTGTATTTACAAGTCAGTGTTAACTGGACATTGGGGGCATTTTATATTTTCAGGTCAGTGTACTGAACATTGGGGTATTTTATATTTACAGGTCAGTGTATACTGGATATTGGGGTATTTTATTTTTACTGGTCAGTGTGTATTGGACATTGGGGGCATATTATATTTACCAATAAGAGACAATAAGAACAAAAGAGATTAAAGGATTAGTTCACTCAAATGTTTAACCTTTTCTTTTAAACATTAAGTAAAGTACAGGAGGTAAAAGACCTATGTTTTATATGCAGTTCTTTAATTACTGTTACAAGAGCACACTATAGTTTAATTGAAGTCGTAAACAACCAGAAAATGTCAGGTGATTCAGCCAGGGAGCACGCTTGCGGGTTAGTTAAAGGATAAGTGCAATGTAAAATCAAGTTATGTTCATTTGGAAGCTGCAGCTTTCTCCTGCTTGAGCCTCAAACAGTAATGCCTGTGAGTTCCGTGCATGTGCGTGTGCACGGAACTCACAGGCATTTTCTGTTAAGGTTAAGCAGGAGAGTGCACGGAACTCACAGGCATTACTGTTTGAGGCTCAAGCAGGAGAAAGCAGAGGAAATCTCAGAGGGGTGGAGCTTAACATTTAGCAAACCAGTAACAAGATGTCAGCAACTTCCAAGGCACAAAGCTAGGCTCTGGGAGGCATAGGTTAAAAAAAAATATGGCAACGGTATTTTTAAAGCTGCAGCTTCCAAATGAACATTACTTGATTTTACAGTGCACTTATCCTTTAAAGTACACCTGTTACAGAAGGTAAGACATACCATAGCACCTTTACCCCCCGTCCTTCAATTCATGTAAAAAAGGAATGGTTCACCTTTTGAGTGAATTAATCCTTTAATAAATGCCTCATTTTAATTATTTGCAGTAGGTATATTTTTGGTCAGAGGATTGGAAGGATTTTACTATACTAGAACTTAAAGGGGAACTGTGGTCTCTAAACAAGTTAGGGTTAAATAAAAAGCTTTCTGTCATACCTTTAAAATGAACCATAACTATAAAAGTAACATTTGTGGAAATTTTCAGCAATATTACTTCCTGCTTGAACACTTCCTTTTTCAGCCATGCGAAGCAGCTTGTAGTCATGTGAACAACCTCTGGTTGCATTTATAGACTCCTTCTCAGCTGTCAAGCTAGACAACAAGGCAGAACCATCTAATAACTCCTTTCGGAAATCCAAAATGAAAAAATTAGTAGTTGAAAACTGCAGACAAAAATTGGAAAAATTCTGTTTTAATTGGGTTTGAATCACATTTTCAGCTTAGCAAAAGAGCCACTGGAAGAAAACTCAATAGTTTTGTTCATCTGTGGTCTGTGCCCCACCCCCTTCTTTCCTCCCTCTGAATCTCTCTGCTCCTGTTCTTTTTGTAGTGTAAGGATTGGGGGGGGGTTCTTTAAATATAAGATATGTCCAGCCCAGACTGGTAAATAAAAGATAACCCCATGCCCATCCCAAATTGGTAAATATAAGATACCCCCATACCAAGTACACGCAGTAAATTGTGGTTACCTACTGTCTAGAGAATGGGAAGCAAGAAAAAGCCAGGCCTGAATGGCAACAGCTGAAAACTCTGGCACGCAGCTGCCACCCCCTCCCTCCGGATCACACATTTCAGTGGCATGCCGTAAGCAACCTTTTAAGTTTGCTCCATGGCAGGCACTCACCGATGACATCATTATGCATGTCCGCGTCCCGTGATGAGCCCTTCTTAAATCATTGCAGCAGGCCATTTTTTTATTAGAGACCAGGGGCATTTGCAAAACCATCAAACAGGAACGTGCACACTGGACATCAGGACCAGAAACTTCTTTATTGGAGAATCATAAACATCAAACCCAGACCCAGATGTCACCGAATGCGTTTCGTACCACACAGGCACTTGATTATAGGTAGAATGACCGGGGGCATTTGCCCTTCAGCTTACCGGGCCAGTCTGTCCCTGCCTAAAACCCTTTTACTTTTAATGCCAAAAGTCTCCTTATGAAGTATATTCTTTAGTAATTAATGTCATAACAATTGAAATTCGTTGAGCACCAATGCTTTTTTTGTGGCAGTACCATGGTATGAAATTTAGCACTATAGATACTTGAATGTAAAAGACTGCCCTGGGCTCCAAATTATCCTAGAGAAAGTTTTCTTAAAATGTTGCTAGGTGGCAGTACTGAATAGATTATGCCTTAAGCAAACAGATGGCTAGATACTGTTTACAGATAACTGAACCACAAATTTGTTAATGGATCACAACTGGGAATGAAGTTGCATCTAAATTGCTTTCAAACCCTTACATTTGAGTGACAATGAAACCTTTAGTAATCAATAAGCCGTGGCTCAAGAATACAAGTATCTCCTAGTACGTATTTGTAAATATTTTATGCTAAAGATGAGCTAATGTCCTTGCAGAAAAACATGTAAGTGACACATGATCAGATAATCTAAATAATTGATTCATGTAACACTCAAGAGAAAATAATCTGTCCTAATTTCTTGTGCAGTTGGGTTTTCATTGTTTGGCAACACCCACAGAGATGTACATTATATTTGAGTTATTTTTTTTTTTTTTTATTATTTCAAAATGAAAATTTTTAGTAGCTGAATTCTGAAAATTTTAAAAGCTGGGTTATACATAATACGTTTAATTAAAATGTCTACTTCATGAATGCTGCCATGTATTTCATTTGCAGAATCATCTTTGCTAACCAATAGGCAAACCATTGCTTCACAAATAATTCTCCATCTTGACAATACTGTAAGTAATAAGAAATAGGCCCACAAATATCATTTGTGTCTCTCAGTTAATTTCTGTTTGTGTTTAAATTTATGAGGCATGTTAGTTCAAATATGCTTGATCTGCACAACAAACATGGTTTTACTTGCCAAATTTTAACACTTTTTTCTGAACAAAATGACATAAAGTTTGCCTGCTATATGTCAAATGTATTTTTAAGTCATTTGTTCGACATTTTGGAACTGTCCAAATAGTCAGAAGTTGCTTTCTAGGCAACTATCCCCCTTCACTTCTATCTTCCTATGTGGTTAACATGCACAGTAAACTGTCAACTTTTTGCTTTGCTCTGCTTAGCCTTTGCATCCCAGTCATGAATATCTCTCTCATTTCTTCATTAGGGAGAAACAGTCAACCATGCACAGTGCAATGAGCTGTCAGTCAGTAGTAGGCTTTTCTTTATTCCTGTGAAAGGGACTTTATGATTTTAAAAACATTTCCTTTTAGGCATTGTTGCCCTGAGTTCTATTATTGGCTGTAAAGGTTCCCATTCTTCCAGGTCATGGTATATCTATGGTAACTGGACATTACTGGTATATTCATGATAATTGGATATGAAATTTTGTTCTTGAAAATGTTTCACTAGTCACCCGACTGGCTTTCTTAATTCAATATCTGAATCTAAAACAGGAATCTGTTGGCAATAAATTACCTGAAATATGTCTCAAATGCACATAACAACAAGGTGTCAGAGACCTCCTAAATGTAAGGTGTTGATTGCAATGTAGCTAAGAGGTGTTATTAAACTGCCCATGGTAAGGCATTAAAACAGCATTGTATGGTTAAGAAAACGTCTGTTCCAAATTAACACCCTTGCCAGCAGAACAGAACTTAAACCAGGTGTGTTCCCTACTGGACGTATGGCTGAATACTACCTTTTTCAAGTATAAAGATAAGTTCTACAAGCAAAAACATGGATCTGCTATGGGATCTCCAATTTCATCCATTGTAGCAAAATTTACATGGAGGAAGTAGAAACAAAGGCTCTTAGTACCTTCAAATGGCATTGCACCTAGCCATTGCTTCAAATATATGGATGTCACCTAGGTTAAAAATCACAAGAACGAAGTACAAGCTGTTGTCGAACACATTAATATTGTGGATCAAAACATCATATTTACACAGGAAAGGTGCAAAATAACACACTTGCTTTTTTTATACTGCTTGGTAGAAATCAGAGAGAATGTTAAACTGGAATTAGAGGTTTACTTAAAACCAACCCACACAGACCAGTACTTGATGTTTGATTCCATTTCCATAATTCCTAGCTAACAGTTTGCTAAAAACACTGCTCATTTAAAAAAAACCAAAAAAAAAAACCCTCTTTTTTAAAACCAGATTTGTAATCAATATTTTTAGCCATTAGTACACAAGAACATAAGTCATATATTTTCTTTACACTTACCTGTTGGTATTTGTGACATAAAAATATCTTTATTTATAAATTGAATAAATCATGAAATACGAGAAAGTAGCAGAATTACAATTTATCTACAATGCAGCTTATTCCAGAGGGAAAACTTCTATCTAACTAATATTTATGGAATGTACAATAGCTACATTTATCTTTAAGCATCGGTAAGTAGAGCTGAAATATGGTGCTTCAATTGGTGCAGAATTCAATCCTAATAAACACATGGTCGTAGTCAACAGGCCATTTAACAGGCTGCTGTAAATTCAGCATGCCAGATTTTCCAGCTCTTTTTAACTCAAAAAATATGCATGGGAAAATTCTACTTATCATTGACTTTAATTCAACCAGTTACTGAATATAACTGGTTTTGTGAAAAGTCAATTTAACTTTAACTGGTCATCATCTGTAGTAAAGCTCACTGTTAACTGTTTGAGAAACACGTGTGAATTTTTATTAAACTGTTGCAGTAAAGATTATAGAATGGTAATGTATTTACCTAGGAGGTGGCTTTGGAGGCTTCCACCCTGTTTAACTGTGACAGCTTATTTCATTTCTAATCTTAAAAGTGGTATATTTCATTCTTCCTATGAACCAGTTTTGCTTTTGTCTTCTGTTTGAAATGTTCAACTTTTTGTATTCAGAAGAGTGAAATTCCTTAAAGGATAAGTGCACTGTAAAATCAAGTTATGTTCATTTAGAAGCTGCAGTTTTTAAAATACTGTTGCCATAGTTTTCTTTTACCTATGCCCCTCCAGAGCCTACCTTTGTGCTTTGAAAGTTGCTGACAACTTGTTACTGGTTTGCTGAATGTTAAGCTCTGCCCCTCTGATATTTCCTCTGCATTCTACTGCTTGAGCCTCAAATGAGAATGTCTGTGAGTTCCGTGCTTTCTCCTGCTTGAGCCTCAAACAGTAATGCCTGTGAGTTCTGTGCACGGAACTCACAGGCATTATCATTTGAGGCTCAAGCAGGAAAAAGCAGAGGAAATCTCAGAGGGGTGGAGCTGAACATTAATCAAACCAGTAACAGGATGTCAGCAACTTTCAATGCACAAAGATAGGTTCTGGAGGGGAAAAAATAAAAATATGGCAACCATATTTTAAAGCTGCAGCTTCCAAATGAACATAACTTGATTTTACAGTGCACTTATCCTTTAATAAGGTAAAGGAATATACCTGAGTCTTGACCTCTAAAGTTGGATATCCTTCTCTAGTGCCATTTTACTTGGTAATCAATTGTTTAGTTGCCCTTAAGTGTAGGTTCTTGCACACCTGACCACACTGGACTGCATACTCAGGGGTGTTCCTAGGATTTTTGGCACCTGAAACAACTTTTGAATGCCACCTGTAAAGTTTTGCGTGGCTTTGTGGAGGTGGGTGTGGCTTGTGGAGATGGGTATACTGTGCTGGCTGGTTAACTGGAGGGCTGACTTGACACTGGCTGGTGGACTGGAGGGCTGACTTAACAGACTGGTAAACTAGTGCTCTGCACTAACTGCTGCCTTTCTAGTAAACCACAGAGGCACACCCCGAGCAATTGTTTCACATTGCTTCATGGTAGAAGCACCCCTGTGCATACTGTATATACAACATTCTTGTGTTTACGAGCTTTGTATTTTAAACATACATACTTTTATGTTAGAGTCTTAGTGGGTTTTAAAACCACAGGGATGTGATGTGTGCTAAAAAGTCTTATTCTGTTAGGCACTCCAACCACATTTAAGATCATTATATAGGTGTATGTGCTTAATTGCTCTTATGACCTTATTTTCTTCACACTTTTTTCTTGGCTTAGATTTTTAGATTTTTACAAAAAGCATTTACATAATCACAAAATGTAACTTTTCCCTTTTTGATATGTACCATAAAAAAGGCTTATTTATGGGCTTGTGATATGCATTTTTTTTTTAAATAATTGTATGTGTTATATTAAGTAACAACTTGTACTTTAGGAGTATTTGTTTTGCCCAATTTATCATGTACATTTGCTTTAAAATAAAGCACTTAAGTAGCAATTCTTGAAATTTCAGGTCTCCATCACAATTATTTCTGCATCTGGGACCAGGTAGCAAGTGAACTTTTCCAGCTGAAGATTGTTGGTAATACCTTTTATGTGTTTAATAACCTTTTCCACTTTTTTCCCTGCAAAGTATATTCTACTTAGATTAAATGGTATTATCCAAGTTACATAACTTAAGTCGTGAATGGGCTTCAATAAATAAAGCAAAACTAATTACATTTGACTTCTACTATTAGAAATTTATCACAAAGGAAGGTGCACTCAAAGGGCTACTTGATCATTCATTTATTAAAGTGCATTGAATTTGATAATGATTGCTTCTTTCCAATATTATGCCTTCTATTTTATCTTGAGCACTAACTATGTATTGGCATCAATGAATTTTGTACTTGGTGAGATTTTCTAGCAAAGTTTGGATGCAGCAATAAATGATACAATAACTGTAACTTGTTTTGTAAATTTGCTTTGTCAGCTCTTTGGTTCTTTAAATAGAAACATCGCAAATGTGGCAAGTCTATTAGAGTGCAAATGATGCTTTGCTAATCCTCCTATCTGTACAAGCCAGGCTGTACCCATTGGTGCGTTAATCATATTTTATTAAAATATGCCAGAAGGCACAGAAACAATTGGTTTGTGTAACACTGGAAGTCCTGGTTGAGTTAAGTGAAATATTTTGGAAACAATCAGAAAAAAGCAGAATTTATTATTAGTTAGTTTATTCAGTCTGCTAGCATTTCCTTTATTGATCTAATGATTAGCACACAAATGGCTGGATAATTCCAGAGCAATGCTCACTTCAATGCACCTCTTATACAAGCATTTCCGTTAGATCATAAAGCATCAAGCATAGCCCAGTAGTCAGGGCCTTGCAAAAAACACAAACAATGTGTCAATCTAGTGACTTTCCCATCATAGCAGGCCAGCTATTCAGTGTGCATATCTTCTATTTATAATTTGTATAAAAAAACACTGTATGAATACAGTACCTCAGTATTAAAAGGAATCTATCTATATAAATATATTTAACTATATTCTGTACTGCTTTTATATGCAAAAACTGTACCGCACAGCAAACACAATAATGCATTCTATATGCAAAATTTTATAGTGTGAACAAACCCTAAAAAGACTTTTACTATGTGATTTTTTTTTTTTGTAGTTGCAGTTTTAGAAATAAATTCATTTAGGGTGCCCTACATGAGCTGTGTAAAAGCCCCACACTCAAAAATTTTTACTTTTCTGAAGCTAGTTACAGACCTGCAATCAATTTCTGCCCTTTCCTCTACCTATCCTAAGGGAAAGAAAAAAATAATTTACAGACTTGTGGCTAGCTTTTTAAACGAGTAAGAAGTCTGGGGGCAAGGCTTAGGATGCAGATAATGATGCTCTGTCCAAGCAATAGGAAACATGTGAGCATGCTCAAACCTGAGACTTAGGAGCAGAGTTATGGTGCTGGTGATGTCACAGCTCACAGTGCTAGCAGGAAAATTCTGGATAGATTGAAGCTAGAAGCATGGTCCTGGAGTCATTTTAAAGGTAGGAGTGTACCCTTTTTAATAGGGGGCACAGTTCCACATTTACCATGAGATTTTCACAGGTCGATGCACCGGGAGCCGCTACTTCTCCAGTGTAATAGAGCAATCCTGTTTTAAACTTTTGCTAAACTTTAAAGCCAGCAATTATCTGATATCTGAGTATATTGGTAGCGGCATCTGCGTGGAAAACTTTTGTTCCTGCAAACCCACACTAACCTTTATCACATGAATTAGCTTGACTTTAACACCTATTTTTTGTGTAGCAGCTGCCGATGCATCACCCATTCGGTTTGATAAGAATACACTGAAATGTGAATGAAACATTTGTTAGACATTTTATTCCTCAACTCCTAGAATTCACAATTAGATTTAAAGAAAATAAAAACCACAATCTACAGTCAACTAGGTTATTTTAAAAGTCAGTTACACAAAAGGCTATACCCTTTAGAAAAAATATAGTTGGTAAAGGAGAGATTCACCCTAATTTCTTTTGTCCCGGGATTGAAGGTCAGAAACTGACAGATTATGTGAGATTATGTATCATAATCTTATTTTACTCCCCTCCCTTACTTTAGTACAGGAATATTCAAAGTAGCTGATTGGAAAAATCCACTCTCTTCCTGCATGTATCACTTTGGGCATGCCTAAATTCAACAAGTGTGTGTGTGTGTGGGGGGGGGGGGGTTAGAATAATAAGGCACAGTTGAAATGTAATGGTGGCCTAATAACATAGCAATAGTAAAGTTTGTAAGAATGATGGTTTCCAGTAATGGGCAGTTTAAATTTACCCCCCCCATTTAGGTACCCTTTAAAAGGCAACAAAACCATTCTTTTATTCAATGTTTCAACCCAACCCCTCCCTTTAAAAGTACTCAGAGTGAGAGCACGATGACAGATACTACTGAAACATTGTATGCGTGAAACAATATATACAAAAACTATCAAAAGTGTGCCCGTTGGTGCACAGTGGGAAATATGTGGGTGTATGTTTAGCTATATGTGGATACAGATGGTATAAAATCTTTATACACACTACTATAAAATTTAGGGATTTGTACAAAAAAATAAAGGCAAGATGTTAAAAATAAAAGAAATCCCATGAAATCCTGGTTCTAATAGTGTCACATCCCCTAAATGAATATTTTACACAATATACAGGCAGAAGGGAACCTATTGGGTGTACCCCAATAGGTATTAGAGGGGACATATATACACACATCTTTTGGATTGTACTGAAAGTGTTAGTGCTTTAGAAATACATGTTAAATATACATAAAGTGCAGCCTAACATCTTGATAAGACAGACATTATCCATCTTATATTTGTTATATAACACAATCACATTTTTCTATTTGTTTATCGATTTGTTTTGATATATCTATACAGGAAGATATTTAAATCCAGGGTTTTGAGATGTGCGAAACTGCTAAAATCTGTTCTGCCTGTGGACCTGGAAAATGGGCTGGGAAAAACGTACATACATCCAGAAGTGTAAAAAGAATAACTTTCCTCACAATCAAACTGTTTTTCGAGATTACACATTCTATTTTCAAGGGTCACCGAAATTTTAGAAAATTAGAATTTTAAAGGAATTTTCGGAAAAAAAATGATACAGTAACTTACTGTAAATGGCTCTGGGACCTGGGAAATGGTCTGGAAAACAGATAATCAGATTCTTTTTCAATCAGAATTGGTTACAATCAGATTTTTTCAGAAAGTTACTGATTGGTATACAAACAAATCAGAATCTTTCTGAAAGAATCTAAATGTAACAAATTCTGTTTAGAAAATAATCTGATTGGTTAGTATACCAATCAGATCTTTCTGAAAGAATCTGATTGTATCCAATCAGAACGGTTACAATCGATACTTTCAAAAAGAATCTTATTGGTACGCTTTCTGGAAGAATCTGATGTAACTAAAACTGAATTGGTTGCAATAGATTATTTTAGAAATAATCTGATTGGTATACTAACCAATTAGACTCTTTCTGAAATAAGCTGATTGAAACCAATTCTGATTGGAAAAGAATCGGTTAGTATAGCAATCAGATACTTCCTGAAAGAATCTGATTGTATCTAATCAGAAT
The DNA here is from genome assembly GCA_019447015.1 of Hymenochirus boettgeri. Taxonomy (NCBI): domain Eukaryota; kingdom Metazoa; phylum Chordata; class Amphibia; order Anura; family Pipidae; genus Hymenochirus; species Hymenochirus boettgeri. The sequence goes on from CM033470.1 coordinate 161,639,409, forward strand.
TGGTTACAATCAGATACTTTTAGAAATAATCTCATTAGTATGCTTTCTGAAAGAGTCTCATTGTAACCAATTCTGATTGGAAAATAATCTAATTAGTATACCAATAAGATTCTTTCTAAAAAAAAAAAAAAGCGTGATGTAACCAATTAGAATGGTTACAGTCAGATTCTTTCAGAAAGAATTTGATTGGTATGTTTTCTGGAAGAATCTAATGAACCATCAGAATCAGCTGGGTACCACAGTAACGATAAAGCCCCGATACCATCGGATCCGACGGTATCGGAGCTTTATCGTTTGCGTGTACCTTCGTTTCCCGAACGAGCGAACATTGGGTCGGCCGAACGCTCGTTCAGGAAAGACCAAAATTTCCATCGGCCACGCTAGACTCCTATAGAGAAGTCTAGCATGGCCGTTGGAAACACACAGTCCTGAGCGTTCTCCCTATGATGTTCATAGGGAGAACGCTCAGGACTGTGTGTATGCGATCTTTGAAAGATGGCAGACAGGATCTTGCAGATCTGTTCTATCATTTTCAGAATGATCTGTATTGTGTTACCTAGCTTTAGTTAGAATCAGATTCTTTTAGAAATAATCTATTGGTATACTAACCATCAGATTCTTTTCTAATCAGAATTGGTTACAATCAGATTCTTCAGAAAGAATCTAATTGTCTTTTCCCCAGACCATTTTCCAGGTCCCAAAATTTATTACAGAAGTTACTGTATAATTTTTAAAAAATTGACAAAAATTCTTTGAAATTTCTTCAAATTTTCGAACACATCTCAAAAAAATCTGCAAAGCGGAATTCCCGCAAAATCCGTGAATTATGGAAATCCGTCATGGAACTAGGTTCAGATCAGCGATCCGGTCCATCTCTATTCTTGATCTATTTATTGTAACATTGTATAGAGTGTTATAGTTCAGTAGAAACACCACAGTGAAATACAATTGTTGCGCAGAGCTTGAATCAATCTTTCCCTTTAAATTTCCAACCAATAATAAATCAATAGCAGATCCATTGGATCATTCTATAATTAAAGTAATCTGTCTTTCAATACTGACCCTCCCCATTAAGGCCAAGGCCACACTACAACGCATCAAATGGAGTACACAATCGCGAGCGGTATCATGTGATTTTGTGCATGTTTCTTGTGCGTTTTGCATTTCCGTGTGCGTTTTGTGCTTGCGATTTTGCTGTTTTCTGTTACAGAAACGCATACGTTAACGCACCAAAAATGGTGAATGCATGCATTACCAAAATGCGAACAGACGCACAATTGCATGCGCATCACATGCCTTTTCGCTCGCGATTGTGCCCACGATTTTCCCTAAAATGGAAATCAGGGAAACACAAAAATTCCTGCGATTTCCATTTTAGGGAAAATGATGGGTGCAATCGCGAGCGAAAAGGTGTGTGCAAATGCGCTAGTGTGGCCTAGCCCTAACTCATAGCTGTGCGTTAGAGAGGGATCACTATTAGTAAATGTATTTGAGAGCGATCACTATTGGTTAATGTGTTAGAGAGGGATCACTATTGGTAAATGTGTTAGAGAGGGATCACTATTGGTAAGTGTGTTAGAGAGGGATCACTATTGGTAGATGTGTTACAGAGGGATCACTATTGGTAAATGTGTTAGAGAGGGATCACTATTAGTAAATGTGTTAGAGAGCGATCACTATTGGTAAATGTGTTAGAGAGCGATCACTATTGGTGTGCTTGTGAAGATTCTCATTCATCCAGGTCATGGTATATCTGTTGTATTCAATTAGATCAACTGGACTTGAAATTTAGTTCTTGAAGACGTTTCGCTAGTCATCCACTGGCTTCTCAATTCAGAATGACTTGTACAAGAATCTGTGGCAATTATGTACCCTGGAAATCCCAATTAGCATATCACAGCCAGGTGTTAAGGGCGTGATTAGATAGGGGCTAAGAGTGTTATATTCATTCTGAATTGAGAAAGCCAGTCGGATGACTAGCGAACGTCTTCAAGAACTAAACTTCAAGTCCAGTAGATCTAATTGAATACAACAGATAGATCACTATTGGTATATGTGTTAAAGAGGGATCACTATTGGTAAATCTGAGGTCCTATAAAGAACCCAGACTATCCTGTCATGTTTCAATATTATTCATATCAGTTCAGGACACAGTTTATGGCTTCTATGGGTCTATTGCTGAAATAATGTAAACCATTAACTCACTTCATTGTCTCAGAAAAGTGGGCATGAGATGTTTTCCTTTCAGTCCCCCTATAATATATGCAGGGATAGCAACCAACTCCCAGCATTCCACTACAAGCACTCTGTAGTTAGGGAATTAAAACTACAACTCCCCAGCATTGCTCTACAAGCACTCTGTAGTTAGGGAATTCTGGGAGTTGTAGTTTCCAAACATCTGGAGATCTACTTCCGTCAGCAAACAGCAGCTCTCCTTTGTTTCTATTGAGAGGGAGGGGATGGGGTGAGGTGAGAGACTGTCACATGTTTTACAAAGGAAGTGTCTTGCAACTTACAAACTCTAACACTTCCTACTAACACTCCACTAATCAAATATTTGATTCGCTAACACTGCTGTCATTCTAATTTGAAGCACCATTGGATACAACACTAAAAGGGAAGTGAGAAAATGTTCCTTTGAGCTTCCATTGCCTCCCTGTAAAACTTCTTGGGGTGGCTTACAGTCCATTTGAAGATACCATTACAAAACAGGAGTGGGGCTGTGCAAGTAATTTTATTTATTTATAGATTTTGCCTTATTTACATTTCTATATACTTAATGTCATTACTACATATTTGTTAATATTGATAAACTATTATTTAGTATATATATATATATATATACCCTGATGACGGCCCACGACTTCCGGCGAAATGCGTAGGTTCGTTTAGATCTACCTGTGTTAATAAACATGATTTACCCATCCTTGGAGTGCTCGGCGTTCTTCCGAATATTCTTATTGCTTGCTCCAGCACCCAGGCAGCTGTACATTTGATCGGAGTGCAACAGTCCCTACTGTCATATATATATATATATATATATATATATATATATAATATATATGACTCAGGGTGAGGACATCTCTGGTCTGGTCGAGCACGGCCCCTACCCTCAGTCTGGGACTTGGGGATGTTTTTGCACAACATGTCATCCCATTTCAGGAAACAGACACAAAGGGGAGGGGGGTCGACCTGGACGAGCAATCATTATTGCCACACATTTAATTGTAGCATACTTATGAGCAAAAGTATTACAAGTATATAATAATTACCAATAGGTGTTAAAATTATTTGAATTAGTAGAAGTGTTGATATATTTTTAAAGGGACTGTTCACCCCCTTTTCAAAAATTCATATATTGTAAATACCCCCTTAAAATATAGAGATCGTTTTAGTCAAAAGCTTAAATCGGCTCCCACAGGAGCTATTATACTTACATGCTCCTCGCCACCGCCGTTTCTGAGTTCTCGGTCAATCTCCACTGCGGCTGCTGTGTTCTTTTTAGGTTCTTGAGCAGGCCGACACTGACTGCCTTACCCGGAAGTGCAGAGCCACGGCGGTGGAGCAAGGAGGAGCATGTAAGTATAATAGCTCCGTGTGGGAGCCGATTTAAAGCTTTTGGCCAAAAGGAACTTTAGGTTTTGGGGGGTATTCTACAATATATGTCTTTTTAAAGAAAGGGGTGGACATTCCCTTTAATAAAATTGTTTGATATGAAAAGCTCTATTTTTCCTTGGGTGTAACACTTACTTCTTCTGTGTCTTCTCTCCTTCACAAACTTGTTGCTGTCTGCAATATCCATCAAGATCAAGACAAGCACAGCAAACAGTCCAAACTGCATAGTAACTCTCCAGTACTAAGTACTCAAAAAGCTGGCTGATTAAAGGGAGAAAAATCCACCCTTGTGGCAGTCTTAGAAATTGCTGACTCTGATTAAAAAAGCAAGTCTGTACATGCCTGGTACAGGACCATATCTGCAAATCATAGCAGATGCATGAAACTTAGGTAGCAGGTAACATGATTCTGCTTTCATCCTTGAAGGGTCTAAAGAAGTTTGGGTCCAGTCCCATTGGATTTGCCAGGAAAGATATTACACAAGAAGAAACATATGGAATTCTTTGTAGCCACCTGCACAGAGAACAAGATATGTAAGTTAGTACAATGCCTGTGATATTTTACAATTTTACAAATTCACTAAGCTGCCAACATGGAAACATTTTAACTTTAGTACAGATATATTAAAGTCACAGATGCGTGCAATATTTCTAAACCACTATACTTACCTTGCCGAGATGTGTGAACACTTCATGAGATTTAGTAAATAGCAGGATCAGGGCCAGGTAAAAGATGTGGCTTATGTCAGTTAAATGCCTTGATGCTTTAGACATTAACAGGGCTATGAACTGAGAGCCGTTATCGACTATTTGTTTCTTAAAGTCACGTTAACCAATGTATCAAGCGTTAACGTAACTTTAAGACACAACTAACCGCAGTTGCATCTTTACGCAAAATTTGTGTCGCGCAACAGCCGCAACCAATGCACTGAGCCATTAACGGCGCTTTAAGACATAATCTCTAACGCCAGCTAATAGCTGGTGTTAAAGATTCGCAAAAGGCAAACTCCAGTCACAATGCACTTGAGAGCCACTATCAGATCAGTGCATTGCCTAAAGGTGGCGATAGAGAGCAATAGCGACTAGGAAGTGTAAAACTTAATTAAAAAAATGTATTGCAGGCACCGCAAAGTAAGTGTAAAACCCATGCGTACCCCTTAAAACACCGGGTAGCCTAGGTTTTACACTTACTTTTACCACTACAAATTTTATTGCATCTCCCTGACTTCACCAGACTTCACTCACTCATTATTTTATACATTTTCTTGATAGTAATATATGACCTAGATTGTGACTAATACACAAAAACAAGATAGGTAAACTTAAAGGAGAACTAAACTTAAATTTTTTAAAACCATTGTAAGATTCTTCTCTGGTACATTGCAATTAGTATACGTGAGAAATAGATTCTGTAACTAAGAAGGCTTCCATGTTGTTGCCAGTACAACACACAGCCCATGAAGTCATCAAAGAACCACGCCCCCTGACCCCAGTATTCACTGTCAGGGGGCGTGGTAAGTGAGTATAAGTATTTTTATACACCAATTTAGAATACCTGATAAGACTTTGAAAGCTGATTGTTACCATAATTTATTAACCATTCAGTGTGAATTGCTGGAAAATAAACTGAAGGGTAACAAGCTTTCAAAGTCTTATCAGGGACTTCCATATTACATTTTTTTTTAATTATTCTTTTCCTAGCAAAAGATAAAGCTTCCAAATGTAGCTGGATTCGCTTGCTTATTCAGTGTTGGCACACCGGGTAAGGCACCGGGTTTAAAATATACACAGTTCCGAAGGTCACAAGTTCAATACCCCAGTACATTTTTTTGTTTCTATTATATTCCATGCTAAAGATAAAGCTTTTAATTGTACCTACACTTTCAGCTTATTCAGTGGGGGCTCACCTTGTAAGATGCCAGGTTTAGACACATACAGTTCAGAAGGTCATGAGTTTGAATTCCCAAACATACCTTTATTTTTTGTTTCCATTATGTTCCTAGTACAATATTCTACATATACCAATGGATTATATAGTGTCTCTCTTAGCCTAGAGGTAAGAGCTCTGCTTTTAGCAAGACAGAGTAAATTTACAAGTTGCAGGTTCTATTCCCCAGATTTGCTTTTATTTTTGCTGAAATGTAAATATTCTGTTTCTTACTTCCATGCTATCTTTGAAATACACTTCAAAGATTACTTTTCTTTTTGTATGAAAAGTATTATATCATATATCATATATCAAAAGGATTATATTGTTAGGACAGGAGCCTTGAATGTGTTTGAAAACAAATAGCTGAAATCCCTGTTCTGTGTCAGGGAGAGGGAGGATCTCTGTGCTATAATGTTATTGGCTGTCAGCTTCTAGGAAGCAAGGCTGCAACTTCCTTGTTTTGATCTGTTGAGCTCTACAGAGCATGTGCCTGTACGCAGACACTTAGCTGGGGGTTTACCCAGCTAAAGTGGATTTTGGGAGCTGACCCCTAGTACTCACAGTTTATTTTCATAAATCACCCACTGGCAACAGCAAAGGGAGAGGTGAGACACAGCTTGTTGTATGTTTGTGAATGTGCTCTGTCTATTGGGACAATGTGGTCTGGAGACTTTAGTTCCCCTTTAAATGGAAGCAGAAACACTAACTGTATACTACCACCCCTTATGTTCTTAGTTTATATTATCATTTTCTTTTTACTGTAACCAGTAGATGTCATGTCACTTTACCACAGTTAAACAATTAATGTAAAACCAATTTTAATACACAAATAGAGGGATAAACAAATTGAGTTACAAATGTACTTCTAATTAAAATTCCTATCATGCCATAGTGTTGGTCCTATCTTTAATATTTCTATATTATAACAAATATCACTAGATCCTATTTAAAGAGCATGTCCATCCTTAAAATAAAAAAAACTGTTCAGTTGTCATTTATTTGCCCCAACCCCAACTGCTATTTTTTGCACTTTATTACATGCATTTCTAACTAGATATTCAATGATAAGTATTGCCCTCTTTCTCTCCCTTCTGGGAAGGTTGCCGCCTCCTCCCTCTGCTCTCTGAGCTTTTAGGAACTGGAGCAAGTGCAGAGAAGGAAGCAGGGGAAAGAGCAGTCAATCATTTGCTATTATGTCAGCAGTCACAGCCTTGATTGATTGCATGGATGGAGGAGCAGGCACCCTGTGCCACAATGGGGGAAATATTTATCATTAAAATCTGGCTAGAAATACATGTCATAAAATGTTAAAAATAGCATTTTAAGGTTAGAGGGAAATAAATGACAAGTGACTTTTTTTTGCTTTAAGACATGCTTTTTAAGTAAATCTGCATCTATAGAGAAACCTGACCAGGAGGGTTAGTCAGTGTACAGCTAGTATAAGTGTATATTTGCTCTCCCCTCAAAATAACTCAACACTTCATTAATGTATAAACAAGTAGCAACAAAATGAGTATACCCCTAAGTGAAAAATGTCCAAATTGTGGCAAGTTAACCATTTTCCCTCCCCAGTGTCATGTGACTTGTTAGTGTTAAAAGGTGTAATTGGGGAGCGAATGTGTTAAATTTGGTGTTATTGCTTTCACACTCTATTATACTAGTCACTGGACGTTAAACATGGCACCTGAAGGTATAGACAACTCTGAGGATCTGTAAAAAGGAAATGTTGCTCTACATAAAGATTGCCTAGGCTATAGGAAGATTACCAACACCCTGAAACTGATCTGTATGGCCAAGACCATACAGCGGTTAAACAGGACAGGTTCCACCCAGAACAGGCGTTGCCATGGATGACCAAAATAGTTGAGTGTATGTGCTCAGCATCATATCCAAAGGTTACCTTTTGCAAATAGACATATAAGTGCTGCCACCATTGCTCTAGGAGGTTAGCCTGTCTGTGCTCAGACCATACACCATACACTACATCATATTCTGCATGGCTCTTTTCCCAGAAGGAAGCCTCTTGAAAAGAGTATGCACAAAAAACAGTTTGCTGACGACAAGCAGGCTAGGGTAATGGATTATTGGAACCATGACTTCTGATCTGATGAGACCAAAATACATTTATTTGGTTTAGATGGTGTCAAGTATGTGTGGTGGCAACTAGACAAGTGTGTCTTGCCTACAGGCAAGCATAGTGGTAAGGGTTTGATAGTTTGGGGCTGCATGTATCTGCTGGCATTGGGGATCTACAGTTCACCAGACCCCACATAGCTTACCAAATGAGGGACTCTGCCCTAGACCCAGCCAAATTAATTAATCCCCAATTAATATTTTTTAGGCTTATCTCAAAATGCAGCTCCATGATGTCATCATGAGTAGTGGCAACCTGTACAGCTCTAGGGAACTCAATGCCCAAGAGAGTTAAGGCAATGCTAGAAAATAATGGTGGCCTTGCAAAATATTGACACTTTGGGAACAATTTAGACATTTTTCACTTAGGGGTGAACTCACTTTAGTTGCCAGCAGTTTATATTAATGGCTGTGTGTTGAGTTATTTTTGGGGGGAATGCAAATTTACAATGCCATGTCCACCTCCCATACAAAAATATATTCTTATTTACCTCAATACTCAGTACTGTTCACTGCTTTCCTCTTACTCTTCTGAGTAAGTATTGCGGTATTGGGGTTTTACAGGGTGAGGAAGTTAAGTATACATTTTTGTATGGAGTTGGACAAGCCCTCTGACATGTTGGACATGTGTTTAGGTCTGTAAAAGTTCAGTGAATGTGCCCCACAGTTTAGACACAAAGAATAAAAGGAGTAAATGACAAATTGCATACAAATGAGGTACTGTGGGATACTAATCCGATGCAAAGCCCAGGGAGACATATACAGGTTTACAGTCTGTAGCAAGAATTCCTTGGCAGAATAGTCAGAGGTGCATTCCTTCAGTTCCTTGACTTATGGAACATTTTGCACTTGCAACCTTTACATAGTGGAATGGAAGCACTCTCTTTAACAAGAAGAGGATTAACCCCCTAAAATGTTGTGTCGTGCATCATTACCTATAACAATAAACATACATTTTTGTTAAAAATGTGACTTTCCATTACTTAAAAGTTTTAAGTGATAAGGTCAGGAGCACACATTACCCAAGCATGTGTCAATACCAGCTCAATACAGTCAACAGAAGCATTGTATTTTTTTCCAGTCTCTGTATTTATCAAACTGCAAAGCAAAGTCACTTTCGAAAAGCATTTTTGTTTGTTTTTTTGATAACTACAATATATTATTATTATTTTTAAAAAAAACATCACCAAAAGTGAAAGATAAACTGCTAGTTTAGTTGCTCTAAATCAATCAAATAATTTCTGTGCAATATACAGTCCAAACATTTACAAAGCAGGTGGCTACCCAACTATGAACTTGATTTTTGTCAGTTAAAGATCAAAAGTGGTGGGGGCTTCTTGAAATTTTACACATTCTTATTTTATGGGCTTCACTTAAAACTTCCAGTATTTTGGCACTTGGAAACACCAAAGAATAGAGCTTGAATTTGTTAATTGCTATAATTTTATTAATTTTACTTGTGGGTATTTGTTAGTTTTATTTTACGTTTTACTATGAACAGATATGATTTCAATTCTTTTAAATAATTAAATAATATTATGTGTGGCTTGCATGGCTTATTTAGGGCTTAGCCCTTTAACACTAGTTACCAGCAGTTTAGTTTCCTAGTTTTTTTGGTATTCTTCTAAAAACATAAATAAAATACAGTTAAAAAAAATTTTTTTTAAAAAGGTTTTAATATGTTGTAATATGAATAAGATGTAAACGTTAAACCAAAAATAATAATAAAACAAAAAATAATAATGATAAAAAAATGAAAGGGCATGTTCACCTTCTTAACAAACTTTTAAGAATACACCTAGCACCCCACATTTTAGCAATATTTACCTTTCTCCTCTGCAATACTGAATGAACAGATCTTACCTTGGAGTCCATCAGTCCCTCACCACTCTTCTGGATGCTAGTCATCAGTCAAGGCCAATGACTTATAATTGCTGCACAAGCCAATTATAAGTAGCACAGAATGTAAGTATTACATCTCTCCCTTAGCGCATTGATAATCAAGCCAATTATCTTAGCATCATTTAGGACATTTTCAGATAATTTGTCAGCCAAAGTAGGCCTGACAAAATAACTGATATTGCTTCCCCTCAACTGTAACTGAATTGACCTAAAAGTAGACTACTCAATTTGTTTTTTTTAAAGATACACATAAATCCTACAAATTCCAACCATATACCTAATTTAATATGTTCTTTGTTTTTTTAAACAATAGAATAAAAATGTAAAAAAGATGTCCAATACTGATTTTTTATAAAACTAGACTTTAAAGGGCATGCCCACACTTAAAATAAAAAAAAAAAATGGTTACTGACATCATGCTCTGTGTGGTCTGAAGTTTCCCTTACTGCGCCCTCTGCACATGCTCAAACTAATAAAACGCTAATTGAACAGAAAGAGGAAGTATATACCTTTGTCAGAAATAAATATAACTTATCAAATATCTGGCTACAAATTCATGTAATAAACTGGTAAAAATAGCAATTGGGGTTGCAGGCAGATAACTGACAAGTTGGCAGTTTGTTGTTTTAAATGTGGACATACCCTTTATATAATAATTTAGCATATTTTTAAATAAAAGTACCAGCATAAGAGCTAAAACAAACCTAGCGAGTGATTATACGAGTAAAGGAATATGATCTTAGTGTCTTGGCAAGTAAAACTCTGGACTTGTTTGACTGAGATGTCATAACAATGTTGGTGTTCTGCAAGAAGAACAATTAAATGTTTAGGAAAGGCTTTGTGAGAAATATACTTGCTTATTTCTTGTCCCCTCTATATTTTAATGCTTTTGATCTCAACACAAAAGTAAAATGCAATCAAGTGGCTGCTAAGAAATGCACATATTTCACAAACAAAAAACTTCCAAGAAACGAAGTCTTTAAAACTCAGAAAAAGGCAAAATTACTACTACTGTAATTACTTGAATCCTCTGCTAATTCATTGAAAAACCTGATGTTCTTTTTTTTTACAAATATTGCCAGCTCCTTGGGATGTAATATTGACAAACAATTTCATATCCAAATCTGTAACACTGATGCACAATAATATGTAATTGTAAAATATGCTTACAATTACCTTTTTAAATTCATAAAGGAGTCTTTTGTATCTAAAATGTCCAAATCATATAAATTAATAAAATTAATTAAAATCCCCCTGTACAATGAATAGGCTTATTATAATTGAACATCGGGTTGGTGTGTTTTCCAGAGAATGTAACTGAAGGCCAAATTCAGTATTTTCCAGTAACGGTGCTGATGACAATATTTTACCTTCACATAGGCCATTAACCCTAGCCTTTGGATATTCATTTGTCAGAAGCTTTGAGCTGTGAGTTAAACCAGCCATGTTCAAGTATAAAACATTCTCCATAATAAGCCTCTGTATAATACAAACTTCTAAATATTTCTGTTTGTTTTGTTATGTTTGCCTTTTTTGTCTTTATATCAATATTTATTTTTGGAAAATAATAAAAAAGTTACATTTTTAAAATTGTTTAGTCTTCTTTTGTTATTATTATTAGAAAATACTACACTGTTCAAGCAGCTACAGTCATGAAAAACAGTGGAGAAACATACTGACTGTAGATTAACTGTTCCCATAATTATTTAGTGCCTTTCCTTAATGTATAGTAAGAGAAGCAAGTGTGGGAGATACAGTAATGGTGGAAGAATCATTATACTTATGTGTGCTTATAATCATGAAAAAAATAAAACGAGACATCAGCTAAGTATGCAAAAGTTACAACATCAGAGTCAATTGTGAAGATATAAATATTGACCATTTCATCTTCCTTCAAGTCCATCCCAGGGTACATTTGAAAGGATTAAATGTTTTTCCTGTTCTTTGTATGATATAATACTCTTTTAGGACATTAAAGCTGGGAAATAGAAAAGTAGATGTGCTAGAGTTAGTTATGACCCAAACCTGAAAGGGTTTTAGGATGGAACTACCGGTTCAGCACTTAAAATTCCTTCAGTCAAAACTACAAATGGAATTCTGACACAGAACTAATGAAATTTTGACTGTTGAAACCTGGTTTTAAAGTTAAAATGTTGTCGTTTATGTGGGGGACTTATAAAATCAGGTTTTCCTCTTGCAGATTATGCCCTTCTTGATGGAGAAATGTTATCCCATTCAATTTGATTTTCAGACTCATGGTAAATTTTCTCCATATGTGAAATTTAACACCAGAATTTTCACTGATAAGAAGAGCAATCGTGATATTAAATTGGGTTGCACATGCTGCCCAGTTTGCTCCTGTAAACTGCCGCAGCAACTGCAAATCTTTTCTTAAAGTCCCACTAATAGACTAAAAGAAGAAACTTTTGAACAATGCCTCTAATTAAATGAGGCTGTCACCCAGAAGTCTCCCTTCCTTATTTGGATATACTGAAGGTGAGCTGCAAAGCCTAATTCTCTCAATACCTTATTCAATTTATTATTGACAACTGTCGATAGGCGCTTCATGCTGCGAAACCAGAGGACTGCACTACACTGATCATGGCTCAATAAAGTCGATACCAGTCTGTAGTTGGCGCTCTGGTTTTGCATTTAGCTTGTGGAATGCTGTCAAAACCTTATAAAGCTGCCATGGAAATTACCCAGAAGTCTCCATTCCTTATACGTCTTAAAGGGGAACTAAAGTCTCCAGACAATGTCCCAAAAGAGAGAGCACATTAACAAAGATACAAAAGGCTGTGTCTCACCTCTCCTTGATGATTTATGAAATTAACCTGTCAGCCCCTATTATCCATCTCAGCTGGGTGACACCCAGCTAAGTGTACGCGAGAACACTTCATAGGAAGCTACAGCCTTGCTTCCTAGAAGCTGATAACCAATCATGTTATAACTTAGAGATAATACCTCCTTTTGTAAACATATTTAAATGCTCCTGCCCCTAACAAAGATATGTTCCTTTGCTTTTCATTAAAAAAATTAAGTCATCTTTGCAGTTTATTTTCTTAGCTAGCATGGATGTAAGATATAGAATATTAACATTCCAGTAAAAAAATAAAAGGAACTTTGGCGAATTGAACCTGAAACCTTGTGTGCTCTGTCTTGCTAAAAGCAAAGCATTATACCACTAGATCAGTTATATAGAAAGTCAGTACATGTAGAAATTTTATATTTTACTAGAAACATAACCAAAACAAACGAAAAAAGCAGTAAACACAATGAGTTGACTATTTTGTATAGTTTCATATGTAACCCAGGGGATTTAAACCTGCACCATAGGCTCTTATCATTAAAAATTGTGCTAATTTTGCCCCAACTAATCATTTGAAAGCTAGCATCTGAACGGTTTGGGCAAAATTAGCAGGGTGACGTGGCAATATGTGATTCTTTTTTATTAAGTTTTTATTTTGTTCTCAAGAAATGTATAGTTTAACATAGTACATGTTCAGTCATATAATGCAATAATTACATTTGTATCATATTGTTTGTTTTATATCTGTTAATTTGTTGTTCTTTATATATCTGTAACATTTTTTATTAACTTTAAAAAACAATAAACATTCATTGTTCTACTTTGCTTCCTCTTGTACATTATTTACAGATCTAAGATTAGCATATTATCTAAATATGTTTATATATTGATATAGTGAAAGTATAGGCTGGTAACCAGAGAGGTAGTTAACTGATAGTTGAAGTCAGTTATTGTATTCAATTGGAGGGTTTTGGGTGAGGAGAGGAGGTGAAGAAGGTAGAGAAATAGAGTGAGGTGGGGGGTTAGTTATGTACGGACCACCCTGGGTGGTCATATCTTTAGTTGAATGACATTTGGTAGGACATTTCCTATGGATATAAAGTATTTTATGATGTGCTAGGCCAGTGTCCAGCGAATCCATTGTTTTTGTTTGGGGGGGGGGGGGTTGGGGACATCCAGTTTAATACTATTGTTTTGCGAGCGTAAAATAGCAGCTTCAGTGATATAATTCTATGAAATTTAGGCCAGTCTTCTTCATCTAATAGGCCCAATATGCATTCCTCTGCTCGATTGGGTATTGATATTGATAGATGTGTGTTCATAAAGGTGATGATTTTATGCCAACAGTTCTGGATTGTTGGGCAGGACTAGATGAAGTGCCAGAAGTCTGCTTCAGATTGTTTACATTTTGGACATAAAGTTTCTGTTATGTGTTTCATTTGGGCTATACGTACCGGAGTTAGGTATGCCTGGTGGATAATGTAGTATTGGATTAGTCTGTTATTGTCTTCTGGGGAGGCCAGTGTGGGGGAGTCTGCAATATCTGTTATTTGGAGATCCGCTATTGTGGGTATATGTTTTCTCCATTTCTTGGTTAAGATAGATATTTCTGGTGTAGAGTTGGTTTGTGACATTATTTTATAGAGAGCAGAGGTAGCTCCTTTTGAGGTGTGCCAAAGAAGGATAGAGAGGATGGGATGGATGGTAACTTGGGGCAGTTGTCCTGCAAATTCCATCTGGATACAGTGGCGTAGTTGTAGGTATTGGAATCTATATGAATCGGGCAAGTCGTATTTCTCTGCTAGTGTTTCAAAGTCTATAAATTATTAATTTTTTTTTCAATTGATCAAAAGTAGTATTACCTTTGCATATCCAGTCTCTGCTGTTTATAAAAGTAGCAAGGTGTGGATATAACCAGTTGCACCATGGAGGAGTGTCAGTTGGGATTCCGTGTGTTTGCATTATTGAGTTTACTTCTTGCCAGAATCTTGCGGCTTGCGTATGTAGCTTGGTGCCTGTTCCTATGATGTGTAGGTCTGGGTTGGCAATGTATCCCAGGAATAAGCCCTGTAGATATAGTTCTAGCATATTGTCTGATGGGGCTAGTTGTTTTTTGGGGTTGATCCAGCATCTAAGTAGTTTGGTTTGACTTGCTAGGTAATAGATTTTTAGGTTTGAAAGGGCCAATCCAGCTTAATCTTTAGGTGCCTGTAGTATTGACAACCTTGTTATTTTGTTGCCCCATATGAAGCTGCTTAGTAGACTGTTAAAAAGGGAGAACAGTTTGTTTGAATATATCATAGGGAGTTCCTAAATATCTGAACAATGGTATCCAGTTCGTTGTGTTCAGCCCTTCATTTAGCGGGTACAGTGTTGATTTAGCCCAGATTATGTAGAGGCGAGAAAGTGGACTATAACTGGTGATTGTTTCATATAGTGCTTCTAATGAGTTTTTCATTGCATCTAGGAAAAGGATGATATTGTCTGCATATACTCCTATCAGCTTGGTATATTGTCCAAGTTTTATACGTTGAATATGTGGGTGTGATCTGATTTTTGTTGCCAGAACTTTGATTGCCAATGCAAATAGGTACAGTGATAGGGGGCAGCCCTGTCTAGTTCCTTTGCCTAGAATGAAGGGTGCTGAGGTTGACCCATTCTAGTGACTGGTTGTTTGTGTCCATTCCATTGAGTCAAATGCTTTCTGTGTATCTACGGAGATAATGCATCCTTTATTGTTGTAGTCAAGTTTGGTTTGTATCAGGGTGCATTGTATATTGATTTACCAGGCATACTTTCTGTTTGATCTGGGTTGATGAGTGTAAGGATTTCAGATTGTAGTCTGTTTGTGAGTGCTTTCTCTAGTATCTTGTAGTCTGTGGTTAGTAAGCAAATAGGTCGGTATGAGTTATGGTTTGTGGGATCTTTGCCAGGTTTTAGCAGTAGTATGATATTGGCTTCATATAGTGAGGTAGGTAATAATTCTTGTTGCATTGAGTCTTGGTAGATTTGTAATAGGAGGGCAGCTAGTAAGTCAGAGTATCTTTTAAATATTTCTGAGAGGAGGCCGTCCATGCCGGGGGCTTTTCCTGGGTTGAGGTCATGTATTGCCTGAGTAATTTCTTCTAAAGTAAGCGGTTGGTCTAGGTTATTTTATTGATGTTCTGGGAGTGTGGGAAGGCACATGTCTTTTAGATACATATTGATCTTCTCTTGGGTATGTGTGTTGTGGGTAAGATACAGGTTTTTGTTCACCATATATTCTTATAGTTTGGCTTATTTATTTCCTTGTTCAAAGTATGTTTGTTTGAGGAAGAATGATTTCTTGCAGGCTTTTCCTTGGATCAGGATCTTGTAGTTTCTGTTGGGTTATTGCCATGCCGCATGTGTTTCGGGTGTCTGATTTTGTATATATAGGCGTTCAGTACCGTATATACTCAAGTATAAACCGAGTTTTTCAGGCTGTAAAATCAGCCTGAAAACTTGGACTCGGTTTATACTCGAGTCACAACTTACCTTAGCAATCCGGCAGCCGCACGATCATTCTCTGTACTGGCGCGCCGGCCTGACGTCACTGCCCGGCGCCAAGCCCGGTGCCGGGCAGTGACGTCAGCCAGCGCGCCAGTACAGGAATGAGCACGCGGATGCCGGAATGCAGCTAAATGAGACAAGCCCACTTACCGGTATTAGTGCTAGAAGACACATCCTGAGAGATATACTGCAAAGTAACCCACAGGGATGAAAAAAAGGCAACTCTACAAAAGGGTAAAAATGTATTTTAAAGCCCATTTACTGTTAAGCCCTAGAAATTCCTACAGTACCTCCTCGGTAGCATAGATAGTGTGGAGCTATTTCTGCAATTTTCTTCTAGTGTCCTCAATGGATCTTAATGCAGGCTGCTTAAAGTATACTAATTATTACAGATGGCTAAAGTGCACATCTTGAATGCCAAGTGAGGGTGGCATTCAAGATGTTTGGAAACTACAACTCCCAGCTAATAAAGCATGCTGGGAGTTGTAGTTTCCAAACATCTTGAATGCCAAGTGAGGGTGGCATTCAAGATGTTTGGAAACTACAACTCCCAGCATGCTTTATTAGCTGGGAGTTGTAGTTTCCAAACATCTTGAATGCCAAGTTTCTACCCTCGGTTTATACTTGAGTCAACAACTTTTATTAGGAATTTTAGCTGAAATTGGGTACCTCGGTTTATACTCGGGTCGGTTTATACTCGATTATATACGGTATATATGGCTTCTTTCTTAGCTTTGTCCTTTGCCTTTTGGACTGTATTTGGATGTAGTTTACTGTTGAGGTTAGGCAGCCTCTCAGGTAGGCTTTTAAGGTGTCCCATTTGATGGCATGCGAGTCTTCTCCCTGATCCAGTTCCATATAGTATTTTATCTGGCATGGGGAAGAGGTTGAGCCAAAATGGGTTTAATTTCCAGAATCTGGTGCTTTGAGTGATTGACTCTCGTGTTAGTATTGCTTTAACAGGGGTATGGTCTGATGATCCCCTGGGTAAGTGTGTTATCTGGTGCGTTGTGAGTGCCAGGTTTGGTGACAAAAATATAGTCTAATCTGGAAAAGGTGCCATATGCAGGTGAGTGGCATTTAGGCAATAGGTGCTTTTTGAAGGCTACATGGGCTGTAAATTGTACTGGCAACAACATGAAAGACTTCTTAGTTAAAGTATATAAATGTACATAAATGCAACTTACTAGGGAAAATATTACAAGGTTAAGGTATTCTGGGGGGAAAAGCTTTCACATTAGGAGTAAAACTGGAGATCAAATTAAAGAGAAACTTGGAATTTTGTTCAATTAAAGAAACCTGAGAGATTTACTGAATCAAAACATTTACTGTCAATTAAGAAAATACAGGAATTTATAAACCATTTGATAAAATCTGGCAGAAAATTCTAACGCAAAATATAAAGACTGTCACATTTCTCTTGTGATTTTTTTCCCCTCCATCTCTTAATAGACTCATAAATAAACCAGGCTGATATGCAAGCATTTTAAAGGGTTAGTTCACACTCAAATTGAACGTTGGCTTTTACGCTTTTAGTTAGGAATGGGGAGTAAACTAGCTATGTCTTACCTTCCATTCTTTACTTAACGTACCAGAGGGGACGAGCGAACTTACCTGTAGTGTGATCCACTGCTGGCTCCTGACAGGTCCCGACCACTTCCAGGCATTGCCTGTCAGAGTTTCCAGTGGGGAATCGCACTGCTGGTAAGTTCTCTCTTCTCTCCTAGTTTACCTCCTGTTTTTCACATAAAGCGTAAAGCCAACATTCACTTTTTCAACTATTCCTTTAAAGCAATCTCTATTAGCTGGCCTTTCCTTGGTCAGGCTAATGTAAGTGACTTTTAATTAACTAAATTACATTTCATATCTTTTGCTATGCTCTGCTGTGGTCATTAGTAAGCTGCCACTTCTGCAATGATTCTTTTAGCCAGGATGTTTATTTCTTGTTCCTAGCAGTAATTTTATACTTTACTAGCTGTTAGATTGGTCAAACACCAATATAGCTGTGCACGCCAGGAATCCATGGCGAAATCGGAATTCTGATTGAAAGGTATCCTATCCTTGCTCTCATACACTATACATGCATGCGCATACAGTGCACGGGAACATGAATGTAGTCGGCACCTGTCAGAGGAAGCAGCAGAAGAGTGTGATCGCAGGTAACTTAGCTAAAACATAGATCTGTTACCTCCTGTTTTTCAATTAATGTGAAAAAAGGTAAGTATGATTCTTAAATGGGGATACCCTTTAAAAAACAACAACAACTTTATGTCTGCAATACCTGACGCATTTTGGGTGGGAAGTCATCCCTTAATCATAGAATCTGATGGACACTATGCAGCAGGCTGCATACATTAACATTATATACTTATAAGCCGACCCAAGTATAATTTTAGGTACCTATTTTTGCAAGAAAAATTAGGAAAACACGATTGACTCGAGTATAAGCAAACAATAATCAGAATCATGGTCTCTAAAAAGGCCACTGGAGCTCCATCAGAGAACAATATACAATGTAAGGTAAAAACAGCACATGTAGTAATAACGCTGACAGATACGTACATATTCTGGCGGTAGGGCCGGGTGGAGACACCCCGACCCTCGTCACTCAATAAAATCCGCATAACACAGGCAGTGAACAGGTAAGTGGTAAACCGTAATAGACAGGGACTTACCCCCTTAGAATGGTGGCCTGGGTGCAACCATGCCCCAGGCCCTTCGCGAGGCCGATCAACACAAAACACAATCACCAAACAAAGCTGGGCACCCGGCAACACACTACAGCAATTCCCGTAAAATCAAAAGTGTCTTTATTGATACATGTTAAAAAGCACGTCTACACCTGACACGTTTTGTGTAATGGTTACACTTCATCAGAGGCATCGAGTATAAGCCGAGGGTTGAAATTATGACTACTACTGCCTTCTAATTCTGTATTGTTCTGAGGCTTTAGTGAAACATGCTCACTAGTGTACAGGTAAATGTTCCATGGGGGAGCACTTTAATCTGGCCCACCCCACATGTCTCCTACTTCTACTCCAGTAGCTTAATGAAGCTGAGAGTCTCTCTTCCCTTATAGAAAATGGCTAACACAGACTGGACCGCGAATGAAACTCCCAGCAAAGGCCTCGCACTATTCTAACGGCTTCCTCCGCTAACCTGAGTCTCCCGTCTGACGTCACTTCCCAGCGCCTGAAGATGCAGAAGCCAGCGGCAACAGATTACAACATTACAAAGGTAAGTGACTCGAGTGTAAGCTGAGGTTTGGTTTTCAGGTTTTTTTTAAAGCCTTTTATACTCGAGTATATATGGTAGTTAGTACTTTGGGATAGTTTATGTATTTGTGTTTTAACTTTAAGTAAACATGTGCACAGGTGCTTGTGGCCATCAACTAGGCCAGCATTAGACTAAATAAGACAGGAAAATATCACAGATCTACTTATTTTGAATATTTAACTGTCCTAGACTAAAAGAGAACCTGTAAAGTCAAGCATATTTGTCTGCTTATCAGTAACTGTGACTGTAATGGACTACATGCAGTGTAAAGCACTCCCACATTACTATAGGAAAATAAATAATATCTGTCCTGAATGATGCTATTGATTCCCTTGCCCCCTTGCAACCCCGCAATCGTCATCTCTCGAATCCTCGCCCCTGGCTCAGTCCCACAACCCGTTTTATACGTAGGTGCACATGTGCTGCTGAGCGGATGTGGAGAGTCTCATACCCAGGCTGACTTTCTCCATTACAAGTTTATGCTACAATGCCTCAACAACGTACTTTTGTGAGCAAAACAGAAATACCATAAGACGCTTATAAATAATAACAAATCAAACTCCCGACACCTTTTCTCCATTTTTAACCACACTCTCCCCAAGACTTTGCTGACTACTTCATAGTACGCAGATTCCTAAACCTCAGCATTGCTCTCAGATTCTTTTAAAATAAAATGTACCGGTACTAGTTAGAGAGCATCCAACAACCGTGCATTTATTGTGCACACCACAACATGTTTCGGACAGTCTAGGTCCTTTCTCAAGTGTGATTCTTTTACCCACAACCCCTTCCAATGCTCTTGAATCTTTATTCCTGTGACCCAGTCAGAGGTTTCGTCTCTGCTTTGGTCATGTCCACTCACTACATGTCCCCTCGATTCCATACCCTCTTTCCTACTGAAGCACTGTAATCAGGCAATCACCCCTATACTAACACACATATATAACGCCTCCTTGTCATCTGGTATTTTCCATTTCTCGTTTAAACACGCCCACGCAAAACCTAAAAAAAAAAATTCTTCCCTTATTGTCTTGCTAACTACCACCCGGTCTCTCTTCTACCAATGGCCTCAAAGCTACTGGAACATCTTGTCTTTTCCCGTATTACTAATTATCTTAATTTTCATAACCTACTGGACCCCTTGCAATCAGGGTTTCATCCTGGGCACTCCACACAGACAGCCCTGTGCAAAGTTGTGAATGACCTTCAGGCTGCCAAAGCCAAAAGCCACTTTTCTATTCTCATCCTTCTCAACCTCTCCTGTGCTTTCGACACAGTGGATCATTCCCTCTTAATGCAAATTATTCACTGCTAGGGTATCCGGAATGAAGTGGCATCCTGGCTACCATCCTACCTCTCGAACAGAACCTACTCTGTGTCATATGATAATAAAACATCCTCTCTGGTTCCCCTTAGTGTTGAGGTCCCGCAGGGCTCTGCTCTTGGACCTCTGCTGTTCTCACTCTATACCATATCCCCCACGCTTAGTCCTGAGACCCAATCACGCATCTCCGACTGTCTCCATGCTGTCTCCTTATGGATGGCGCACCGATGCCTCAAACTAAACCTGTTTAAAACCGAACTAATCATTTTACCACCTTAACCTTGTCCTATTCCACCTTTTTCCATTTCTGTGGCAGGTTACTTAAGGGTTATTATTGATTCTGCTCTCCTTTTCCAATCAAATTAATTATGTTGCTAAAACCTGTCGCTTTTTTCTTCGTAACATTGCGAAGATCCGTAGATTCCTTTCTCTTCCAACTACTGCTATGCTTATCCATGCTCTCATCCTATCACGCCTGGATTATTGTAACCTTCCGCTATCTGGTCTTCCTGCTTCCCTTCTTTCTCTTCTTCAGTCCATACTTAATGCTGCCGCATGCATTCTCTCTCAAGCAATTGGGATATTAAATCTTCTCTCTACTGCACATCTACCTGGCTCCCCATTAAACAACGCATTATCTACAAAATCCTTCTCTTAACATTTAAATCCCTTCACTCTGCTGCTCTTTCTTATATTTCTTCTTTTATGTCCCTGCCCATCCCCTTCACTCATCACAGAACCATCTCTTATACAGACCCCTTACTCATACTGCCTGCTCTCTCCTTGAGCATTTTCCTCTTTTGGCTCCTGTCCTCCGGAATTTTATTCCCCTCTCTCTACGTCAAGAAACCTCAATAAATACGTTTAAATCTAACCTTTCAAGATATCTCTCTGAGCACAGCACAACATAGGACTGTTGACACTGCACCAGTTATTACTTTAGAACTTCCACCCTTTCATATGTATCTGTATGTTACCCACCTACTCAAGATTGTAAACTCTAAGGGGCAGGGACCTCTTTCCTTATGTTACATGTTTTAAGCACTTGTATATTTAGTGATGCTCATACTTATTTATATATTTATGTATTTATTTACTCTCCTCCTTGTATGACTTTTTGTATTCTATATTGTACATCGCTATGTCCCATAATGGCGCTATATAAATAAACATATACATACATATCTCGGGCCTACTAGGAAAGTCTTTCATGCACACAGTCAGCAGTCTGCCGGCACATGAATTAGGAAATCCAAGACTGGGTACACACAAGGAGACTATTTGCCCCGACCGAAAGTTCGCTATGAGAGAGCACTTGGGGCAGCATTAGTGGCCGCTACCGACAGTTCATGTGAACGATCGTGATTTAATTACCAGATGTTATGTGCCAACACGTCTGATTGCCTGTTCGTCATATCCAGACGAATGGGCGACCGATCGCAGCTGTGGATGAAAGGAGCACAGATTTAACTGCCCAACCGACAGATACACAGGTGAAAGCTAACATCTGATTGGTTGGGGCAAAATTAGCACCATTTTAAGCGATAAGAACTTTTGTTGAATAACCCTGTAAGTGTACAGTTACACACTAACAGGGAGATTCAATAAAAGTTCTTATCGTTTAAAATGGTGCTAAATTTGCCCCAGCCAATCAGATCTTATTTAGTATTTGAAAGCTAACATCTGATTGGTTGGGGCAAAATTAGCACTATTTTAAACGATAAGAACTTTTATTGAATAACCCTGTTAATTTGTGATGATACACAGTTTCTGATGCAATTCAGGGTAATATTTTTCAGGCAAGCGTTTTAAGCGTTTGTTTAAAGTCTCACTGTTTTTGGGTGATACTACCAGCTTAAATTGATCACCACCCAGAAAAAAACATTGCTAGATATGCCTCACATGTACTAAAGGGGAAGTTAAGTGCCAATACACATGCATGTGCAAAAAACACACAGGGTTATTCAATAAAAGTTCTTATCATTTAAAATGGTGCTAATTTTGCCCCAACCAATCAGATTTTAGCTTTCAAATGTTAAATAAGATCTGATTGGTTGGGGCAAAATTAGCACCATTTTAAACGATAAGAACTTTTATTGAATCTCCCTGTAAGTATTTTCCCAACCCAATAACCTTAACCTGCCCATTCAAAATTTTGTCCGTGCATAAATAAATGCTTCTGAAATACTGACTTCCTGTTTGCAGGACCCCTAATAGAGACTGTTATGGTCTTGCCCTTGACCCAGCACTCAGCAGGGTTAATTAAGTTGCTCAGTAGAGATCTGAGCAAGTTTGACCCATCAAACAGCCCGTCAGTAAAATTATCTGTACTTCTTAAACAGGAAATTATATAATTTGCTTCAGCAGATGTTGTTTTACACTGCTTTAGGAGATACATTATCTTTATCCTCAATTGCTATCGCAATCTACCTGCACTAGTGCACTCATTCACACAATTTATGAACTACTTTGCTACCATTGATACATTGTGAAAACGCAGTTGCGAATTTTTGCAAAAACCTCAGTTCAAAAACCATTGATTTTTTTGGGCCAAATTTATTGTATCACTTGCCTTGCACTATTTCCCAAAACTTGGTAAATGCTGCAAGCAGGGCAAAATGAGAGCAAAACCCTTGGTATATCTGTTGTATTCAATTAGATCAACTGGACTTGAAGTTTAGTGGTTCTTTAGACAACACTCCTATAAGATTGGATAGTCATTTGATTCACTGATTCTGTTGCCTTTTCTTCCCCTAAAATTTCAATTCTTCAGTCCCTTTAAGCCACAGTCATTTGAGTCAACCACATTTAAATTGCCATTGGTGCCATCAATATGTGGGTGCACGATAAGTGGTGGTTGTTATTGAAATTACTTTTTTGGATGTGAACCTAAGTGCTTCACATTCTTTGTTTGTTTTATTTTTATGTCTGAGATTTGAGAGGAATTTAGTGGCCCCCAACAATCTGAAACCCTGTGCCCAAGGCATATTACATGGAGAGTAGCTGAATACACAGCCTTATTCAATATGAGGAGCAAAAATGTGCCTGAACCAATTAGATGATACCTTTTTGACTAGTCTACTACAGTAGGCATCTTATTGGTTGCAACAAATTCTGCTCTTGTTATTGAGTATGGTATTTACACAACACAGCCCTTATACATTTTCCATACCCGTCATACTTCCTCTCACAGAGAAACATGCCTATAAGATTTGCAGCTTGCTGGTATGCATTGCTAGTCTGGTTGAGCCCCCTGTGTATAATCTTATATGCCATTCTTAGTCTTGGCAAAGACTGTAAATATATAGACAAGCAAACTGTTTGAAAAATGGGCAAAAAGCAGGCTGCAAAACTTCTTCTATTTAGCTCTGCAGCCCTTTAGTTTATGCCACAAATATATATATATATTTACATACAACACAAGCACAGAATATATATATACATCCAACACTTGTATTTTATATATAGTAATATATAACACATTCTTGAACATAAAACATGCACCATATGCTCTCCCTGGGGGACCTTGGTTGAAAAGGGGCCCCTTAGACAGCTGCCTAGTGCCTACATGAATGCAGTTTCAAGGAGGCCTTGGCTGCAAGATACGTGGATCTTATGTGTATTTGATTGTAACATATAAATAAAATCAACCCCTTGTTTACCAGACTGGTGTAAAGGGTAAGGTAGCATGAGGCCATCCAGTAAATAATATCAGATCAGTGTACAAAGTACAATGGGTGGGGGCTAAGTTAAGGGTTAAATCCATAAACAGAATGTTTGTCATTAGCTTGACCCTGTTTAACCATTTAAGCTTTTATTATCCAATGTATTATGTGTAATACCCATCTGCTTTCAATGGGATTTTATTACACGGGCACAGAATGAGTTAAATCCAATATATGAAATGGCTGTGTGTGAATTGCCAGTTCCCTGATGGTATCTCTCTCTCACCTGTCAGCCTGACAGAGAACAGCAAATCACCCACAAATAATGGAGCATTACATCTAACACCCCATCAATCTGGAAGCTGAGCTGGTGGGCTGCTTGGGAAATATTAGAATGAACAAAATGGAAATGGGAAAACATAGGCGTATGTGTGATTTACATATATAGACAGGCAGAGTGAAAGAAATGGGGGATTTTTACACACACACCAATTGTGCACACTACGAGTACTTGCCCTTTGGTGCACATTAACATAAAAAAAAATCAGCCAATCACTTGCTTGGAACCATAAAGGATTGTGAATGTGTGCGTGTGTGTGATTAAACACAATTTTGTTTGTCTCTGAGGATGTCTTTGTAATTATCTGTTTATATACATGTAAATATATCTCTATATAGACGCCGAGCACATACACAATCTCGCAGAAACACCGCATTGTTTATTCGCCAGTTCTCATCTTATTTTCCTAAAATAAGGTAATTAAAATGATTCACTCCTGATCAGCTTATGAGAAAAATAAGTGCGTGGGAGTGGAAATGTTTTGCCTCTTGTGTGACAGTAAATAGAGCTTTTCCAGCATGTTTTTATTTTATTTTTTAATTTAGTTCTAATCATCCACGCTCGGTTCCACACAGTGTGACGCTTTAGAACAAACATTTTTCTCCCCCCCCCCCTGCTTTAAATTCACGTTTTCTTTTTTTTCATTTACAGGAGAAAATAAATAATGTTTTTCTGGTTGGCGGGGATGTTTCTACACGGAAAGCAATGTAGTTGTAGAGATCACACAATCTGATTGTTGCCATCTACAAACCTTTCCCCTGGTTTACAATGGGTATGAATTATGCAGCGAAAGCATTCTGTGATTACTTGTCAACTCCCTCAGCTGTGCCATATTGTGCGGAGGTCTGTGATTGGCTGTCAGAGACACATTATTACAACACTCCATTGGCCCAAAGAAAACGTTGGTTAAAGCCAGTTCCCACCTGTGTCGCAGCACCAATGCCTAGGTGCTACACAGGTAAAGGAACCTGCCAAGCTGTCCAGTTACCTCTCTGTATGTTTATTCAAGGTCTTTGCCCAAAAAGGTGGTATAGTGCAGTACAAATACCCTCAGTTTCTGCACTCACCAGATGTCATTCTGTTCATGTCACAGTTGGCATCAGCTTTATAAATACAGTTAACAGCTGGCAGCAAAATGAATGCCAATAAATGCTCACCGGCAGTTAACTTTATTTATAGCATGGACACCAGGCATGACACAGGCAGAATGTGAGTATGGGCACTGTCAAAACTTTTAATCACACGTAGTACCATAACTGTAAAGATATAACCTGACATAGAGAAAAGGGAGTGGTGTTTAGAGGAAGAGAGAATGTGCTGCTCTGGGTAAAGTAAAAGAAGAATGGGGGTAAACAATACACTAGTGAAGGGTGATTACTCTAGAGCGAGTCAAGGGCAGAATGAAGGACCCATTATGGGTGTGGATAGATCATATTCACTGGTATATTTCAGTGGAAGAAATTAAAGAGGGGGTGGCTAAGAGAATATATTGGTTATGTCATTTGTATATATATTGTCTTAAGGTAAAAGAAGGATGATGATTCACTGAGTATGTGCTGGGAGCATGAAAATGGGTATTGACACTGCTGATGCGGAGAGATTGCACTAGGGTTGGAAGGAACTTGTAATTACTGTAATTAAGGGTGGTAATGATTGCATGGTACTTGGTACATGGGCCTGGGTAAATCAAGGCCTTGTAACTAAAATAGGCACCAATGAGACCTGGTGTTTGGTCACGTTCTGGGACAGACTGGCATGTCTTTATACAGCCAGTGGTAGGCCTCAAAATTGTGGAGAGGAAACATTTTAAATATTAGAACTTAAAGGGCATTTATAGTGAAAAAAACACATTGCCCCTTTGCAAAGTTAAATTCATGTACTCTGTGCTGCCTTAATCCTATCTCTGTCAGTGACTGTTTAACTATGGTGTCAGATCTCTGTGCAGCACTCCCCCCTTCCCCCTCCCCTCTGTTACCTCCTCCATGTCTCAACTCCGGCTAACCGGCAAGCTTATCATGTGCAGTAGGAGTTAAAAGTTCAACATCCTAAAAAACACACCCATGCACAGTGGCCAATAGAAAGCAAGCTGTCCTGGAGACACAGAAGAAGAAGGAGAACAGTACAGTTTATGATCTCTCACTTTATGACCCATCATCAATCAGTGAAAGCTATTAAGAAGGGGGGTCAAGAGCAGCCTTATATCTACCATCAAAGCTACCTCTGTCCCCCTGCTAATGCTGTTATCTCTATGTTTATTACAGAGCAGGGGTAATCACGTCACAGGGATTTGATTGACAGTCCAAGTAGGAGTAGAGGAATGCAATCATGTATGGTGTATCTCAGGTCACAGAGGGAACCTGAAAAAAGTGAAGACACTCTGGGGGTTGTGGGGAATTATAGAACACATGGAAAGAAAGAAAAAAAAGTTAATTTTCCCACTATAGATGCCCTTTAAACATGGCATTGCATTTGTATCTCACTGAAGGATAGTAAGTTGGGATGTTTCCACCTTGGACTATAATGAATTGAAAATGTCTATGGCTATCTACAGTACAGGCTTCTTTCCAGTGAATGGTTTTTCTGAGCCATTCCAGGTGTTTCTTGCTAGAGAAATGATACATGTAGCATTTTGCTAGCAGTGACCATCAGCGGACCGCACATAACACAGAACATATGGGTGGACCGCACAGAACGCAATTGAGGACTGCATAGAACACAGAACACAAAACGAATCAGAGGACCGCACATAACACAGAACACATCAGGGGACCACACAGAACACATTACCAGAATGGCAAACTTTCATGTGAAAATAACCTTAGATCAGGAAATATCTAAATGATAAAAATAGACCCAAAATCTTTATATCTGTGTATCTGGCTTTCTATGTGATCAGCTAAAATACTTTGATTTAAGAACAATATAGCAAATTGCTCAACAACACAAGATTTTTTCAAAAACACAACAAAACATGTGGATTAAAACATTAAAGAACAACTAGAAACTCATTTAGCTCAGCTGACTCTCCAGCTAATGGGGACCTGAGACAAGTACCGGTAAATTACCCTCCCAACACCACCACCACAAAACAAAACTCTTAACTGTAACGCTAATCTGGTAAACCCAGGTAGGCTCCTGGTCTCACTGGTGCTTCTGCCTAGTGATGAACCACAGTTTTGAAACAAACCAGTTTTTGATAACTGCCAGTTTTCAACTTCCACTGGCCCTATGGATTTTTTTAAATGTTGAAAACTCTGAACTTTTATTGTGAAATCAAAAATTTAATTTGAAAATTGGAAAATGCTGTAGAATATTCGAGATTTGCAATAGAAAATTTCAAAAAATTGGATTCAATTGGGTTTGAAATTTTTTTTCGGATTTTATTTCAATAAGTTCTGCAGAACCGATTTTGAAATGAAACTCACCAGTTTGGTTCATCTCTGTTTCTGCCTTTATCTGGATAGCAACAGCTACAGTCATGAACATTGGAAGCTGGTATCACGGCCAATAGCTGATTGTGTGAGATCGTAAAGAGTTAGGGATGGGATCCGTGTCTGACTAACCTTGTACTTTTCGATAACTCTCGAATATACTCTTGGAAACTCAAAAGTAGTTTCTGATCGTATCAAAGGTTATCAAATGTACAAGGTTATTTTTGAGGGTTTCCAAAGATAACCTTGTATATTTGGTATCCCTCGAAAACATGCTCTGAACCCTTGAAAGTACGTTCCATTTTTGGGTTTTCGCACCTTTGGATTTTCCCCAAGTTCTGTAAATCCGAAAATGGAACAAAACTTTCAAGTTTGGAACCCCTCTAGTAAAGAGTTCATACAGCTTTAAAAGAAAGCAGCAACTTTTTAAGAACCCTTTAGGTGCAGATTTGGGGCTTGAGGTGGGGCAATTTAGTCTACAAATTTTAGTGTGTGGGTGGACTTGCCCTGAGTCAAGATTTCTTCTAAAACATTCTATACGCAATGTAAATATTATCAGCTATAGATTAACTAAAATGATATCTTCATCTGCCTTTAGCCTTACATCTTAAACACTCTTTAATCCTGTAGTTGGAAGAGGTTTCTTTCTGTTTTGTTTTGAAATAAAGGGACGTATTGATGAAATGCTCCCATCAAAACACTGCACAGGACAGAATCTCCCTAATTACACAGCACTGACTGTTCCCCACTGAATCTTACTTCCTTTGAATCCCATCCTGCAGATACATTTAACATAAATTGTATGTTTTCTTAGTAAGATATTTATTTTGCACTGGATTAATAACCAACAAGGTTTATTTCCTGGTGAATGGGAAATCCTTGGTAACTGAGAGTAAAACGTTAATGCTTATTATAGAAGAGTAAATATTTAAAAGTTGTGCTGACAATTGGGTCCTCTATTGGGAAAGTAGAATGTTTTGTTTTTATCTTACCATTAGGGTTATATTATAGAAGACTTAGGTTTATAGAAGGAGGAGGGTGTGTCTTTTATTTACGTTTCTACAACCCCTGTACCAAATTCTGCTACAGGGGTTGCGTTAAAGGGATAGTGATAATGTCTTGGATAATATGGCACAAAATTCCACCTTAAAGGGACATTCCAAACCCAAACCACCCCCATAACACCATTTCCTAGAAGGAGACTTTCTACTTTTTCCTCCTTGTCTCCTGTCTTCTTTTTCCTGGTCCTTCCTGGTAGCAGCCTCCAGTCACACATAATTAGCTGCTTCTTTTTGTTGCTGCGTGAGCTTGTAAAGCTGTCAGAGGTGTAAACCTTTAGGGCCAGCGAGGAACAAGAAGAAATTATCCATTTAGTGACAATTGGGAAATAGGCGAGTATCATGGTCTTGGGTTTTGTGGGGGTCCTTATGATTTCTTTAGATGTTTGTGTGGGGTGGAATGTCCCTTTAAAATGTACTGCAAGCATGTTTCTCACCACAGACACAGATTTGTCTTTCTGCAGAACTTACTTCTCTGCTTTTCAGCATGTCAGACATTACGTAGGAAGTGTGAGTTACACTCTGCAATTTAGAAACCCGCTGTTTCTATGAAGACTAAAACCGTGCAACACCTGAAGTCCTTCATCTGAAAACAATGGGTGTATGTTGTCTAGAATGAAACAATATGAAATCTTCTCATTACGGAGGAGTTTGCAGAGATCTTAAAAATGTAGGTCGGTAGCATAATAAATATCTGTAGGTTTGATTTTCTTTCATTTTAATTATTATTAAAGAATTTTAATAATTAAATTATACATGAGGAAAATGTGCATGTTACATACAAGGGTAGTGCAAGTGGTACAAAGTGCAAATAAATTACTGTTTAAAGGGAATCTCCAGTGGTTAAACCCACTTTTTGCTATTTATTTTTATTGACGAACGGGAGTTAAAGGAGCTGCGTCTTACCTCCCATTCTTCAATAAAACGTTCAGGATCCGGGAATTAAATTCAGCAAACGGGAGGTAAGACTCAGCTCCTTTACCTCCAGTTCTTCAATAAAAGAGTTTTGTTCGGAAAGCTGTTCTGCGGAACCCATTGAAATTCAAAAATCCGATTTGAACGCAATTGAAACCTAATTTCTCGAATATTCAATTACAATTTTCTAGTTTTCAGTCGGAATTTTCTAATGCTCCATTTCTGGATTATGAGTTCCAAATTTTAAAAAATTCCGTCCGATCCGTGGGTTTTCTAAACCAGCAGTTCCAAATCGAATCCAGGTTCCTTTTGAAACCAGGACTCATCACTACTGTTCATGTTCATCTGTTACAAGAGTATGAGCAAAAAATAATGTATTATATTTTATTTGTTTATTGCTACTGGCTTCAAGGCTGTCTTTTGATTGTTCTTGCATTTAAAATATTGATGCCTTCAGCTTTGATGCCTTTTGGTACTGTAGGTCATTTATTTTTATTTTGAAAATATTGAAGAGTGGTTAATTATTTAAAGGAAAAGGAAAGCCAAACACATATAACAGCATGTAAAGAGTTCAAGTTGTTAAAATATTAAAAAACACAATATTTTTTATTATAAAACCAGTAACATTTTTTATCAGATGATAGGTGATACTCCTCTGCAGTTGGCAATTCTTTAAGGCTGGTCCAATGTTATTTCAGAGTGTGCTTCATAGAATTGCATAAGGCTGACATTACCAGAAATGGAAGACCACAGGTTGCTTTTAGGTATGTATTAGTGCTTTTGTAATAAATGTTGCCATCATTTTGAGAGTCCCTTGAAATTCTGACTTAAATTTTGACCCAAAACTGTTGAAATTTCGACAGTCAAACCAAGAATGTTCTCAGTTTAGATGCAGAATTCTGATTTCGCCTGTTGAAATTAGATATGGACTCAGAACCAAACTCAAACCTGAGTTCAACCCAAACTTTAATAGTTCGGACAAACTCGAACTTTCCAAACTATGAACTAGTTCAGTTTTTCTTGTGGTTGTATTTTCGATATTTATCAAAAATTCTCTAATTATTGAATTTGCGTATCGTTTGCTAACCCTGGATTGCGACCATAACCCTTGAATGTATAGTATCTGCGCTAACCCTCGCATGCACTGTTTCGGCGATATGCCTAAAATGGTCCGTTAATCTGTTCCGGTGATAACCTTCGAATGTATCGTTTGGTAACCCTCGAATGTTCGATTTGCAGTAACCCTCAAATGTATTGTTCAAATTCGGTATTATTCGAATTCGGTAACCCTCAAATGTATCATACGAATTCAGTAACCCTTGAATGTATCATACGACTTTCGGTAACTGACTTTAATGGGTTTGTTTCCGAACTGTAGAACTTAAGAACTTTAACTATAGTTATATAGTTTGGAAATGTAACGATTAAAAAAAAAGTCAAATTTTTTTTTGTTTCACAAACCCACAGATGGAACGAAACACAGTGTTCATGCAATTATTATCTCGCACACATTAGGGATGAAATCCAATTCAAACACGGTTTTACCTCAGTAGTTCAGAAGTAAACAATATTTGAGGTTATCTCCACTGGAAAATTAATTTTTTGCCATTCAGTTTTATTGAAGAACAGGAGAAAAGGAGCTGTGTCTTACCTCCCGTTCTTCAATAAAACCTGCAGGAGCCGAGTGAGAAGATTCGGATCTTACCCAATTGCTCGCTCCTCCGCCGTATCCTCTGACAGGTCCTGACAGACCCCTTTTCATGTAAATTTAGCTTCATGGAATGTCTTGAACCAGTTAAAGGACAATTATACTCACCTTCCCTCCGCTCCTCTTCCTTGTTCCTTAGCTTTTAGGGTGAGGACCTGAACCGCTAAGTTCTCACCCCTGGGCTCGCGCAGCCTACTGCAGAGTCTCAGAGCAACGCTGCTCTGGCTTGTTGCAGAGCGTGCCTTCCTATTGGCCTCGTCGCCGACGGGGCAGCGTTGCTCTGAGACTCTGTAGTAGGCTGCGCGAACCCAGGGGTGTGGACTTAGCGGTTCAGGTCCTCACCCTTGGTAAAAGCTAAGGAACAAGGAAGAGGAGCGGAGGGAAGGTGAGTATAATTGTTAATTAATCATAGTTCTTTATTATTGTGTGAGCCTATCAGTGCAAGCCATTTTGAGCTGGCTGCTTTGGGGAGCAGTGTTGAGCAAATAAATTCAAGAGGATTTTGAATAAATACAGGACAGCAGGCTTGTGGTACTGGTTGCAGATTTATGGTAGTCTAGTTTGCAAAGAAAGTCTTATTGTGACCATTTCTGGTTTTGATTATTGTAAGCTTATTCTCTAAAAATATATTTATTGTTTAAATATTTTCCATCACTTTTACCTTTAAACATCCCCCAAACTTATTTCCTGTAGGAGCCAAGGAATTTTTGACCAGTTTGGTAGGAAAATGTGAGTTATTTCCCCACTTGTTGAAGTCAATGGAAATGTGATGTATATAAAAAAGTTATTAAATATTAAACATACTTTTAACATGCAGGTGGATAGTAGAGAGGGATTCCTGGTCCAAATGTTTGACATTTAACCTAATTTTAAAAAAGTAGCAAGCAATCCAGCAACTAGATTATAATTTTGATGCTAGCTGTTTCTTGAGAATAGCTATCGTATAATAACACTAGAGATGGCCGAACTTTTGAAAGTTCTGTGTGTTTTCAAACTTTCGAACTATATAGACAGTTCAAAAATTCAAAAATGGACCCATTGAAGTCAATGGGAGTCAAATAGTTTGAAAAGTTTGAATGAAATACAATTAAAATTTCAATGGTAACTTAATGTAAATGGCTGTGGGACCTAGGAAATGGTCTGGGGAACATGTTCAAATATCCAGGACTTTTGAAAACTCAATTTTACTCTCACGTGCGCTCATGTGTATTCGTATAATAGACATTTTACTTGCGGATTCGATATTCGATATTTACTCGCGTATAGGTATAATAGACATTTTACTTGCGGATTCGATATTCGATATTTACTCACGTATTGGTATAATAGACATTTTACTTGCCGATTCGATATTTGATATTTACTTGCGTATTGGTATAATAGACATTTTACTCACGGATTCGAGAATTCAATATTTACTCGCGTATTGGTATAATAGACATTTTACTTGCATATTAGCAGGCCTTGAACATTCGTACATTCGATAATTATCGAAAGTCTGGAAAATATAGAAAATCCGGGTCCGGGATAGTTTGAAAAGTCAGAGTCTGTTCGGGGTCGAATAGTTCAGCTTGAACTCTGGTTCGAGTTTGAGTTCTAGTCCATCTCTAAATAACACACATACTATTTGCAATCTGCTTTCCTAATTTACATTGTTTCCGCCTCACCTCTTTAAAAATAAAATTTGCATGCTACAAGGCTTATGGGAATTTAATTGGCTGCTCAGTTCCAGGTCACTAAATCACTCAGTTTACATGAGGCATCCAGAAACATATCAGGCAAATAGTAATGATTTTAGACGACAAAGTAGGATATATCAACAAATTTTAAAGAGGCCATTCTTTCTAAAATATGTCATTATGTGGGTGGAGTTGCCCTTTAAAATTCAATGCATTTCAATTCAATACCTTGAGGTATGCTATGTTCTTATATCCATCTAAACCTTTTAAAACCAAACAGCTATAAAACAAGAAGAGAATATGTTTCCGTATATAGCATTATATATTAGCATTATAGGACCAATCCCTTTGGTACTGATGGGATTGGCCTTATATCGCTAATGTGTGTGTGGTATGGCTGAAGCAACCGTTTCTGCGCCGGCTTTAGAAACGGCCATGATCGGCTTTAGAAACGGCCATGATCGTAGGGAGTATGGCAGTCACAAACAATCTCCCTTTACTTTATAGTGGGAGAACGCAGGTGATTGTGTAGTCACATCTTTCAAATATAAGAGACAGAATCTTGCAGATTGGTACAGTGTGTACCCACCATAAATCAGGCACCTTATTCTGATGGGCATAATTGAAATAAAGGAAATCTAAAGGCACAATGAAAAATTCTGTACTTTGTTCTTACTTCTCAGTATCAAGAGGTAATCTAGAAAGACAACTGACACCTTGTACCCAATGCAGTCCCAATGCAGATGGGAAGCCACATGACCAGGTATAGGAAATTAATTCACACTTGCAGATAACTGAAGGGGAAATTTTCGATTATTGAATAGAAGTTTCCATTTTCAATAAAAAGTTCAGAGCTTACAAAATGATGAAAAATCCATTGGATCCATGGATTTTCGAAACCGGCAGTTCCTTTCGGAACCGGATTCATCATTACTGCGACAGACTGATTTTACCTAAAAAACTGATAGCAATTAAATTGATTTTTAACTTTGTAATAAGCATATAATATATTGGGGATGAAGTGGCATAACTACCGCCCTGCCACCCCCATATGCGTATATGCGTGATCAGCTGTTTAAATGACCGGACCCGAACTTCCGGAAGTTCGAGTCCGGTCTTTTAAACAGCTGATTGCGCATATGTTTCATTCATACACGCAATCAGCTGTTTAAAACGGCTGATTGTGGGAGGCCTCATGGAGAGAGGAAGGGGTCAGGGACCCAGCCTCCATTCTCTGCAGGTATGCCCTTGTGGGGATATGAATACTGTATATAAATAAATTAACAGGCCATACAATAAACTATCTGGGGCATTGCTCACCAATAGAGCATGTCAGAGGACACGTGGCCATCCCTTAAGACTTGTAGAAAAAAGGTTTAGGCTTCAAGTTTGGAAAGGGTTTTTCACTGTGAGAACGATAAAGCTATGGAACTGTCTTCCAATGGATGTTGTTATGGCAGGTTCGTTGGTCAGTTAAAAAAAAAAGCTGAATGAGTTTCTGCAAACAAGGAATGTTGCAAGTTACTGGTATTGATTCATAAAGTAGAGTTGATCCAGGGAAATTTCCGATTGCCACTTGGAGTCATGAAGGAATTTTTTTCCCCTTCATGAATTTGGTGGGGTTTTTTTGCCTTCCTCTGGATCAACAGTTAGGGAGGAAATGAGGATATTGCTAGATGGGTTGGACTGGATGGACGTATGTCTTTATTCAACCTCAAATACTATACTATACTATGCATAAATGAGCAAGTGTAGTATATTTGTTGTATTCAATTAGATCAACTGGACTTGAATTTCAGTTCTTGAAGACGTTTTGCTAGTCATCCGACTGGCTTTCTCAATTCAGAATGACTTGTACAAGAATCTGTGGCAATTATGTACCCTGGAAAATCCCAATTAGCATATCACAGCCAGGTGTTAAGGGTGTGATTAGATAGTGGCTAAGAGGTGTTATAGGAACGCCCAGAGTAAGGTGTCAAAACAGCATTGTACATGGCAGACAGATGGTGTCAAACCCCCCCACCTCTATTTAGGCTTGGTTTCTTTATTTTGGACACTCTGCAAATCGGCAGCTTACTACATAGTACTACATAGATATCCATTAATACTTACCATGCAGCTACTTGTAGATACTTGACATAGTGTGGATTTTCTATGTTGGATGTTCTCTACATATTTATTTATTGGATACTTACTTGTCCACACTATTTTTCACTTGTATCTCTTGGATCTATACATTCCACTCATCGGCTATATGGGGACCGTATTCACTTATTTATTTGTGCACAGGGGTTTATATGTATTACCATGATTGTGCATTTTTGAGTGCCTATAGATGTCTGGAGGATTATGTCTTATATATTCTGCCTTATATGTATTCTGCCTTAGATATTCATATTTAGTTGTATACTTGAAAACTTAGGATGGAATATCAGAATATCATCTAACATTTGTATTTTGTTTTATATGTTCTTGCTTTTGTACTTAATTATTGGCCATGACATATGCGTGACTGGTAACTTACTTTTAGTGTCTGTTCCTTATTTATGCACCCCAAATACCCCATTTTGGATCTATATGGCTTATGAAATAAAGGGTTTTTATGTATACTTAGTAATATTTGAGTGCGGTACGTTTTCTCTTTTTTTCTTTGTTTATCTACTATATTGACTTCATGGAGTACCAGCACCTGGGCCGATTTGGGCCAGTTTTTGATTTACTTGTTTCAAATTGATTCTGGGATCCTGTGCCTCATTAACATTGTTTCCTTAAGAAAGGGATCCTTATCAACCATAGAGAAATAATGTGTTACTAATCTAGAACAGTGCAGAATAATCAAATGTAGCCGAATACATAATGATTCTATATCTCTGTTAATTGTTTTCAGTTTTTCTAATCTATACTAAGACTAATGCAAGAGGTGGATGGGGGAAGTTTGAGTTTGTGTTGGTAAGGGAGCTCCAAAATGGCCCGAACTGGCCATGTGCAGAGTGATACTATAATAAACACATGTGAGCTACCTGCAATGCCTTGAGGGGTTGCTTGATGTCCAAGGGGTTCTCCACTACTGCTTGGTTGAACTTTGACACACACAAACTCTACAGCCCCCTAATACTTGGAAAGTCCATTTCCATTCTTTCCCCGGGGTTCAGGGGGGGTAGGGGCCAAGCAGGTGTTGATTGTTTTACCCATTTTCCAGATGTTTTTGCAAAGAATATTTTCTAAAGTTATAAAACAAATCTGTTCAATGTGAAAACTGAGAAGCAATACTGTTTGACAGCCCTATAACAAAGACGTCTATGCTTGCTTATTAACAATGATAATGGCGCACTATTTGATTCTTTTCTGTATTTAACTGTGGGTAACTAACCATATGACATGTGTATGTATTTTGTGTTGGTATTTTATCCTCTTCCTGTTATTATTTTTTGAAATTTAATACATGACTGTTTACATAAACATAAAACAGTTTGTTTCGGAACATAGTAAATAAAAAAGAAAGGATTTCTGCATTCTTTTCCTATATCTCTGTTATTCAT
Source organism: Hymenochirus boettgeri (assembly GCA_019447015.1). Taxonomy (NCBI): domain Eukaryota; kingdom Metazoa; phylum Chordata; class Amphibia; order Anura; family Pipidae; genus Hymenochirus; species Hymenochirus boettgeri. The sequence continues at coordinate 161,676,263 of CM033470.1, forward strand.
TAACGGTCGCAGTCATTTAGCAAAGAGAAGGGGAGTTCTTTATTTTTTCCTCTTAACAAAGATCACCTTCTCAAATACCTGTTTATTTTGCAATCCAAATCCTTCCAGCCAGAGCTTTGCAGGATCACTAAGAGTGAGCAATGCACAGAACAGCTGTTTGCTGGCTGGTGTTTGTACAGTAAGTGATACCTAGAACATCTTCAGGAGTGCGATTCGTCAGATTACAAAGTGTGTCAGCAAATATAAATAGGTGACTGAAGGGATTAGAATGGATTGTTACAGATTTATTTTTTAGTTAAGTAGTCATAGAAGAGCTTTGCTAAAGGATGACGAATGTCATATCCTTGTAAATCTGACACCAAACAAGGCTTTTGAACCAGCATCATTTGCTATATTCTGAAGATTCTGTCTAGTTATGGAGACAAAATGCTTTGCCTCATCTTAATCTATGAATACATCTATATAAGCAGCACTTACTCTGAGGAGTGTGTCTTCAATCTAGTACTTGTTTTGCTAAGGCTCAGTATCTCCCCTCCCTAAATAAATGACTATCTGTGAGGGCAAGCATGCTCAGTAATCACTTTGAGCCAGCACTGGGAAAGGGAATTTACCACCATGCAGTTCACTCATACCAACGGTCACCATTTCTGCACACAGCAGAAGAGTATATGGTAATTTGATTGACATCAGAAATGTAAGATTCTTCAGACTGGATATTGAAAAAAAATTAACATAAAAAAAGACACAGTTAAGAATTATTATATTTTACAATAATAGGCAATTTAAAAAACTATTGGGAATGGGTAATTAATGAGTGAGGGATTAAGCTATATGGCAGTAGGAGTTGTATACACAGTTTCAGTGGATTATTCAGAAACAGAGGTAGGTACAGTAAGAGAATGTCTTGTCACCCACAAGAGAGTTTGAATTATATTGTATTAAATTGTATTTTATTTTCTTATATAACATTACGCAGCACTTTCCCATTAGTTTATCCATTTATATCAACTGCAAAAAACTATATGGGATGAAACAAACTGTTAAATAAAACAACATATATTCCTCTGATCAAATGCGCTTTATATTAAGTAGATGCGTTTTATAAGTAAGGTAATTTGGGGACATTAGCAAATCCTTAGGGAAAGGCTCTAGAAAGCAAGAAAGGTTTTTTTATTTTTATTTGAATTTTTCCCAAAGAATCTTTATTGTATTTGTTTTACAAATTAGGGCCATATTTATAAATACTTCCAATTTTAAGAGCTTTGAACATTTTATTTTAAGCTGAATATGGTGGGTTTTTTTTTATAAAGTAGAAATTACATTCTATTATATCAAATCGGAGAAATAAAACATCTCACGTGGGAGTGAAAAAGGCAAGAAAATATTTTTCTCTAACTTTATGCATTTAAAAATGTAATTTTAAAGATATTTGAACTGTTTATTAGAATTGCAATAGCTAAGCACAGTCCTGAAACCTTACTTTATTTATCTACCCTAGGATTTCCATGTACTTGACCATTACGATCAATTCCATTTAATCTAGTCAACATTAGATTGGATTAAATCAGATTTAGAATTGCTTATTTTTATTATTTAGACAGTAATGTCGATGGTAAAATGATTGAGCAAGGCTTTTTTTGTTGGTTGTCGATGTGATATTTATGTTTGAAATTCCGTTCAAAATTAGGCACCGCACGCACCTTAAATGTTTCGATTAGACATAGTGTCATATTAACCTTAGAATTCATAATGTATGAGAGCATCGACAGGCAATGTCAATTGTACTATTACGATCAATCGATTGTTATATCGATTGAAATAATGTCGAGTTCACATCTTAATAATGTATAGCCAACATTAGGTTCTAAAAAGCCCCCATGCCCACAGGAAATAATTAATTTTAGACGGTCAAGGAGAAAAAATATTGGTAGAGAAAGCTATTTTTCTATTCATTAAAATTCTATTTCTATAGATTTAGTTGCCATGAAACAAATTAAGCAAAGGGTGAAATTTCCTCATGGAAATACTAAGAACTGAGAAAAACATTGTTACAACAAATCTCTTTTTAAGAAACATTCATAATAATCTGTCGGGTTTAAATATTGTTATTATCTAGTTATACTCAGTGGTTAATAAGGTTCAAACAGTTAGTATTTCGAATCCTTACAACTTACAATTGGGGGTGAAGTGCAGTTTTAAGTCAAAGCTGTTGCTGTCTCAGAACTAATGGTACAGAAGCTCTGACTTTTTCCAGATTTATGATAAATATCGAATTTTCAAAACCGATTTTTGCAGAATTCTCAACGTAAAAGTCGTTTTATTTTTATATAGTCACTGTGATTTTATTGGTAAAGTCTTTACACTGCTATTCATTATCATTATAAGTAAAGTAGAATGTTTCTATGGAACGCCCAGAGTAAGGTGTCAAAACAGCATTGTACATGGCAGACAGATGGTGTCGAACCCCCTCACATCTATTTAGGCTTGGTTTCTTTATTTTCACATAAATGGCCTCCTTAACACCTCTCTTGAACCAGTCACGTTCCTTTGCCAATATGTTAACATTAAAATCCTCAAAGGTATGTCCTTTATCCTTAAGATGCAGGGACACGGCTGAGTCCTGACCCGAGGAATTCTGTGCTGGACCATATGTTGATGCAGTTGTTGTTTGATCTCCCCCACATACAAATCAGAGCATTCTTCACTGCACTGCACTGCGTATATGATGTCGCTTTTCTTGTGTTTCGGTATTGGGTCTTTCAGATGTACCAATTGCTGCCTCAATAGAGGTGGGGGGCTTCGACACCATCTGTCTGCCATGTACAATGTTGTTTTGACACCTTACTCTGGGCGTTCCTATAACACCTCCTAGCCACTATCTAATCACGCCCTTAACACCTGGCTGTGATATGCTAATTGGGATTTTCCAGGGTACATAATTGCCACAGATTCTTGTACAAGTCATTCTGAATTGAGAAAGCCAGTCGGATGACTAGCGAAACGTCTTCAAGAACTAAACTTCAAGTCCAGTTGATCTAATTGAATACAACAGATATACCATGACCTGGATGAATGAGAACCTTCATAAGCAAAACCCTTGGTACATAGGTTAGCATGGGGTTTGCACTTATTTTCACATTAGCAAGGGATATTGCATCTCCCTGAAAGTTATTCTTAATTGAGTCAACTTCTTCGAAAATTCTCGAAAAGTTCAAGGATTCTCGAATTCGGATGTTCGAGGATTATCGAACAGCCAAAAGTCACGCATCCGGACATTCGGGGATCACGTGGCTCAACCTGGGGCCCTCTTCCGGGTCCTTTGAAAGACCATTGTGGGCCCTTAGATAGGCCTTTTGGGGTTTAAGCCTGAAACCAGGCCCCCCCTCCCCGGCACTAATAAGTGTCCTTGTGGCCCTCGGAAAGGCCCTTGTGGCTCTGACAAGTGCCTATGTTGGGGGTTCTGCAGCTCAAAACCATGACCCACATTGGCTCTTAGAATAGCCCTTGGGATGTGTTTTCTTTCTTCTCACCCGGCGACACCAACTCCATTGATGTAGATGTAGATAGACATCAACGTCGCTGGTGTTGCCGAAGTCTTCCTTCTTCTGCCATCATTGTAATGACTTGGCTTGCACCTCTTTATATAGGTTGATTGGTTAATATTTCAATGCTTTCAATCATATGATCACACATTAACAATCATATTTGAATTTTATTTGTCAGGATGCAAGCAACACCTTGCCAAACATGGTTGCCCCCAGGACTTACATTGCAAAGAATCGGTGTTTATTTCAAAGACAGCTAATTAGATCATCTTCTCTGCCACCAACATGATTAGGAATTGAATGATATGTTGGTTGTCAAGAACAAATACTAAGTTCAAACCTTATCAAACCTACCATCTTATGTTGGTGTGTAGTACAGCTGAGCACTAAGATTAATATTCTGATTGTGTTACCTGTTGGCTGGTAGTACGAAAATACTTTATACACGTGTAAGATATTTAGCCCTTTCAATTGTTTTTCTTTATAGCCGATAGCTATTTCTGGGGAGAAACCTGCCCTCTCTCCCCACAGCTCCTACGATGCACTCCATAGACTTGAATGGGGATAACATTTCCCAACTGAGGTGGCATGTTTTTTGGTGTGCTTCTGATCGATACATATAATCACATCCAATTATTAAAAAAAAAAATTGGTTACAATTAGTTGCCATCCTGATTCGCACGCAGTCTGATCAGATTACCCTATCAAAGCTAGAATATCTGCTTGTGTGCATTAAACCTAAGGGGTTTTGCCTTTTTAACCACATTTATAGGTAGATAAAATTTGGAGAACAGGGCTCCCCCCTACCATCCACGTTCACATTATGCAGTGAGCACTTTTACAGCATCACAGAAGAGTGAAAAGTATATTGCAAACCCCAGTAGATCCTTTTGTTTAATGTTAAACTTCATACTTAATTGGGACACAAAATGGAACATTTGTGGCATCGATTGATCTGTGTTCTATTTAAAAAAAATATTAAAACAGAGAAGGCCTCCCACAATATTAGAAAAACTCACGCTTACTCACCCTATACAGCATTGGTTAGAATTAAGTCTCTGCTGATTTGTGCTATAGCATCATATACTGATATCCCTGCTAGTATCACTCCATACAAATAAACCTTAAAGGATAAGTAAACTCAAAAAACAAATGAAGTTTAAATGGAAGCTGTATACCTAACTAACCTTGTCCCTTTTTTTTTCTAGGTGCCTTCAGAGCCTACCTGTGCCCCAGCAAAGTGCTGGCCATCAGCTTCCATTTAAACTTCATTTGTTTTTTGAGTTTACTTATCCTTAGAATTATAGCAGTAAATTGCAGGGCTTAAAATGTCCTGTTATTGTAATGTGTTAAACCAGCTGTTGACTAATATATTTCCATTAACAAACATTTTTCAAAAAGTATGTGGTTATTTCACTTACTGTAATCCTCAGAAGACAGATACCAGGGAAAGATGGCACCTTATAGTTAAGAGGTCAAAGAATTCCAGTTCCTGTCAGTGAGGGCATGAACAGTTTGGCTCTATCAAACTTTAAATAAATAGTCAATTGGATAAATAGTCTCTCTTAATGTTAAACAAAGCACATCTCAAAAAATATGTCAAGTAGATATATGACTTCAAATGAAGCTGTATTCCTCTGGATCAACTCTTAGGTAAGTATCATTGGTAGGGTAAAAGGTTAAACCTGATGGATGGGTGTATTTAACCCATCTATCAGTTTGAACATTTTTACGAATGATACCTACCTAGCCATGTCACTGTGTGTGTGTGTGTGTGTGTGTGTGTGTGTATATATATATATATATATATATATATATATATATATATATATACTGTAAATATATATATAATGTAGTTACAGATGTATAGTTATAGATTTTTGAAATCTTGCTCAACCAAAGAATTGCTGTTCTGTTTTACATTCTTGTCCTCACATTGTAATCACTGCCCTAGGTTGATAGATGTTCTACTGCACATTCTACTTACTCTACATCATTTTGCTTACTAATCTGGTTTACTCAGCCTTCCTAAAATGCACAAGATGGACACATATTTCCTAGACCACCAAGGAATAAGTCTAGCATAGGTGGGGTTGAGAATGAAAATGAGAAAAGGCTTAATAGAAGCTTTGTAGTACCCTCTTACCTCTAAGCATGGGATAATTGCCTGTCCTTCACCTTTAATAGTTCCACTTTTTAAAAACAAGGCTATTGTTTTGAGAACTGAATGAAATGCCTGCATTGTTTAACAGTTTATCACCCTTAAACTTTTGCAAGCCCGTTTGGATCACTTCGTATGAGTTCATTTGAGGACAGGTTTTGAGACACAACACAATACCATTGTCAGGTGGTGTATTATAAAGACTATTAAAAGATGCTTAAAATGTATATAGAACAAGGAGTTGAAAAACTCTTTGTTGGAGAGACTGAACATTATTGAAATGACCCTTTGCACAAACACGCAGCTCCATGTAACCTAACAAAATGTCATATCAATATAGAAAATTACATTGGCATTCATTTGGCAAAACAGATTGACCACATTATGACTGAATATAACGTACCATCCAAGAGAAAGGAAGCTTGCACGTATTTTTAGTTCAGTGTTCATTGAAGGGTAAACCAAAATATGATGAAAATAAACTTGAAGGTTTGGAAATTAGGGACAGGTCACAATATTGTAGACTCCAATGCGTAGGTTCACCCAACCTGAAAAACAACTACAGCCACTACACATCACAACTTTCCTCTCTAGCTTTAGCCACAAAATTGCTCTAAATACCCCCTAAACAAACACAGACATATATATTTATCCAGCATACATCAACATGACACACATCTCTACACTGAGTATGCACAAACCTGTCAGGGTTTGTTCTGTTGGTGGATTCTCAGAAATATCTCCTGTTTCAATGTGGGATTTTGACAGTCGAACATCAAATTGTGCTATATCTTTCACATCCTTTTCTGCTTCCTCCTGATCCTTCTTCTTTTCTTCCATGAACCCCTTTCTTTTTCAGTCTGTTTCTCTTTCCCACTATTCCACTCACTTATGCATTGGTACCCAGATCAGTGAAAATCTTTTTTTGACAGAAAGGCATATCAGAAATTTTACAGCCAGGGGGTCTGGGGCTCAGGGGCTGCTGACTTCTTACTCTTCTCCCCAGTTTCTGTAAATGAAGCGGGGGGACCCTGTGATTTCTAGTTATGCTACTGAATACAGTATAAAGATAGCTTTACATTAGATTTGCAGATACAGACCAATTCATTTATATAAAGTATACCTGATTATTCCAAATAAAACTGTGGTAATTAGTTTTATACCTCTGGAATGGTACAAATCAGCAAATCCATACTGGTAGCACATTTAGAACGCCACAAAACAGTTATTAAAAAAAGATTGGTTATTATGTTTTGTGGGCTACAAGATCAATTTTGGATCACATTGGATATCAGGCCAGTTGTCACTGTCATAGATAAAAAAATTAATAAATTATAAATTGCCCAGTGAGGGACTATTCCATAACTCTGAACAAGCTGTCCTCAAGAGGAAACTAATGCATCAGCGCACCCTCCTAATAAGCAATTCCACACCAGTGTGATGAAACCAAGAAATACAAAAATCCTTTCTTAACAATCCTTGTTTTAAATTACATACAATACTGTCATGGGTAAGTTTTTAAATCTCTTTAAAGCTTAAATGGTATGTCTACCCCCTAAATGAAAATGTAGTATCATCTAGGAAAAGGCTGTAAACCTCGACCTCGCATCCAAAGATGCCCCCAAATCTACTTACCAGCCTTCATTCCCCCGACGCCTTCTGCTGAACTCCCGTGCCTTTTCCGAGCATGGAAGTCAAGCAGGAGGGGCTCGGCCGACGTCCACTCCTGTGATTGGCTAAGGCGCGATGCCTTTTTTCTAATGCCTTTTTTCTATATATAAAACATTTCGCTAATCATCTGACTGGCTTTCTCAATTCAGAGTGACTTGTACAAGAATCTGTTGGCAATTAAGTCAGGACTCAGCCATGTACCTGCATCTTAAGGAAAAAATACATACCTTTGAAAATTGTAATGTCAACATCTTGGCAAAAAACAGGACTGGTTCAAGAGAGGTGCCAAGGAGGCCATTTATGTAAAAATAAAGAACTCAAGCATTAATAGTCACAAACTGTCTGCTATGTACAATCCTGTTTTGAAACCTTACCCTGGGCAGTTTCGATAACATCTCCACAATGCATTACACCTTGTATCAGGTGTCATATGCTAATTGGGACTTTCAAGGGTACTTAATTGCCAACAGATTCTTGTACAAGTCATTCTGAATTGAGAAAGCCAGCCGGATTACTCGCGAAACGTCTTCAAGATCTAAAATTTAACAGATAATAGGTTAGGTATCGATTAATGTGTGTCATTTGTTTAGCATGTATACAGTATGAGCATAAATAAGTGCATATAAAATATAGAAGTAAGTTATATTAGCAACAACAAAAAATTTATAAACACGCAGTATTGCACATTAGCATCGTATTGAACATCAATAAATTACGCTGAACATTCGAGCGTAGGATACCATGTGGTAGTAAACTACCGCAATGGTATTCTATGGGGATGGTAAATCTATGATTGCAGTCGTAGATTTACAATCTTTTAACTATCGGTAAAAAGATCTTAATGACTGTTTAGCGATCATTAACCCGATCGTTAAAGGCACGGTTTGCTAAAAAGTGAAACCCCCCTTTTAGAAATATGGCCCACAATGTTGTAAAAGTACTAACAGAGCTGCAACCCTTATTTTGAATAGAATAGCCAAAATGGGAGGTCTTAGTCCCACTGTATGTGTTTTAACTAATTAAAAATCTTAGAAAACAGAAAAAAGTTGGCATTATTACACCCAATTATGTCCTCTGTTTAAAACACACAAAACCAATCATAAAAAATTAGTGCATGCTACGTAGTAATATAGTAACATAGTAATAGAATTTGAAAAAAGACATACATCCATCTTTGCACCTTTTTAACCCTACCTAGAAGTTGATCCAGTGAAAGGCAAAATAAAACTCCAGCTGAAAAGGGAGAATAAAAAAACTAAATGCACATCTAACACATTGAATCAAAAGCCGACAAAATACCAATTCTCGTTTTTTTTTTTAATTCTCTGTTTGTTGAACCTTTTTTATAGGTTATTATAGCTTTAAAGGGGACCACAGTTGCAGACTATTGTATATTTTTAGGATACATTTCAATTAGCTTTGTGATATCTTCTAAAAAGTAGTCTTCTCTAATTCTCTAGATATTGTGTGAAATAGGAAAGGAGTACTGACTATGTCTCAGGAGTTATTTACTACCTCTGTCTGTAATGTTTGTATATTATTATCAAGTGTTTATAGAGTGCCATTATATTTTGTAGCACTGTACACCTCCCACATAGGTCATTTGACATAATTGCTTCCACTGCTGTAAATTGGCAGCATATTATATTATTTAATCAGTTTATCACTCACTGACTTTCTTCTGATCCATTGATCAAGCATTAAAAAAGAGGGTGAACTTTCTGCAAATTTTCGAGAAAGAATGGATTTAATATATTAAAGGGTATCTCCACTCGTTTTTATAAGTTTTGGTAATTCAGTTCTATTGAAGAACGGGAGGTAAAGGAGCTGTGCCTTACCTTCCGTTCTTCAATAGAACACACAGGAGACTGGTGACAAGCTAAGAAACTTACCCGCTCGCTCGCTCCCCCGGCACATAGTCTGACAGATCCCGACGGACCTTGTCTTCTATGCGCATGCGCGATCTATGCGCATAGAAGACAAGCTCCGTCGGGACCTGTCAGACTAAACGCCGGGGGAGCGAGCGAGCGGGTAAGTTTCTTACCTTCTCTCCTGGCTCCTGTTTGTTCTATTGAAGAACGGAAGGTAAGGCACAGCTCCTTTACCTCCTGTTCTTCAATAGAACTGGATTACCAAATCTTCAAAATACGAGTGGAGATACCCTTTAAGGGGCGATGCTATATCTGCCACTATTAGGCCATGTTAGTGTAAATCCCACAGCATCAGATGTATTATCTGGTTAGTGCTGGATTTACACTAATTCTGCCACTAATTCTGCAGCGCCATTTCCAAAACTTTTTAGAAATAGCACTGCATAGCTGATGTAGAAAATATTAAGTTAAGTTTTGCACTAACATTTAGGGCAAAACTTAACACCTTTCCTCACGGGGATCCCGCGATGCAGTAAGTCTCACAAGGTATTTACAGCATCGTAGGGTTACAGTCAGATAAGTAGCATGGTTTTGCTTATTACATTGGCCCGTAGGTTCAATCAAGCTATGATATGGGGCTGGATTTACTAATAGCCACAATCGCTGATCTCCCTGCACTTTAATATAATGTTTGCCGCTCTGAGTAAATTGCAAACATCTCTTAGAATTCACACAATAAAATGCTGCAGCTACTATATTAAAAAGGTGGTAAGGAGGAGTTTAAGTTGCGCTAACTGATATTGACTCAGAAAAATAGCGCAGTACCCCTCAGTAAATCTATAAGACTCTGATGCCTGCACATTGGAAATCGCGGGTATATTTCCATCCCGCACTTTCCATTTAACCAAAATCGCATGCGCAAACACGCTAGAAAACGCATTAGTGTGGCCTGGCCCTAAAGGTATCACATTAGCAATTTGTTTGGATTCCTTTCACATGTATTTTTTCCATAAAATATCAAACTAAGGCAACTTCATCTCTTCCACTGTTTATTTGATTAATTTAAAAGAGGAGTATTTTCTCTAAATCTTGCTATAGGATTTGATTTATATGAATTTCCAAAGCTAAACTCATCGCATTTAAAATATTTACTGTGTCAAAAAGCATCACTTAACAGCATTCCAGATAAATTAGAAAAATCCATTATTTATTCCCAGATAGACATAAATGATTTCCCAGCAGATCATGGGGAGTAGATTTAAATATCTATACTGGTAAATGAGGATTGTCAGCCTAGCCAACTCCTGCCAGCCAAAAAAGTGAGTGATGCCTGTGGAACAGGATTCTTTTGTCACTTCACTGTATAAATAAGGATTACCTTACAAATACCATACCTCTATATTTTAAATGAAAAATATTGTTAATATGTGAGTTTATAATTAGTTTACAAGATATTCACAATTATTGTTAATTCCAAATTAACTAATACTTACATACTGAATGCTGTGTCCTACATTTATATGTACCATGTAGGTTTATTTTATATAGGGTGTTGAACCAATATTTGTCTACTACACTGTCTTCCTTGTATATCAATCTGTACTACAGAGTCACACAGGAGCAATAACAAATATATCCATGTGTTCTACTCAGATGCCATATACAAATGTTTTTGGTCCAGCTAAAACTTTTTTTGTTGGATTTAAATGTAAAGCATAAAAGTAAAAAACTTTCTTATTCTAAATTCCACACTGACTGTTCTGAAAAAGATATCTTCATGGTCATTAGGCTGATGTTATGGTAAGTAGATGCATTATGTACAATGCTACATGTACTTTGTTTCTAGTCCAAGTTGTTTTTTTCACTTTAGTTGCCCTTTAAATATGTCTCCAAGATATTTGATCACCCATTTTCGGTTGGGTACAGACAAAGTGATATTTTGTCCCGACCGAGCGTTCGCTACTAGCGAGTGCTTGGCGGGAAAGAATAACTGCAGGTCAATAGTGGCCGCGGCCGACAGTTCGCACAACCGATCGTGCAGTCTCATAGGGAAACGCGCAATCGGCCGTGATTTACCAACATGCTCTGGTCGCAGACATCGGTAGCAGCTGTGGCCCGAAAGCAGCACAGATTTTTTTTTTGCCCAATCAACTAATACACAGAAGAATTGGTTGATTGGGACAAAAAATCTGCCCGTGTGTACCCAGCCAAATAGTAGATACATATAAAGTAAGCCTTCTCAGATGCATTGAATTCACTGTTATCTCTCAAGTTGATGGTTTTTTAAATATGCTTTCAGTTAAATGGGTGATGTAGTTAATTTTCTATAAAACACCAGAATAGATGGATACTATTCTGTAGTACCAAGTGGTATGCAGCTGATCAAATTGCTCATAAACTATGCAGATGTGTATTTGGTGAGTATCCAAATACTCACCAAACTCTGAATTGTTATGAAATCTACAATCTACAGGACTGTAAATTCACTTTACATGTGCAATGCAGATAAGCTTAGAAAACAATGCATTCTGCAGTATACTTCGTGCGACTGATCATTTGTTCCCATTGGAAACCACACGATCGGCCGCAAGTTACCAACAGGCCAGTTCGTCCGATCCAAACGAACGGGTGACCAATCTTCGTCATGGCTTACCCCACCCACAACATGCGATATTTCTGCCGACCAACCGGTAAACTATTGGTCAGCCAGCTGAAAATATTGTATGGTCAACCTTAAATGTGTAACTTTTATTTATCTTTTTAGAAATGTAAGCAATAATTCAGGGATAAGATAACATTTTTGCAGTCCTATATTGGGTAGAATGTTTTTTAACTTTCTAATAAAGATGTTTACCAATAAAATAAATCTAAGATGAATCTATGCAGAGCTCACGCTTTAAGAAGTTTCCCTGCTTAATAAAGCATGTCTTTAAAGGACGGCAAATATTCATTATGCTCCTCCTATTTAAAAATTAGCCTTATATCAACTCATATAAATATAAAGGTAATATAGTGGTATATTGTCCCAAGTATCCTAATTGTACAAAATCCAGAGGTACCGTATATATTAGGAGTATTAACAAAAACACATTTTAAGTACCTATCATAATATGCCCGGGTAGAGGAAAGTAATTAAAAAACACTGAGTACACTTTGTCCAAAACTGAGAATGTGATTTGATGAAACATTACCAGTGATTTTAAATTTTAACCTTCACCCTCCTCCCCAGACCTTTATGCCATCACATTTGCTGCTGGGTAATACACAAATGTATTTCCCTCATATACCACAGCTGTGGATCTTGGATTAGATATTAAAAGGAGCATGTTTTTTGGTATGCTGAAGTATACTTTTTGATTAGCATGATACACATATAGCACTTGAGGGGGCTTTAATTCAGCTTTAAGCAAATATATTAAAAACAAAGAGCTAAATATTTAAATTACACATACAGGGAGATTCAATAAAAGTTCTTATTGTTAAAAATGGTGCTCATTTTGCACCAACCACTCCGATGTTAGCTTTCAAATGTTAAATAAGATCTGATTGGTTGGGACAAAATTAGCACCATTTTTAACTAACTTTTATAACATCTCCCTTATAGTGCTCAGCTCAACAGAAATTTAAATTCTCCACATTGTATCAAACTTTTTTAAAGGACAACTCCACCCTCATAAGAACATCTTTTAGAAAGAATAGTCTCTTTAAAATATGTTAATATATCATACTTTGTCCTATGAATTCATTACTGTATGCCTGCTATGCTTTTGGATGCCTCATAGAAACTGGGCAATTTAGAAACCTGCACTGAGCCTGTACTGAGCCTGGGCATGCTCAGAAGTGGCAGACAGGGGATTCACATTCAGTCATTGGCTGTGATGTCAACTGTCAAATCCATAACTGACACTTGCTAACTGGAAGAACCAGGAAGCAGAAACAGGGGCAACAGGACATTGTGCAGGATTTCAGGTTAGACGCACCAAACAAAACAATGCACAATGCTGTAGCAATGTGTCACTGTACCAGGACAACAGAAAAGTATTTTTGAAACCTCTTAATAGTCTTTTATCAAGTGTGTTGGAGAGGATAATTTTTTCTCATCTTGATCCAGCCAAATGAAAAAGTAGAATGAATGTGCTCAGTGCTTCTAGAGCTGCCAAGGAAGAGAGAAAATTCACTGCTTAAACTATGTTAAGCAGATGCACCATTCATGCATTTGGGTCAGTTATATTTATGCATATTTCACTGCTGGTTATAGATAAGAAAGTAAGACACATAAAGTTTCCCTAATTATTGACCCTGTACTAGGTGTTGCTTAAAATATACTACTCAGCACTTATCTTTAGACTTGCACTGTAAAACCCTTTATGGCCTCATACACATCCACCGCCAGTCCGGGCATACATTCTAAGCTGGCTGTATTTATGGAATGCCTATTTGTAGGACTTCACTAGCCTGCACATTCTTGCAATGCATACCAAATTTGCTGTACACACAGATACCGGTATGAGCATGCCAGCAAATTTGCTGTACACACATATATCAATGGGAGCAAATGGGCATTAACGAACCTCACAGCTTTATATAAAAGCTCTTTTCATGCTATCGTATCTGCTCATGCATTGCTGGCTTAGTGTCATATAAATAAGGCATAGAGGGCTTACTAATTATTAGTCTGCAGGATGCTAGTCCTTTAAAAGTTTCCAGAGTCTAAAAGAATGTAGGATCATTTATATAGACATTAACAAAGTATAAATATAGATAAACATATGCAGGACTCATCGGTTTTCAATAATACAGTAAAAAGAAAGATTGCTAATTATTTTGTGGATGGAGGAGGCAAAGAATGGAGACCAATGCATGAAATGAGGTCTCCTCCTAAATATCTGTTGTATGAGCAGATTGGCAAAAAATCTTTGACTTTTACATTTCTTTGAGGTTTAAGTATTTAAAAAATCAGCAGAAGAATTTGCACTTGAAAATCCTTCATAATAATGAAAAAATAAAAACACAATGTTTCTAGATATGTAAAAACTGGTCTTTGTGCCTTATTATATACCAGCTTATTTCCCATCTCATTTAGATAAAAAAACAATAGAAAGAAAAACAGAAGCAAGAAGTAATTACAGGTTGTGGTCAGATTGTCCATGTATGTTGAGTACAAGGCTCTGACTGGTATCTTAGTTATTTAAGAATACAACACTGATATACTGATGCTGCACTTTTCTAAGCATATTAAGTTATCCGTAATGTAAACAGAATTTCAAAGGATTAGTAGCTGAGAGAAGACAAGATCCAGATGTTAAAAAATGGGAAGAACAAGAGGTGGCTTCACACAGATGAAATATATAGAGGTTAGATATGTTAAAGATGTTAAAGCCCTTGCTGTGAAAATCTTCGTATCAGGCCCTGCCCGAAAGATCTATATATCTAAATAAATAAACATTAGTTTAGTATTCTAATGACATGCATCTTTAAAGAAAAATAAAGCGCATGTTCCAAAATGTTGTAATGTGATGATAAAACTAAGAATAAGTTAAGTGAAATATTACTCATGGGCAGCACAGTGGCTCGGTAGCTAGCACTGATGGCTTGCATTCAAATCCTCCCATGGACACAAATCTGCAAGAGTTTTATGTTCTTCATGTGCACATAGATGTAGGGGCCATCTCTTAAGTATCTCTTCTGGCCTGTAAAGTACAGTATAAAATGAAAGAATGAAACAGCTATGCCATAGCTCCCAAACATAAATTTTTTGCCAGCTCAACCCTGTTTTTTAGTGCGGTCCTGGACTGGCAAGCCTTGTCCTGAAATGAACAGGGTTTGAGCTGTCCAAAGGCTAGGTGGTCCTGGGTATGGTTATGCAGGCCAGGGGTGTTGTGTAATTCCAGAAAATTACACTTTTTCAACATAGTAATATAGTAATGGAGGTGGAATAAAAACATGCATCTATCTAGTCCAACCCATTAACAGTTGATCCAAAAGAAGGCAAAAAAATGGCAATCACAAAGGATCCCTGGATCAACAATAACATTAGGCTATATGTATAAACGCATGGTATTGCACATTAGCGATACCACGCGTTACCGGTAAATTACGATGGCGGCCATAAATGTATGGCTGTGATTGTACATTTACACTGAACGTTCATTGACAAATGTTCGGTTGTAGAATACGTATTCTATGAGGGATTGAAAATTTGCAATCACGGTCGTAGATTTATGGTTTAGCAAGGTTAACCTGATTGTTAAATGTGCAGTATTGCCATTCTAAATATGGCCCTATATATTATTACCAGTAATCATCATATTTTTTTAATTTTAGAAACATATTCAGCCCACTTTTAAAGCTATTTAATGAACTTGCAATTACCACTTCTGCGATTACCACATTTTCACTGTAAATAAAAACTTTCCTAACCTAAAGATGAAACTTTTCTTCTTAGTCTAGAATGTCTACGAGTCCTCTTAAATGGGTGAACAATACATCAGATAATGGAATATATGGTCCATTAATATATTTGTATAAAGTGATCAATTGCCTCTTTTACAATGTAAACAGCCCTAGTTTGTCTCATCTGCCTGCATAGTCAAGCCCCTTCATTCCACTTATAATTTTAGTTGCTCTTCTCTGAACTCCTTCCATTTCCTTTTGTATATGTGATTCCAAAAATGCACTGCATATTCCAAATTAGGTATAGGAGTGCTTTGTAAAGAGGGACAACAATATTTTTCTGCCTTGAATCTATTCCCATCTTTATAAAGTACAATATTTTGCTAGTTCTAGCCATTGCTGCCTGGCACTGCTTGATACAGCCAAGTCTGTTATCTACTATAGATGGCTGAACTTCCTGAAGTTTTTTTGTTTCCGAACTATAGAACTTAAGTAAAAGTTCTATAGTTCGGGGGAATTAACCCATTAAAGTCAATGGGAGAAAATAGTTTGAAAAGGTTTAGTTAATTACAATACAAATAAGCAATGGAAACTTACTGTAAATGTCTCTGGCACCTGGGAAATGGTCTGGGGAACAGGTACATATAATCAAAACTAGTTTAAACGCTTCCTTACCCCACGATCGGGCAATTGTCGTGTTTACACATGCTAAATTCGAGGGTTATCGCCATTTCGAGGGTTACTATATGTAAAATTCCAGGGTTACCGAAAATCGAGCAATAATTTTGAGGGTTACCAAAATCGAACGATACATTCGAGGGATGCAGAAATTGAACTATACATTTAAGGGTTACCAAACGATGCATTTGAGAGTTATTGGTGAAACATTCGAGGGTTCTCTCCGAAACTAAACATTTAAGGGATATTGCCGAAACGCCGCATTGGAGGATTATCCCTGAAACGGTATATTCTGCTAAGTGGTAGATGAGATTCAATGTTGCTAAATGTAAGGTGATGCATTTTGGACTTGAAAAGTCCGTGTGCTGCTTATACTATAAATGACATTGTGTTCAGTGAATTCCTGTTGGAAAAGGATCTTGGAGATCTTAAAGGTAGCAAGGAGTGCCATGCAGCAACAGCTACAGCCAGCAATATTTTGTCTTGTATAAAGAGAGGTATGGATTCAAGGGAGAAAAAATTTTATTCTCCGTCTTTACAAAGCATTGGTAAGTCCTTATTTGGAATATGCAGTGAAATTTTGGAATCCTGTTTACAAACAGACATCTTTGAAATGGAAAGGGTTCAGAGAAGGGCAACTTAATTAATAAGTGGATTGGGGGTGCTTGAATATGAAGAGAGACTGGAAAAGTTACAATTATGTATGCTGGAGAAAAGGCGCTTGGGTATATGATTACTGTGTATAAATACATTAACGGGCCATACAATAAACTATCTGGGGCATTGTTCACCAAAAGAACATGTCAGAGGACACGAGTACATCCCTTAAGACTTGAAGAAAAAAGGTTTAGGCTTCAAGCTCGGAAAGGGTTTTTCACTGTGAGAACGGTAAAGCTATGGAACTGTCTCCCAGTGGACGTTGTAATGGCAGGTTCATTGGTCAGTTTCAAAAAAAAAGCTGGATGAGTTTCTGCAAACAAGGAATGTTGCAAGTTACTGGTATTGATTCATAAAGTAGAGTTGATCCAGGGAAATTTCCGATTGCCACTTGGAGCCAGAATTTTTTCCCCCTTCATAAATTTGGTGGGGTTCTTTCTTCCTTCCTCTGGATCAACAGTTAGGCAGGAAATGAGGATATTGCTAGATGGGTTGGACTGGATGGACATATGTCTTTATTCAACCTCAAATACTATACTATGCTATACTATACTATGCTAAGTAATTTCTAAACAGTTTCTTGCTTGCGTTTGGGGGTATGGGTAGGGGAAGGGTTAAACACAAAAAGCACCGCTCCTGTTTTGGAGTTTAAGTCACGCTAACCAATGTTATATCGCTTAGTGTGACTTAAACTCCTTCCTTGCAGCAGCTGCGTGGCTAACATGAAAGTTAACAGCACAGCCGCCACAAGCAATCTTATAAGCCAAAATCAGCATTTTATTGCAGCAAATATTGCGGCAATTGCAGGAATAGAACAGGGTCAGGTATTGATGTTCCAAGCGCCACTATCGGCATATAACATCGTCGTGCTGTTTGCACCGGGTTGCTGATAGCGGCGCTCGGTGTATCACCCTGATAGGAACTACCTCACAAACCATTAACAAGTGGATTATACCTTACGACAAGACCACCACAATTTAAAGGGGCCACACCATAGCAGAGAGGTGCAACTTAAATAACAGTTAATGTACTGTTTCTGCAAGGTTTGTTAGTGCTTTTTATTGTTTTTAATTGCTATAATAAAGTTTGTTGGCAACCTTATTCCTGCTTGAAGAGGTTTTTGGGAGCTATACAGACCAAGCAAGCATCGAAACAGTACAGAATAAAGCCTGCATTACCCCTAGTGTTGGATAGGTACAAGTGAACATTTTAAGAATTTTAGTATATGGAAGTGTAATTCTAAACTGATTTTTTACAGAGATCTTGTTTTAACCTATTTATTTTTTTACATTTTGTTTTTGTTTTTAACCCTTCCCCTACCCATACCCTCAAGCGCAAGTAAGAAACTTTTAAAGATTGTATAAACAATTCAGTGGACAACTTGCAGTGCAGCCACCCACTCAAGTAGACATTCCCTATCACACCAGAGCGCGGAAGTAACCCCTTTTACTATAAACAGATTGTAATGCCTGGAGTCTCTTAGTATACCTCCAGTGCATATGTCCCAATTTATAACCACCGTCTTTGACTATGGACAAGTCCCGATCGTCTGGAGACTGGAAAAATCTCCCAGGACACATTTTTCCCTAGGTCTTAAGGGTGCAAGGCATAGATGCTGATGCTGGATATACGCAAGAAAACCAGACACAAATAAGGGGATATTGAACCAAACAAAAATAACAGACTGCAGAAAACTGTAAGAGGCAGGAAAGAGTAACTTGAGAGTAAATTATAGACAGAAGACCGGGAAGGCTAGAACCAGAAACCGCAACAAAGAGAAAAGATAATAGAAACCACTAGCAAATAGGGACAAAATCTAAAGCTATAACGCAGAAGGTTAGAAGCAGAAACTTGAAGAGGGAGAAAGATGATAGGAACAGCCATCAAATAAAAACAAAATCTAAAGGTATAAGGGGCAGGGAGGAAATGGTTAGAGGAGAATATGAAGGGAAAGGGAACCAAAAGAAAGAGGAGTAGAACAGGAGAGTAAGACTGATAGAGTAGTTTGAATCCAGGGGGAGGATTCACTGAGGCAGTTGAACCCATTTGTAAAGGCTATAAGAAATCCTAGATGGGGCGAGTGTGGGCCGAACCGAAATGGAAACTGTTAAATGATGAAATGAACGCAGACAAAGCTGAAGCTGCACGGAAGGACTCGAACTAGAGGAGTAGGGGAGCCACAGTGAATCCTGGCACAGGTAAATAGGCACTAGTACAATCCTGAGGCACTCCACATAACCACTACTCTCTGTATGGGACCCAACAGCCAATTCTCTATCCATGTAGAAATGGATACAATTATAGTGATAACCCCATGGACAGAACCTCCCATCATAACTTTACAAAATATGACCCACTCAAAAACTCTATCCTCCTTCTTTACTTTCACATTTATATATTTCACTCCTCTTTCTATTCATTCTCTTGACATTTCCTACTCTCTCTCTATTCTCTTGTTCATGCAACAACCCACTCTTTCTGCAAATAACATCAAACCTAATTATCTGGCAAACAAGCTTATTTTGACATCTAGCTTCTGTTTTTGTCAGATTCTTGTTACATTGCCTAGGAATATATTTTTCCTTTGACTACAAAGCAAAAAGCTATTTTTACTTATACCTAATACCTAAATGCACTGACATATTTATTTTTCGCCATTTACCCCACCAGAAGAGCAGATTTAAAATGTATGTATGTATAGTTTATTTATAAAGCGCCACTAGGGGAAGCATCGCTGTTCAATAACAAAATACAATTAAGTCATACAAGGGGAACAAATACATTAATAGTTCAGTACAGAAATATATAAATCATATAAACAGAAGTGCTAGAGCTCTGTCACAAGAGGAAAGGAGGTACCTGCCCTGCAGAGCTTACACTCTAGTTAGGTGGGTAGCATACAGATACAATGGAATGGGTATAAGTGCTGTAGTGAGACATGTGCAGTGCAAATGAAGAAATCATATACTGTGCTGGTTACCAGATAGGTAGGATGTAAGGATAAATGTAAACTTGCTTATTGAGGTTTCTTGACATAGATTAATTCCAGAGGATGGGAGCTACAAGAGAGAAAGGTTTAAGGGGAGAGGAATTAGAACCAGGAGCTGGTTCTGTGATGATTGGAGGGTACGGGCAGGAACATATGGGGACACTAGAGAGGAAATATAAGGAGGAGCAGCAGAAAGGGGGGTTTAAAGGTTAGGAGAATGATTTTGTATGCAATGCGCTGTTTAACGGGGAGCCAGGTTGTTGTCCGGTGCAGAGGAGATTTGGGATCCTGTTTATTAGAGAGCGAAACAATACGTGTGGCAGAGTTAAGTATAGACTGAAGGGAAGAGAGGTGGGAAGCAGGAAGACCAGTAAGTAGTAGGTTGCAATAGTCCAGGCACGATAGGATGAGAGCATGCATAAGCATAGCGGGAGAGAAAGGAACCTGCAGATTTTGGCTAGAATTTGGGTTAGAAAAGGAGAGAGAGGAGTCAATGCAGAAATCCAATATATTATTTTACTCATGGTACATTTGGGGAAAGCTATAATTAAAAAGTTATGTCATATTCACCTCATATGGACCTGAAGAAGGGGACAGAGCCTCCCAAAACTTCCTCAGCACAAATAGAAAATCATAAATATATTGACTATGTTACATGACTATATACACTATATAACTATGTTATATAGTGACTATATACACTTTGGGCAAGTTACCTTTAAAGACAACTAAAACAATCTCGTCTCAGCACAGCTGCTGGTCTAGCCCCTCCTGCATGTTCCGTGCACAGAAAAGGCACAGAAGACAAGCAGAAGGCAGCCATGGGAACGAGGCCCTGCTTCCCTGGTAGTTACACCTCTGCTGGAATGGCAATCACAACTGTAAGTATTACTGAAAAGCTAATGAAAATTTAAGGGTAGAGACCTAACAGTTCTCACCCTGGATAAATCTAATTATAGTCAAATTAAAGGGGGTGTTTGGGGGGTTTAGGTTTCTATTTTTTGTATGTATTGAATTAATTTGGTCTCTAGTTGCACTCTGCGTGGATGTATACTATCCCATTTCTATATATATATTGCTTGTTGTATTGGGGGTTTGACCAAGCCTCTGGGAAATGTGTACTCCACCCACAGTGGGTCATGTGTTCAAGTACTGAAAGCTGGAGAGTTAGTCCCAAGAAAGCAAGCGAAAGAGCAGCAGGGACTTTTATCTCATAAAAGGCAGGTACTGATATAAAGACAAAGTTTAAGAATTACGTCTCCTAAGAAGGTAAAAAGTTACTTAAGTAAAAAAGGTTAAAAGTTAGGACCCTAAACCAGCGTTGTGCAAATATACAATATAACCTTTAATCATAGTTGCATGTATCTAAACACATCTATACATCTAATAAAAATAATGTTTTTTTATTAGGACTATTATAAGATATCAGAGAGATGAACTTTTTTAAAAATATAGACTTTTCAGTCTTGTGATAATTATTCATTATCTTACTGTGTCTCACGACCATTGGTCAGCACAATCTAACTTTTGTGTTTATTGGCAGCAGGCAGTCTCTCTCTTCTACCAGCATGCAATGCAATGCCTTTTGCTTGGGTGCATGCGCATGGGGTTGAGGGAAGGCAGGAGAGGAGGGACAGACAGCCTGCAGCGGCACGGTACTACCAGAAATAAGAGCAAGCACTCATATCTCCTACTGGACAGAACAAATTAATATGTATGAGAAGGGTTTAATTATCCTTTAATATAGCAGAGGTGTCATAAGGCTTAATAGTATAGCAGTGAATACAAGCCCAGGTGTACTATGTAATGAAGCATGTTATTTGAAGGGTATGTTTTCCCAAAACCAAAAATCCATCCATCTGTTTGACTTTTTTAAAAAAGCATTAATTACTTAAACGGGAACTAAATTCACTAGGCAACATTGTCCCAATAAACAGAGCACATTCACAAAGATAGAACAAGCTTTGTCTCACCTCTCACTCAGCTGTGACTGTTGGATGATTTATGAAATAAACCTGTGGGTACTAGAAGTAATAGTCAACTTACCATAATTCACCACATTGTGTTTGTTGGAAGTGTACACAGAACACGTGACGTTACATATAAAAATAAGGAAGCTACAGACTGTTCTGTCCCTTAGAAGCTGTCAGACAATCATATTGCAAAACAGAGACCCACATATTAAGGCTTGTGCACACATGTGATCGCGGGGTCCCGACCTGTGACGCACGATGTGTACAGATGAAAATTTCGGCAAAATTAGTTTAGGAGGTGGACATGCTCTTTAAAGGGTAACTGTGGTCCAAAAATGACTTTTTTTTTATATAGTTTTAAAGATATTTACATTTTTGTGTGTGATAATGGTAGTAGCATCACCAGACCCTCTGCACTTCCTGCTCTGAAACCATGTGACAGTCCTTCCCTGTGTCTCCTCCTCCTCATGGGCCCCTATGGCCCCTCCCCTTGCAGACCCTTGTGGCCCCTCCCACTCACGGGCCCCGTATTCATGTACACTGTATTTTTCCTTGTACGTCGCTGCGTTCTTAAGTAGCTCTTTATAAATAAAAGTAGATTGGGTTACTTTCGCGCTATGGTGTGGTAGGGAATGTCTCCTTAAGTAGGGTGGCTGCACTGCAAGTTGTCCACTGAATTGTTTATAAAATCTTTAAAAGTATCTTGCTTGCGCTTGCCCTACCCATACCCCCAAGCGCAAGCAAGATACTTTTAAAGACTTTATAAATAAAACTATATAATTGTAAGAGATCTACTTTTTAGAAAAATTTAAACATTTCATGTTGTTCCAACTCTGTCTAGCCAACTGATTCTTCTGAGAAACATATGAACTGGGACACACTCTGAACAGGAACAGATACGCAAGCGTATGGTTGGTCTGTGCCTACATTGTCCTGGTGAAGGACATTTTGCCTCCCGCTTCGCTAAGAAGTTGGGCAACTCCTCCATGTGTCTGGGGATTCACACCTGGACAAAATTTCAATGTTTTTTTCTGCCTACCTAACTCTAAATGAATTTCTCTACGGTACTTATGGATTCCGGAGCAGTGGGAAAATTTATGGATACAGATTTTGTCTACCAACTTAAGACTCCTCTTGTACCCCTCATCTATCCTGTGCAAGTTTTTGCCATTGATGACAAGCCCTTTTTTCATCTATTATCAATAAATCTACCTTTAAAATGTTTTTGCAAGTGGGAGCAGACCATTTAAGAAATCTTTCCTTTTTTTATAATTTAATGTCCTTCTCCCATTATCATCTTGTGACTTCCTTGCCCCTGTCTCCATAATCCAGTCATTGATTTGTCACAGGACTTTTGGGGGTTCTGGTAGAGAACAGTCTTAATTGTAGCAAACAATGTCAGGCTGCAACGGCTAGAGCTAGCAAGATATTATCTTGTATAAAGAGGGGAATAGATAAAAGAGAAAAAAACATTATGCTCCCTCTTTACAAGGCACTGGTAAGACCTCATTTGGAATATGCGGTGCAGTTTTGGAATCCCATATACAAAAGGGACATTTTAGAAATGGAAGCAGTTCAGAGAAGGCAGATTAGACAAGTTAGGGCAGTTTACATTTGAGAAGCGATGTTTGCATGGGGATATGATCACTTTATACAAATATATAAATGGGCCATGCAATAAACTCTCTGGTGCATTGATTACTAATCGGTCATATCAGAGGACACGTGGACATCCTTTAAGATTAGAAGAAAAGAAGATTCATCTTCAGGTTATAAAAAGGTTTCTTTATACAGTGAGAACGGTGAAACTATGGAACTGTCTTCCAGCAGATGTGGTAATGGCAAGTTCATTGAATAGCTTTAAAAGTGGGCTAGATACGGTAAGTTTCTAAAACTAAAAAATATTGAAAATTACTGGTATTAATTCATATACTGCAGTTCTGGTTGATCCAGGGATACTTTCTGATTGCCATTTGGTGTCAGGAAGGACTTTTTCCCCATTTTTTAGCTGGTTTTTTTTGCCTTCCTCTGGATCAACTGTTAGGTAGGGTTAAAAAGGAGGGTGAAAAGGTTGGACTTGATGGATGCAAGTCTTTATTCAACCTCAATTACTATGTTACTATGTATG
The DNA here is from genome assembly GCA_019447015.1 of Hymenochirus boettgeri. Classification (NCBI taxonomy): domain Eukaryota; kingdom Metazoa; phylum Chordata; class Amphibia; order Anura; family Pipidae; genus Hymenochirus; species Hymenochirus boettgeri. The sequence continues at coordinate 161,700,329 of CM033470.1, forward strand.
ACATAAAGGGCAACTCCTCTCTCATAATAACATATTTTAGAATGAATGGGCTCTTTAAAATATGTTGATATATCCTACTTTGTCGTTTCAATTCATTACTGTATGCCTGCTATGCTTCTGGTTGCCTCTTGACAACTGAGAAATGTAATGCTCAGAAGAGGCAGCTAGAGGATAAACATTCAGTCATTGACTGTAATGTCAACTGTCAAATCCATAACTGACAGTTGCTAACTGGAACAAGCAGGAAGCAGAAACAGGGGAAACAGGACATTCCGCAGGATTTCAGGTTAGACTTACTTTATATATTTCAGATTTCAAACTATTACAGTTTTGGGGGTGATTTACCACTATATAAGTTTTCATTTGAGGTATGGACTTGCCCTTTTATTGTCTCTTGTGGCTCTTTTTTAAAAAAAAAACTGTTTCCTAACCCAAACCCAAACTCTTTTCTGAGTTTGCAGTTTCTTTCATTGAACTTTCCTTGCCCCAAGCACTGCCTTTTTCAAGATGTATTTTATAAAAGATCACAGACTCTTTCTCCTCATCGTCATTGAGTGTCCTAAAGAGCATCCCCTGTGGTCAGACTCTATTTCTTTCATTTCCTAAAACTCAAGCTATGAAATAAACCCAAGAATTTATCAATGACTTCTTTAGAGATCTTCTTGGATGTTCCATGCTAAATTTATATTAATTACAACATTACATAATTTTCCGAGGACCTTCCTTTTCATAGCTTGCATGTCCTAGAGGTTCCTATTATGGCCTCTTCCTAGCTCTATAAAGGCCATTTAATGCTTTGTGGGGATTGCAATTTACTATATAAAACTTTTTACAATATTTTTTCATCTTTTGGCCCTCATCCATTAAGGAGGCAAACCTTTAGACATCCAGATCCTATGCTCCATTTTTTCAAGTGGATGCCTCGAAATTGGTGCTGGGGCGGTTCTACCCCAAAAATCTAACTCTAACATAAAGTGCCACCCTTTTGCCCATTCTTCCAAGAAATTCTCAAGAAATGACAACGTTGATAACAGATAATTGTTAGCCATAAAAATAGCCATAAATAGTCATCCTTGGTCTATTTAGACTGACCAAAAGAATCTTGAATATATGCAAGGGCTGGGCTTTTTTTCTCTCGATTCATTTTTTGTGATTAACTATAGACATTGATCCAAGAATAAAATTGTTCTGTGGTCCTCTTCTGTGTTCCAAGATATCCATAGAATAATTTGGACTAACATACAGTATGTTCCACAAGATTTAAGTATCTCTGTTCTTGAACAGATTCATTCTTCAGGCTGGTCACCCAGGTTCCCATAAGACTCATTAATTACTTAGGCACTCCCTTTGGTGGCTTACCATTTGTTATAATACCCAGAAATGTATTTCTGCCTGTTTTCATTAAACATTCATTATCACACTGTGGTCTGCTTTATACCCTCCCTATTCCAGGCCTACCATAGACGTGTGTGTCCATGGATTTTATTTTTGACCTTCTACCATCCTGAGGACCTATCATAATCTGGGTGGTTGTTGAACATTTTTTATTTGCAAGATGGAAGCTTGCTCAACTCTTCATACTTTACATTTTTTGCTTTCATAGACTAATTCACTATGCGGTAATTTTGAGATGTGACGTCATCATGCTAGACATTTTAACATCAATTACAAACTGTTAAGGAAGTTGGCATCGATGTCAGGTGCATGATTGTAGGTCTCAGACCCTGGTTGTTTTCTTGTTCTTTGCCACCTGTACCCTGTTGTTCCATCTATAATACAGACCAGCTATTCAGTATGCAGTTCAGCTATCCAGTATCCAGCCCACCTACCTGATATTGAGCTCAGCTATACAGTATCCAGTCCAGCTATACAGTATCCAGCCCAGCTATCCAGTATCCTGTCCAGCTATGCAATATCCAGCCCAGCTATACAGTATCCAGCCCAGCTATCCAGTATCCTGTCCAGCTATGCAATATCCAGCCCAGCTATCCCGAATCCAATCAAGTTATTCAGTATCTAGCCCAGCTATCCTGTATCCTATCCAACTATCCAGTATCCAGCCCAGCTATCCAGTATCCAGTCCAGCTATCCCGTATCCAGCCCAGATATTCAGTATCCAGCCCAGATATAAAGTATCCAGCCCAGATATCCAGTATCCAGCCCAGATATCGAGTCCAGATATCCGATATCCAGTCCAGCTATCCAGTATCCAATCCAGCTATTCTGTATCCAGCCCAGCTATCCAGTATCCAGCCCAGCTATCCAGTATCCACTCTCCCTCCAGCATTTAACTCTCAATAGTGTTGAAGAGAAGAAAGGGGGGGGGTCACATCCCGACTGTATGTTGGGATTAGTCTAAAGCTCTGAAAAGGGTCAAAAGCATTCAAATATCTAGGGTAACAAAGGTGGTTTAAATAAACGGTATAAAGTCCAAATCCTCATTGATACCCTGAGGCGCCAGTGTCTATAACTTAAAATCCACCACCGTGCCTCAAATCTTAACAGACAGTTACGTATCTCACATTGGTTCTTAAGTGCTGGAGGCCAGCACATTTCAAAGAGTCAGGGATACCCTTATGGAAGGCCAAAAAATGCTGGGCAACACTAGAAACCGCCTTCCTCTCTTCTAGTCTCTCTTGGCTAGCATAATGTTGGACAAATGGTTTGATAGCCTAGCTTTAAATTTTGGGTGGTCATACCCACATGCATTAGATCACACAAGCTTTCAGCATGTAAATCACATTGGTGTTTTGCAAATACCAAATCTCTGATAGTGTACCTATTGGTGTGTCCTGAGTCCCAAACCTCTGTATATAGGTGCATATATTTGCAGGCCCCACATGGATATGTACCTTGCAATTTAATTCCTTTATGTAGGGTAATCCTAATTTTTGATAATGGCTCCTAACCAAAATATCAATCAAATTCCTTGCTCTTCTTGTGATAATGGAAGGTGCATCACCTACAAATTCAGACAGAGAAGCATCATTCTTAAGGATATGCCAATTACAATACCCCTGATCTCATCTAACTCAAAATTGAATGCAGTTATAATCTTAAGGTATCATTTGTTTTACTCTCCTTTTTGGAGAACATGACTGTTCCAAATGTGCCGCATATTTCTTGTTCTCTGGATGAACCTTTTTCCAGGTCCCCAGAGGCTTTGCCATAATTAGTATCCAAGAAAAGTTGCTCTTCTCCCTCAAAACTGTCCTTTGGGATGTTTTTGATCAATGAATTGGGTGAGCGCTATTGTAATGCAATAACGCTTTTGTTGCAGTGCTCTTACGGAAAAGACTGTATTAGTCATCAACCTTTTTAACGTGGAGATTCAAAAAATCAACACTACTGCTAGATATACAGTGCGTTAAAAAATATTGAAAGTATTTTTATTAGATCTCAATAAAGGTTTTTGCAACATCAATGGGGCCACTCCATAGGATAAAAATGTCACCTGTATAGCGCCACCATGCATCTATAAGCCTGTGAAGAACTTTATCCTCAGAGAAAATGTGCTCCTTCTCGCATCAACCCAAAAGAGGTTGGCGTAGAGGGACACACTTCGCACCCATGGACGCCACTCTGTGTAAACTGGTGTTAATGCTTGTATGAATCTAGGAATTTGCAAAAAACCTACTATATTACATATGTGTCTTTTGCATTCCACCACGCAGCCAGCGTAAAGAAGGAGTTAAAGTTCAGCTATCTGATATTAAATAGTTTAGCACAACTTTAACTCCAACTTCTAGTTTATTTTATTTAAATGCACACTGCTCTGGAAGAACATAATAATATACCCTGCTGTAAGAGATTTAACTGTTGAAGTTTTAAGATCACCAAAATCTGTAGGTTTTATCATCATTAGAAATTCAGTACGGTTGTCATTGAAAGTGCTGAAATAAAAAACTTAAAATTTGGGCAAGTATAAAGAGACAAAGATGAAAGGGGTAAGGAGATACATGGAAAACTAGAAAACATAGAAAAGGTTAGAAAAAAAGAAAGAACGAAATTAGAAGTTAAAGGGACATTCAGTGGAAATTATCAATTTTGTTACATTGTTAGTTTCAGTAATGCCTTCTTATAGTTATTCTACATATTCCTTCCCATTTTGAAAAACATTTGATTTCATACCTTTTGCTGTTCCCTGCTGTTGACATTTGTGAGCTGACATTTCAGGTTCTAAAGGTCCTTCTTCTTCCCAGGATGCATGCCCCACTTCTTGGAATGTTCCAAACAGTAATTTCTACTGATTGGCTGTTGGATGGGTCAAAGATGATCAGATCTCTACTGAGCAACTGAATCAACCCAGGTGCTGGGTCAAGGGCAAGACAATAACAGTCTCTATAGGGGTCCTGCAAACAGGAAACCAATTTGTAAAGAGGCATAAAGGAAGAAAACAGACAGGATGTAAAACACAAAATAAAATGTTGTGGAGATATGCATTTATCATAGATGTATAACTCATAACCTACACCACAGGAAATGTGATGAAAATGAATTACTTTATATGAAATACTTGTTAGGCAGGTGTCCCATTTATAAAACTATATAGCTTTAAGTTCCCTTACACAGTATTTAAGGCTCAATAATCATCTTAATAGTTACAGCTCAATTGTGGTATCGTCAATTACAAATTACAATTAATAAAACCATCAAAACAGGCAGTTTATTGTGCGCCAATCTTTCTAAGAGCAAGCCCTTCTTGAAATTCCCTACTTCAATCTCATTCCATAGTTTTTCCACTGACAACAAAATGAAGCATAAGGGTATAGATCATGTGAGCAAATATAACGAGGAATCTTTGAGTAGCTCACATTAGCCATACATCTGATCTAGATCTTCCATATTTTGACAAATTGTACTGTGGGGGCTTCTGGGAAAAACATTGTTGAAAAAGCTAAGTTTCCCTCTATGAAGACATATTTCGGATCAGTATATTTAGAAAATTATAGAAGGATTACGTTTTTACCCTGTCACAAGTAGCACCACATCATTCTTTAGAGCCCTCATAAATTATTTTCTATGAACAGATTAATATGCATTGTATAAGATTTAATTATGCCCCTTAATTGAGATTTATTTGGTAATATGATGAACGCATATCATTACCAGTTCAAATTTCAAAAGAAAACAGATGACTCCGTAAAAAGTGTTGCAGACAGGACTCATTTAAACTTTATGCTTAGCAGATGCTTTGTGTTCCCAGTTACAGAGAGTGTCAGTGGACAGAGAAGACAAACTTATCTAGTTAGCATTTTAGAAAGTATTTTCATTTATTAGCTACAACGAACAAAAAATTCGTAGACAAAAGAAAATACTATTAAACCATATCTAATATCTACATACTGACTGTGAAAAATAGAGACCTCTTCAACATTAGCATTTCATTTCTCTAAGTCAAAGAAGGAATATATTCATTTTGATTATTTTTCAAATTGTTCCACTAGTTGTATCTAGGTGACTGTATATACATTATAGTATCAAATTATAATAATCAAGATATTTACCATAACAAGGAGCTATATTTTATGCGGTGATTGTATAATGCCTACAATTACCCCAAACTTTTCCTTGTCTGCCAACTCTATAACTTCCACTTCTCTAGATTAACAATATTAATATGTGTTACTCTGAAAGGATAGGTTCACTCAAAATGTGAACTTGTTTGTTTTGCTCATTAATTGAAGAACAGAAGGTAAAAGACCCTTGTGTTACCTCCGGTTCTTCAATTAGTAACAAATCCAGGAATGAAGACAAAAAGTTACCAGCTAGCACGATCCACCTCTGAGTCCACCTGACAGTTCCCTATAGTACATTTTAATGCGTTGTTGCGCATTTTCCACGTTTGTGCATGCAATTTCACTATTTTCCATTCAGGAAACAAATGCGATTGCGCAAAAAAGGGATCACAAAACGGATGCGCAATCGAATGCGCATCAGAAATCGCACACATTTTTGCATTCCCGCAATTTTCATTCTAACCAAAATCGCTTTGCAAGTGAAACTGCGAGCACAAATGCATGAAAATGTGTTAGTGTGGCCTAGCCCTATACTAGAGTGAAGATCTAAAAACAATTGTTAGGTTTTTGCTAAACTGGGAAGTGGAGTCACACAACCAGTTACAGGGCATTGGGTTCTTCTTCACTTTCATACTGGAACAATTGAGACATTAGTAATTTTTATGTTTTGTAAACGTTAAAATGGTTAAAGCAGGAATATGTGACTTAGTTCATGTTTCCAGTTTTACATATTTACACATATTATCAGGGCACTGTGTAATAACACAAAGGATTTTTTAAACTTAATTTTTAGAGTGTGTGGTACAGTACTCTTTTCTCTCTTAATCCAATTTTGAATTAGGCTCTTTATTTGTAGGATGAAATTCTCCACAAATATTATTAATGCATTCAGCACATTCATACATCTTCTGGTTAACAGTTAAAGAACACTATGCTCATGCAGTAACCACCTGTTCTCAGGCTCCTCCCACAGTTGGTGTCTGTGACTCTTCTCTCTATCCTGACAAGGGCAAGAATAAGTTTTTTTATAAAAGGGGGGGGGGAGGCGGGAGGGAGAGTGGGTAGTAGCCAGAAAGCTGCCAGTTACTGCAAAGTTTAGTGTCCTGTTTAATAAATGCGGTGTCAAGAACATCTTACTATAATACTTTGATCTCTGAAAACTACTACCTAAAGTACCAATTTAAGTATAAATCATCTTTGAACAATCTATGCTTCTGAAAATGTCCACTTGGTTTTACTATCTTTACAGGATCAGTTTTCAGGAAAATAACCAAAATGCAGGTGTATTATATAAAAATATTGACTAATGCTGATCCTACACTGGGTTGATATTAGACTGATTCTCATAAATGAATTCTTCCTGGCCTGGACCATTATTTGGAATAGATTGTGGTGTTTAACTTATTAGAAATTCATGTAAGGCCATGCCCCCAAGCCGGGCCTACTAAGACCAGTATTTTTCACATAATGGTGGTGCTATACAGCCTATCACTAAAATTCTCTGACTTGAAGAACTTTTCACTTTTCTCTGTGAGTAAATGTGTAATTAGTTCAAATGTATGCTGATTTCGAATGCACACATGTTTCTATGCAGCTCTGCAGTATACATCTGAGCTACCAAGCCTTCATCCTGTAGATTTTATAAGTGAAAATGGTTTCCAGATCATTGCTTTTAAACGGGGCACCCATCAAATACATAGGCTGCTCGGTAATTAGTTCAGCTGCATACCATATGGTTTAGTGGAATCCAGTATATCTGTACTGATGAGTATCAGACATTCTGGATGAGCGTTTTATAGGAAACTGACCCCTTAACTGAGGACACACTGAAAAAAATTATCCGCAGAGCACTGATGATATGATGCAACTGTAGGCCCTTTTTTTCTATGTATCTCCTGGTCAGAATATTTTACTTGTGCCCAGTAGGTATGTATCGAACTTTCAACCCCATTTTAGATCAAAACAACCAGTACGTTAGAAAAAATTTGGTGTGACAACAGGAACTTTTTAAATTGACTGTTGAAATCCCTCATCAAAACCCAGTTGGTCTGTGCAGTACTGGTGCCAGTTTCAAATCATTTTGGCAAATATAAATTAAATTTAAAAATACTAACTGTATTCTGCCTGCAGTTTATAAAAATGCCATCTTATTCCTACTTCCTGATACCGCCTGCTCTTCGTAAAATTTACCATGTGGATTGGCAGTACTGTAATTATTTTTCTATTTTTCTTATATTTACCCCCTTCCAAAAGGTTAGCTATGCCTGCTTAAAGGAACAATCTATTCAACTTTTTTACATAAGGTTTCATTGGATGTGGTAGAACCCTAAATTGAAAGCACATTAATTATCCATCTGCTGGTCTAAAATAGGTTTGAAACTATTACCTTTAAGAAAAAGGGCACCAAATCATAGCATTACCTAGGGCCTTATCCAGACTCTTCTCCAGACCATTGACCTCAGGCATGCGTGTAATTCACCAGGTAGAGGAATTCCTTTAGCTACTTCCCTGTACTAATTGAGAGGGGAGTAAAACTGAAAGTAAAAGTAACTAAAGGGCTTTAAGTAGGAAATTATTATTTATTTTAAACAGGTAAATCTTTTTCAGAAACTACTATAAAAACCAAATTATATCATTTTAACTTGCAGTATGTAAACTATAAGTCATAAAAATGTGTATTAGGTAGAGATCTCCTTGAATTCTGGTAATATGATTTACATATTAGATTCTCCGCTAAGGTTTTTTTTGTGCAAACTTTGTTTTTACAATTTAGGCAAAATTTCACAAATTCCCTGGACACATTTCTTTCCCTGCACCATAATATAGTTACACATCAGCAACTCCCACCCTGCCGATTCTGGCAGGCTGGGGAGAAGTAGGTGGGAAGGGGCGTTTATGGCTGATGTGACACAACCAAATGGGCAGGGAATGGGCGGAGTTAGGGGATGCGTCACATAAGAGGCATGGCTGGGGACGTGAATGGCAAGTAGGCGTTCCGGAGGCGGACATTTCAGGTAGTTTGGAGGTGTGGGAACAAAAATCAGAGTGTGTTGAGGGATAAGGGTGAGACAGGAAGTGCTGTATAAGGATGTTGGAAACTATTTTTCCAACTCTTGTGTCTGTTTTCATATAGCCAGCCTGCCAGCCATTCCTTCAGACAGCTTGTCAGCCAGTCCTCTATACATATTTGTATTTGTATACTGTTTATACTTGTAAAAATCAAAAACAACAGTTTCACTTGTATCTATTCCTAAGGCATCAAAGGAATAGTGACATGTGTACCCCCACACCCAAATTTAAAAAAAACAAGGCTGTGATATTTATCTGTTTCCCCAGCATCCCTAAAAAACCATATAACTCTTCATCCTCAACAGCTCTACTGTTCCCAAACCAACCTGCTCTATTTTTTTTGTCTGAAATGCAATTTGATATTTGCTGCTGTTGAGAAAGCCTTCGGTGAAACGCGTCCAGCATGTACCTCATAGCACCCTGTGCATTCTCCTACTACATGGCCTAAACTTTAGCATGATGTCTCTATATACCTTTGTGCTTCTGACTTTCTCATGACTGCTTTAAGACTTCAACAGATGAGTATTGCTTACTGTTAGATTTAAGTACTCTGTTATGCTTGTATACTTTCATGTGTATTAGTGGAGAATGTCTGCTTGTTGGTTTTGCTGTAAATGTTTTTAACTATTTTGCACTGCACTTTTTCTGTATATGCAATCTTCCCCATTCATTATGTACCTAATAAAGATATTTTTTTTACTATTTTGACACACATTTAAAGAGTGCCAGGTACTTTTTTCTTGTTATTTGAAAGTCCAATTTTACACATTCCCAAAGCTTAAGTAACAGGACTGAGAAGTGTATTGATTTTTAGGATGAACAGGGAGCTGATACATAACATATGTAAAGCAAAATCATATATACAGAACCTAGTTATAAATAATAAAAAGCATAAATCGTTTCTTTGAACATGAATAGATATTTTGTTTGCATAAGTCACTTACTTCAATGAGATTCCATCCTCTGCCAATTCTGTCTCTGAGGGCTGCTTTCTTAATGCTATTCACCTTTAAGCATGACCTCTTGTTCTAAAACATCTCTGACATCTACTTTCTCTGCCCCTATAAATTCTATTAGTCTCTAATGCTGTATATATCTTTGAGATTCTAAAATTTAACACGTCATTGTCCCAGACCATTAACCATTCAACAGAAAAAATGGCCTCTTAAATGTTTATGTACATGAATGAATGTTGTCTCCTGTAATAAATCCTGCTTCTCTTAAATAGACTTGTTCTCCTCTGAAGATTAATGTGAAAGATGTTTTATATACCTTTTTTATGAGAAAAGACTATATTTCCTCCTCTTGTAAAAAAAAAAAAAATACAAATGAGTAAAAAAACACATTTATTAATTTTTCTGCTTGTTTCATTTTTGTAGGGGAATTTAGTTTATAAGGGATTAACTGTAAAGTCAAAGAACAAGGCACACTAATGTGTATAGAAATGAAAACAGAAGCAATCCAGAGCGCACTCCAGTCTTAAACAATCAAATCAGTTTATTGAACACGTAATATTTCGGTGTCCGTGCGACACCTTCCTCAGACGTATATATGTAGTATTTTGAATTTGAATTTCAATACCAAATGTAACATTTTCTGCAACACTTTTGAACTCTGAGATTTAATTTCAACAAGATTCTGAAAGTTCTGCCAGATCCGCAAATTTTGAAATTGCCTCAAAACTAAGGGGGGAAATCTATCGAGAGCTAATCACGGCTCCTCGGTGCAGTAGCCGATGTTATATGCCGATACATGGCAGGGCTACAGCCCCTAGAAGTCCAGAACCAGGATAATGGATAGCTGGACTGGATACTGAATGGCTGGCAGATACTGGATAGCTGGCAGATACTGGAACTGAAGTGACTAGATACTGATAGCTGGCAGGATATTTTATAGCTGGGCTGTACTGGATGCTGGGCTGGTACTGGCAAAATGGACCAGCCAGGGTGCTGAGAAATGTCCCTGACATGGGCCATGAGGTAGCCCCGCAGCAGCTGGGTTATCAGAAGTTATACTATTTACTTAAAGTATTTTCATGTTATTTAAAATAAGTGTTTTAAATAAAGATGCTGCAGACTTTTCCTTCCAAAAAAATGTGGCGTGTATTCTTTGGGGTTTTAAGTTAGTGGGGTTTGGTCCCAATCTCGACTGTCCCCTGTCATGGATAGCTGGACTGGATAGCTGGATAGCTGGCTGGATTCTAGATACGGTCTACATACTAAATATCTGGATTGGATACTGGATAATGGACTGGTTTCTGGATAGCTGGGCTTAAACTGGATACTGGACTAACTGGATAGCTGGGCTAGATATCGGGTAGCTGGACTGGATACTAGATAGCTGGTCTAGATACTAAATAGCTGCATTGGATACTGGATAGCTGGGCTGATAGTAGATAGCTGGGCTTGATTCTGTATAAATGGACAGCATACTGGAAAGCTGGGCTGGATCTGGAAGCTGGGCTGGATCTGGATAGCTGGGCTGGATACTGATAGCTGGGCTGGATACTAATAGCTGCATAAATACTGGATAGCTGGGCTGAATACTAGATAGCTGGGCTTGATTCTGTATAGCTGGACAGCATACTGGAAAGCTGGGCTGGATACTGGATCTGGCTGGATACTGGATAGCTGGGCTAATATTGGATAGCTGGGCTGGATACTAATAGCTGCATTGAATACTGGATAGCTGGGCTGGATACTAAATAGCTGCATTAATACTGGATAGCTGGGCTGAATACTAGATAGCTGGGCTTGATTCTGTATACTGGACTGGATTCTGTATAGATGGACAGCATACTGGAAAGTTGGGCTGGATACTGGATAGCTGGGCTATATATTGGATAGCTGGGCTGGATATTAAATAGCTGGATTAGATACTGGATAGCTAGGATGGACACTGTATAGCTGGGCTGGATTCTGGATAGCTACTGGATTCTGGATAGCTGGACAGGATACTGGATAGCTTGACTGGATACTGTATAGAAGGGCAGGATACTGGAAGTGAAGTTACGGTACTGGATAACTGGTCAGGTAATGTAAGTTTCGGGGGATCTTTGGAACCTTGCGAAAGTGAGGTTTTGGGGGGTAATAAGCATTTTAAAAGAAACTTATTTTTAGGCTGGACTTGCCCTTTAATAGCTGGGCTATGCTGAATAGCTGGGCTGGATACTGGATAGCTGGACTGGATACTGGATAGTTGAACTGGATATCTGGACTGGATACTGGATAGCTGGCTGATACTGGAGAGTATAGAAGGGCAGGATACTGGAAGTGAAGTTACTGGATACTGGATAACTGGGCTATATATTGGTAGCTGGGCTGGATACTAAATAGCGGGATTAGATACTGGATAGCTAGGATGGACACTGTATAGCTGGGCTGGATTCTGGATAGCTAGGCTGGATTCTGGATAGCTGGACAGGATACTGGATACTGACTGGATACTATAGAAGGGCAGGATACTGGAAGTGAAGTTACTGGATACTGGATAACTGGTCAGGTAAGTAGCTCTAGGGGATCTTTGGAACCTTGCGAAAGTGAGGTTTTCAGGGTAATAAGCATTTTAAAAGAAACTTATTTTTAGGCTGGACTTGACCTTTAATAGCTGGGCTGGATACTGGATAGCTGGGCTGGATACTGGATAGCTGGACTGGATACTGGATAGCTGGGCTGGATACTGGAGAGCTGGACAGGATACAGTATAGCTGGGTTAGATACTGAACAGCCGGCTGGTACTGTATAGCTCGGCTAGATTCTGGAGAGCTGGGCTGGATACTGTATAGCTGGACAGGATACTGGATAGCTGGGCTGGATGCTGTATTGCTGGACAGGATACTTAGCTGAAATGGATACGGATAGCTGGACTGGATACAGTATAGCTGGGCTGGATACTGGATGCTGGACTAGATACTGGAACTGAAGTGACGGGATACTGGATGCTGGGCGGATACTGAATAGCGGGTCTGGATACTGGATACTGGATAGCTGGGCAGGATACTGGATAGCTGGCTGGATACTAAATAGGTGGGCTGGATACTAAATAGCTGGACTGGATAGCTGAGTAGATATTGGATAGCTGCACAGGGTATTGGATAGCTGGGCTGGATGCTGGAACTGAAGTGACTGGATACTGGATAGCTGGTCTGGATACTGATACCTGGTCTGCATACTGGATAGCTGGTCTGGATACTGATTAGCTCGGCTGGATACTAGATAGCTGGGCTGGATACAAATAACTGGCTGCATAGCTTACGGGATATTGGATAGCTGGACTGGATACTGCGGTCTGGATACTATAGCTGGTCTGGATACTGGATAGCTGGTCTGGATACTGGATAGCTGGTCTGGATACTGGATAGCTGGGCAGGATACTGGAAACTGAAAGTTACTGGATACTGGATAGCGGTCTGGATACTGACTAGCTGGCTTGGATACTGGATAGCTGATTGGATACTGGAATAGCGATTGGATGCTGGATACTGGATAGCTGGATTGGATACTGGATAGCTGGATTGGATACTGGATTAGCTGGATTGGATACTGGATAGCTGGGCTAGATACTGAATAGCTGGATTGGATTCTGGATAGTGGGCTGGATACTGTATAGCTGGGCTAGATTCTGGATAGCTGGGCAGGATTCTGGATAGCTGGGCTGGATCTGGATAGCTGGCTGGATACTGGATAGCTGGGTCTGGATACTGGATAGCTTGGGCTGGATACTGGATAGCTGGGCTGGATACTGGTGTAGTATCCAATCCAGCTATCCAGTATCCAATCCAGCTATCCAGTATCCAGCATCCAATCCAGCTATCCAGTATCCAATCCAGCTATCCAGTATCCAGCCCCAGCAATCACATTATCCAGGCCCAAGCTATCCAGAATCCTGCCCAGCTATCCAGAATCTAGCCAGCTATACAGTATCCAGCCCACCTATCCAGAATCCAATCCAGCTATTCAGTATCTAGCCCAGCTTCCAGTATCCAATCCAGCTAGCACAGTATATCCATCCAGTATCCAGATCAATCAAGCTATCAGTATCACGCATCCAATCCAGCTATCCAGTATCCAATCCAGCTATCCAGTATCCAGCTCAGCTATTCAGTATCCAGACCAGCTATCCAGTATCCAGTAACTTCAGTTCCAGTATCCTGCCCAGCTATCCAGTATCCAGACCAGCTATCCAGTATCCAGACCAGCTATCCAGTATCCAGACCAGCTATGCAGTATCCAGACCAGCTATCCAGTATCCAGTCCAGCTATCCAATATCCTAGTAAGCTATGCAGTCCAGTTATTTAGTATCCAGCCCAGCTATCTAGTATCCAGCCGAGCTAATCAGTATCCAGACCAGCTATCCAGTATGCAGACCAGGTATTCAGTATCCAGACCAGCTATCCAGTATCCAGTCACTTCAGTTCCAGCATCCAGCCCAGCTATCCAATACCCTGTGCAGCTATCCAATATCCTACTCAGCTATCCAGTCCAGCTATTTAGTATCCAGCCCACCTATTTAGTATCCAGCCCAGCTATCCAGTATCCTGCCCAGCTATCCAGTATCCAGTATCCAGACCCGCTATTCAGTATCCAGCCCAGCTATCCAGTATCCCGTCACTTCAGTTCCAGTATCTAGTCCAGCTATCCAGTATCCAGCCCAGCTATACTGTATCCAGTCCAGCTATCCTGTATCCATTTCAGCTATCCAGTATCCTGTCCAGCAATACAGCATCCAGCCCAGCTATCCAGTATCCTGTCCAGCTATACAGTATCCAGCCCAGCTCTCCAGAATCTAGCCGAGCTATACAGTATCCAGCCCGGCTGTTCAGTATCTAACCCAGCTATACTGTATCCTGTCCAGCTCTCCAGTATCCAGCCCAGCTATCCAGTATCCAGCCCAGCTATCCAGTATCCAGCCCAGCTATTAAAGGTCAAGTCCAGCCTAAAAATAAGTTTCTTTTAAAATGCTTATTACCCTCGAAAACCTCACTTTCGCAAGGTTCCAAAGATCCCCTAGAGCTTACTTACCTGACCAGTTATCCAGTATCCAGTAACTTCACTTCCAGTTCCTGCCCCTATACAGTATCCAGTCCAAGCTATCCAGTATCCTGTCCAGCTATCCAGAATCCAGCCTAGCTATCCAGAATCCAGCCCAGCTATACAGTGTCCATCCTAGCTATCCAGTATCTAATCCAGCTATTTAGTATCCAGCCCAGCTATCCAATATATAGCCCAGTTATCCAGTATCCAGTAACTTCACTTCCAGTATCCTGCCCTTCTATACTCTCCAGTATCCAGCCCAGCTATCCAGTATCCAGTCCAGATATCCAGTTCAACTATCCAGTATCCAGTCCAGCTATCCAGTATCCAGCCCAGCTATCCAGCATCCAGCCCAGCTATTAAAGGGCAAGTCCAGCCTAAAAATAAGTTTCTTTTAAAATGCTTATTACCCCCCAAAACCTCACTTTCGCAAGGTTCCAAAGATCCCCCAGAACTTACTTACCTGACCAGTTATCCAGTATCCAGTAACTTCACTTCCAGAACCCATTAAAGTCACATGGGATAAACTAGTTTGAAAGGGTTTAGTTAATTACAATACAAATAAGCCTAATGGAACACCTTAGTGTAAATTTCCGCGCGACCTGGAGTAATGGTCTGCCGCATGGAAACAGTATCTATAATCAAAAGCTAGTTTACTGGAAAAACGCTTCGTACTACATAACCAACACATCTTCATTGTCGTGTTTACAGACATCTCTAACAATTCGTGGTTATATCGCCATTTCGATTGTTTTGTACTTAGTTGTATGTTGATAATTTCCAGGTTTACCCTGTCTTAAAATCGGAGGCAATAATTTTGAGGGTTACCAAAATCGAACGATCCATTCGAGGGATGCAGAAATTGAACTATACATTTAAGGGTTCCAAACGATGCATTTG
This sequence comes from Hymenochirus boettgeri, assembly GCA_019447015.1. Classification (NCBI taxonomy): domain Eukaryota; kingdom Metazoa; phylum Chordata; class Amphibia; order Anura; family Pipidae; genus Hymenochirus; species Hymenochirus boettgeri. Next base: position 161,715,850 of record CM033470.1, read on the forward strand.
AGAGTTATTGGTGAAACATTCGAGGGTTCTCTCCCGAAACTAACATTTTAAGGGATATTGCGCGAAACGCGCCATTGGAGGATTATCCCTGAAACGGTATATTCTGCTAAGTGGTAGTGAGATTCAATGTGCTAATGTAAGGTGATTGCATTTTGGACTTGAAAAGTCCGTGTGCTGCTATCTATAAATGACATTGTGTTTCATGAATTCCTTGTGGAAAGGATCTTGGAGATCTAAAGGTACAAGGAGGCCAGGCAGCAACAGCTACAGCCAGCAATATTTTGTCTTGTATAAAGAGAGGTATGGATTCAAGGGAGAAAAAATTTATTCTCCGTCTTTACAAAGCATTGGTAAGTCCTATTTGGAATTGCAGTGAAATTTTGGAATCCTGTTTACAAACAGACATCTTTGAAATGGAAAGGGTCAGAGAAGGGCAACTTAATTAATAAGTGGATTGGGGGTGCTTGAATATGAAGAGAGACTGGAAAAGTTACCAATTATGTATGCTGGAGAAAAGGCGCTTGGGTATATGATTACTGTGTATAAATACATTAACGGGCCATACAATAAACTATCTGGGCATTGTTCACCAAAGAACATGTCAGAGGACACGAGTCATCCCTTAAGACTTGAAGAAAAAAGTTTAGGCTTCAAGCTCGGAAAGGGTTTTTCACTGTGAGAACGGTAAAGCTTGGAACTGTCTCCCAGTGGACGTTGTAATGGCAGGTTCATTGGTCAGTTTCAAAAAAAAAGCTGGATGAGTTTCTGCAAACAAGGAATGTTGCAAGTTACTGGTATTGATTCTAAGTAGAGTTGATCCAGGGAAATTTCCGATTGCCACTTGGAGCCAGAATTTTTTCCCCCTTCATAATTTGGTGGGGTTCTTTTCTTCCTTCCTCTGGATCAACAGTTAGGCAGGAAATGGATATTGTAGATGGGTTGGACTGGATGGACATATGTCTTTATTCAACTCAAATACTAACTATGCTATACTATACTATGCTAAGTAATTTCTAAACTTTTTCTTGCTTGCGTTTGGGGGTATGGGTAGGGGAAGGGTTAAACACAAAAAGCACCGCTCCTGTTTTGGAGTTTAAGTCACGCTAACCAATTTTTCGCTTAGTGTGACTTAAACTCCTTCCTTGCAGCAGCTGCGTGGCTAACTAAAAGTTAACAGCACAGCCGCCACAAGCAATCTTATAAGCCAAAATCAGCATTTTATTGCAGCAAATATTGCGGCAATTGCAGGAATAGAACAGGGTCAGGTATTGATGTTCCAAGCGCCACTATCGGCATATAACATCGTCGTGCTGTTTGCGCACGGGTTGCTGATAGCGGCGCTCGGTGTTCACCCTGATAGGAACTACCTCACAAACCATTAACAAGTGGATTATACCTTACGACAAACCACCACAATTTAAAGGGGCCACACCATAGCAGAGAGGTGCAACTTAAATAACAGTTAATGTACTGTTTCTGCAAGTTTGTTAGTGCTTTTTATTGTTTTAATTGCTATAATAAAGTTTGTTGGCAACCTTATTCCTGCTTGAAGAGGTTTTTGGGAGCTATACAGACCAAGCAAGCATCGAAACAGTACAGAATAAAGCCTGCATTACCCCTAGTGTTGGATAGGTACAAGTGAACATTTTAAGAATTTAGTATATGGAAGTGTAATTCTAAACTGATTTTTTACAGAGATCTTGTTTTAACCTATTTATTTTTTTACATTTTTGTTTTTGTTTTTAACCCTTCCCTCCTACCCATACCCTCAAGCGCAAGTAAGAAACTTTTAAAGATTGTATAAACAATTCAGTGGACAACTTGCAGTGCAGCCACCCACTCAAGTAGACATTCCCTATCACACCAGAGCGCGGAAGTAACCCCTTTTACTATAACAGATTGTAATGCCTGGAGTCTCTTAGTATACCTCCAGTGCATATGTCCCAATTATAACCACCGTCTTTGACTATGGACAGTCCCGATCGTCTGGAGACTGGAAAAATCTCCCGGACACATTTTTCCCTAGTCTTAAGGGTGCAAGGCATAGAGCTGATGCTGGATATCGCAAGAAACCAGACACAAATAAGGGGATATTGAACCAAACAAAAATAACAGACTGCAGAAAACTGTAAGAGGCAGGAAAGAGTAACTTGAGAGTAAATTATAGACAGAAGACCGGGAAGGCTAGAACCAGAAACCGCAACAAAGAGAAAGATAATAGAAACCACAGCAAATAGGGACAAAATCTAAAGCTAATAACGCAGAGAAGGTTAGAAGCAGAAACTTGAAGAGGGAGAAAGATGATAGGAACAGCCATCAAATAAAAACAAAATCTAAGGTATAAGGGGCAGGGAGAAATGGTTAGAGGAGAATATGAAGGGAAAGGAACCAAAAAGAAGAGGAGTAGAACAGGAGAGTAAGACTGATAGAGTAGTTTGAATCCAGGGGGAGGATTCACTGAGGCAGTTGAACCCATTTGTAAAGGCTATAAGAAATCCTAGATGGGGCGAGTGTGGGCCGAACCGAAATGGAAACTGTTAAATGATGAAATGAACGCAGACAAAGCTGAAGCTGCACGAAGGACTCGAACTAGAGGAGTGGGGAGCCACAGTGAATCCTGGCACAGGTAAATAGGCACTAGTACAATCCTGAGGCACTCCACATACCCACTACCTCTGTATGGGACCCAACAGCCAATTCTCTATCCATGTGAAATGGATACAATATAGTGATAACCCCATGGACAGAACCTCCCATCATAACTTTACAAAATATGACCCACTCAAAAACTCTATCCTCCTTCTTTACTTTCACATTTATATATTTCACTCCTCTTTCTATTCATTCTCTTGACATTTCCTACTCTCTCTCTATTCTCTTGTTCATGCAACACCCACTCTTTCTGCAAATAACATCAAACCTAATTATCTGGCAAACAAGCTTATTTGACATCTAGCTTCTGTTTTGTGTCAGTTCTTGTTACATTGCCTAGGAATATATTTTTCCTTTGACTACAAAGCAAAAAGCTATTTACTTATACCTAATACCTAAATGCACTGACATATTTATTTTTCTCGCCATTACCCCACCACCAGAAGAGCAGATTTAAAATGTATGTATGTATAGTTTATTTATAAAGCGCCACTAGGAAGCATCGCTGTTCAATAACAAAATACAATTAAGTCATACAAGGGAACAAATACATTAATGTTCAGTACAGAAATATAAAATCATATAAACAGAAGTGCTAGAGCTCTGTCCAAGAGAAAGGATACCTGCCCTGCAGAGCTTACACTCTAGTTGAGTGGGTAGCATACAGATACAATGGAATGGGTATAAGTGCTGTAGTGAGACATGTGCAGTGCAAATGAAGAAATCATATACTGTTGCTGGTTACCAGATAGGTAGGATGTAAGGATAATGTAAACTTGCTTATTGAGGTTTCTTGACATAGATTAATTCCAGAGGATGGGAGCTACAAGAGAAAGTTTAAGGGGAGAGGAATTAGAACCAGGAGCTGGTTCTGTGATGATTGGAGGGTACGGGCAGAACATATGGGGACACTAGAGAGAAATATAAGGAGGAGCAGCAGAAGGGGGGTTTAAAGGTTAGGAATGATTTTGTATGCAATGCGCTGTTTAACGGGGAGCCAGGTTTGTTGTCCGGTGCAGAGGAGATTTGGGATCCTGTTTATTAGAGAGCGAAACAATACTGTCAGGTTAAGTATAGACTGAAGGGAAGAGAGGTGGGAAGCAGGAAGACCAGTAAGTAGTAGGTTGCAATAGTCCAGGCACGATAGGATGAGAGCATGCATAGCATAGCGGGAGAGAAGGAACCTGCAGATTTTGGCTAGAATTTGGTTTAGAAAAGGAGAAGAGGAGTCAATGCGAAATCCAATATATTATTTTACTATGGTACATTTGGGGAAAGCTATAATTAAAAAGTTATGTCATATTCACCTCATATGGACCTGAAGAAGGGGCAAGCCTCCCAAACTTCCTCAGCACAAATAGAAAATCATAAATATATTGACTATGTTACATGACTATTACACTATATAACTATGTTATATAGTGACTATATACACTTTGGGCAAGTTACCTTTAAAGACAACTAAAACAATCTCGTCTCAGCACAGCTGCTGGTCTAGCCCCTCCTGCATGTTCCGTGCACGAAAAGGCACAGAAGACAACAGAAGGCAGCCATGGGAACGCCCTGCTTCCCTGGTAGTTACCCTCTGCTGGAATGGCAATCACAACTGTAATATTACTGAAAAGCTAATGAAAATTTAAGGTTAGAGACCTAACGTTCTCACCCTGGATAAATCTAATTATAGTCAATTAAAGGGGTGTTTGGGGGGTTTAGGTTCTATTTTTTGTATGTATTGAATTAATTTGGTCTCTAGTTGCACTCGCGTGGATATACTATCCCATTTCTATAATATATTGCTTGTTGTATTGGGGGTTTGACCAAGCCTCTGGGAAATGTGTACTCCACCCACAGTGGGTCATGTGTTCAAGTACTGAAAGCTGGAGAGTTTTCCCAAGAAGCAACGCAAAGAGCAGCGGACTTTTATCTCATAAAAGGCAGGTACTGATATAAAGACAAAGTTTAAGAATTACGTCTCCTAAGAAGGTAAAAAGTTACTTAAGTAAAAAAGGTTAAAAGTTAGGACCCTAAACCAGCGTTGTGCAATATACAATATAACCTTTAATCATAGTTGCATGTATCTAAACACATCTATACATCATAAAATAATGTTTTTTTATTAGGACTATTATAAGATATCAAGATGAACTTTTTAAAAATATAGACTTTTCAGTCTTGTGATAATTATTCATTATCTTACTGGTCTCACGACCATTGTCAGCACAATCTAACTTTGTGTTTATTGGCAGCAGGCAGTCTCTCTCTTCTACAGCATGCATGCATGCCTTTTGCTTGGGTGCATGCGCATGGGGGTTGAGGGAAGGCAGGAAGGAGGGACAGACAGCCTGCAGCGGCACGGTTACTACCAGAAATAGAGGCAAGCACTCATATCTCCTACTGGACAGAACAAATTAATATGTATGAGAAGGGTTTAATTATCCTTTAATATAGCAGAGGTGTCATAAGGCTTAATAGTATACAGTGAATACAAGCCCAGGTGTACTAGTAATGAAGCATGTTATTTGAAGGGTATGTTTTCCCAAAACCAAAATCCATCCATCTGTTTGACTTTTTTAAAAAGCATTAATTACTTAAACGGGAACTAAATTCACTAGGCAACATTGTCCCAATAAACAAGCACATTCACAAAGATAGAACAAGCTTTGTCTCACCTCTCACTCAGCTGTGACTGTTGGATGATTTATGAAATAAACCTGTGGGTACTAGAAGTAATAGTCAACTTACCATAATTCACCACATTGTGTTTGTTGGAAGTGTACACAGAACACGTGACGTTTACATAAAAATAGGAAGCTACAGACTGTTCTGTCCCTTAGAAGCTGTCAGACAATCATATTGCAAAACAGAGACCCACATATTAAGGCTTGTCACACATGTGATCGCGGGGTCCCGACCTTGACGCACGATGTGTACAGATGAAAATTTCGGCAAAATTAGTTTAGGAGGTGGACATGCTCTTTAAAGGGTAACGTGGTCCAAAATGACTTTTTTTTTATATGTTTTAAAGATATTTACATTTTTGTGTGTGATAATGGTAGTAGCATCACCAGACCCTCTGCACTTCCTGCTCTGAAACCATGTGACAGTCCTTCCCTGTGTCTCCTCCTCCTCATGGGCCCCTATGGCCCCTCCCCTTGCAGACCCTTGTGGCCCCCTCCACTCACGGGCCCCGTATTCATGTACACTGTATTTTTCCTTGTACGTCGCTGCGTTCTAAGTAGCTCTTTATAATAAAAGTAGATTGGGTTACTTTCGCGCTATGGTGTGGTAGGGAATGTCTCCTTAAGTAGGGTGGCTGCACTGCAAGTTGTCCACTGAATTGTTTATAAAATCTTTAAAGTATCTTGCTTGCGCTTGCCCTACCCATACCCCCAAGCGCAAGCAAGATACTTTTAAAGACTTTATAAATAAAACTATTAATTGTAAGAGATCTACTTTTTAGAAAAATTTAAACATTTCATGTTGTTCCAACTCTGTCTAGCCAACTGATTCTTCTGAGAAACATATGAACTGGGACACACTCTGAACAGGAAACAGATACGCAAGCGTATGGTTGGTCTGTGCCTACATTGTCCTGGTGAAGGACATTTTGCCTCCCGCTTCGCTAAGAAGTTGGCAACTCCTCCATGTGTCTGGGGATTCACACCTGGACAAAATTTCAATGTTTTTTTCTGCCTACCTAACTCTAAATGAATTTCTCTACGGTACTTAGGATTCCGGAGCAGTGGGAAAATTTATGGATACAGATTTTGTCTACCAACTTAAGACTCCTCTTGTACCCCTCATCTACCTGTGCAAGTTTTTGCCATTGATGACAAGCCCTTTTTTCATCTATTATCAATAAATCTACCTTTAAAATGTTTTTGCAAGTGGGAGCAGACCATTTAAGAAATCTTTCCTTTTTTATAATTTAATGTCCTTCTCCCATATCATCTTGTGACTTCCTTGCCCCTGTCTCCTAATCCAGTCATTGATTTGTCACAGGACTTTTGGGGTTCTGGTAGAGAACAGTCTTAATTGTAGCAAACAATGTCAGGCTGCAACGGCTAGAGCAGCAAGATATTATCTTGTATAAAGAGGGGAATAGATAAAGAGAAAAAACATTATGCTCCCTCTTTACAAGGCACTGGTAAGCCTCATTGGAATATGCGGTGCAGTTTTGGAATCCCATATACAAAAGGGACATTTAGAAATGGAAGCAGTTCAGAGAAGGCAGATTAGACAAGTTAGGGCAGTTTACATTTGAGAAGCGATGTTTGCATGGGGATTGATCACTTTATCAAATATATAATGGGCCATGCAATAAACTCCTGGTGCATTGATTACTAATCGGTCATATCAGAGGACACGTGGACATCCTTTAAGATTAGAAGAAAGAAGATTCATCTTCAGGTTATAAAAAGGTTTCTTTATACAGTGAGAACGGTGAAACTATGGAACTGTCTTCCAGCAATGTGGTAATGGCAAGTTCATTGAATAGCTTTAAAAGTGGGCTAGATACGGTAAGTTTCTAAAACTAAAAAATTTGAAAATTACTGGTATTAATTCATATACTGGCAGTTCTGGTTGATCCAGGGATACTTTCTGATTGCCATTTGGTGTCAGGAAGACTTTTTCCCCATTTTTTAGCTGGTTTTTTTTGGCCTTCCTCTGGATCAACTGTTAGGTAGGTTAAAAAGGAGGGTGAAAAGGTTGGACTTGATGGATGCAAGTCTTTATTCAACCTCAATTACTATGTTACTATGTATGACATAAGGGCAACTCCTCTCTCATAATAACATATTTTAGAATGAATGGGCTCTTTAAAATATGTTGATATATCCTACTTTCGTTTCAATTCATTACTGTATGCCTGCTATGCTTCTGGTTGCCTCTTGACAACTGAGAAATGTAATGCTCAGAAGAGGCAGCTAGAGGATAAACATTCATTCATGACTGTAATGTCAACTGTCAAATCCATAACTGACAGTTGCTAACTGGAACAAGCAGGAAGCAGAAACAGGGGAAACAGGACATTCCGCAGGATTTCAGGTTAGACTTACTTTATATATTTCAGATTTCAACTATTACAGTTTTGGGGGTGATTTACCACTATATAAGTTTTCATTTGAGGTATGACTTGCCCTTTTATTGTTCTTTGTGGCTCTTTTTTAAAAAAAAAACTGTTTCCTAACCCAAACCCAAACTCTTTTCTGATTTTGCAGTTTCTTTCATTGAACTTTCTTGCCCCAAGCACTGCCTTTTTCAAGATGTATTTTATAAAAGATCACAGACTCTTTCTCCTCATCGTCATTGAGTGTCCTAAAGAGCATCCCCTGTGGTCAGTCTATTTCTTTCATTTCCTAAAACTCAAGCTATGAAATAAACCCAAGAATTTATCAATGACTTCTTTAGAGATCTTCTTGATGTTCATGCTAAATTTAATTAATTACAACATTACATAATTTTCCAGGACCTTCCTTTTCATAGCTTGCATGTCCAGAGGTTCCTATTATGGCCTCTTCCTAGCTCTATAAGGCCATTTAATGCTTTGTGGGGATTGCAATTTACTATATAAACTTTTTACAATATTTTTTCATCTTTTGGCCCTCATCCTAAGGAGGCAAACCTTTAGACATCCAGATCCTATGCTCCATTTTTTCAAGTGGATGCCTCGAAATTGGTGCTGGGGCGGTTCTACCCCAAAAATCTAACTCTAACATAAGTGCCACCCTTTTGCCCATTCTTCCAAGAAATTCTCAAGAATGACAACGTTGATAACAGATAATTGTTAGCCATAAAAATACCATAAATAGTCATCCTTGGTCTATTTAGACTGACCAAAAGAATCTTGATATATGCAAGGGCTGGGCTTTTTTTCTCTCGATTCATTTTTTGTGATTAACTATAGACATTGATCCAAGAATAAAATTGTTCTGTGGTCCTCTTCTGTGTTCCAAGATATCCATAGAATAATTTGGACTAACATACAGTATGTTCCACAAGATTTAATTATCTCTGTTCTTGAACAGATTCATTCTTCAGGCTGGTCACCCAGGTTCCCATAAGACTCATTAATTCTTAGGCACTCCCTTTGGTCTTACCATTTGTTATAATACCCAGAAATGTATTCTGCCTGTTTTCATTAAACATTCATATCACACTTGGTCTGCTTTATACCCTCCCTATTCCAGCTACCATAGACGTGTGTGTCCATGGATTTTATTTTTGACCTTCTACCATCCTGAGGACCTATCATAATCTGGGTGGTTGTTGAACATTTTTTATTTGCAAGATGGAAGCTTGCTCAACTCTTCATACTTTACATTTTTTGCTTTCATAGACTAATTCACTATGCGGTAATTTTGAGATGTGACGTCATCATGCTAGACATTTAACATCAATTACAAACTGTTAAGGAAGTTGGCATCGATGTCAGGTGCATGATTGTAGGTCTCAGACCCTGTTGTTTTCTTGTTCTTTGCCACGTTACCCTGTTGTTCCATCTATAATACAGACCAGCTATTCATATGCAGTTCAGCTATCCAGTATCCAGCCCACCTACCGATATTGAGCTCGCTATACGTATCCAGTCCAGCTATACAGTATCCAGCCCAGCTATCCAGTATCCTGTCCAGCTATGCATATCCAGCCCAGTATACAGTATCCAGCCCAGCTATCCAGTATCCTTCCAGCTATGCAATATCCAGCCCAGCTATCCCGAATCCAATCAAGTTATTCATATCTAGCCCAGCTATCCTGTATCCTATCCAACTATCCAGTATCCAGCCCAGCTATCCAGTATCCAGTCCAGCTATCCGTATCCAGCCCAGATATCAGTATCCAGCCCATATAAAGTTCCAGCCAATATCCAGTATCCAGCCCAGATATCGATCCAGATATCCGATATCCAGTCCAGCTATCCAGTATCCAATCCAGCTATCTGTCACCAGCTTCCGTATCCAGCCCAGCTATCCAGTATCCAGCCCAGCTATCCAGTATCCAGCCCAGCTATCCAGTATCCAGCCAGCTATCCATATCCAGCCCAGCATCCAGAATCCTGCCCAGCTATCCAGAATCTAGCCCGCTATACAGTCTCCAGCCCACCTATCCAGAATCCAATCCAGCTATTCAGTATCTAGCCCAGCTATCAGTATCCAATCCAGCTATCCAGTATCCAATCCAGCTATCCAGTACCAATCCAGCTATCCAGTATCCACCCAGATAAAAAGTATCCAGCCCGATATCGAGTCCAGATATCCGATATCCATCCAGCTATCCAGTATCCAATCCAGCTATTCTGTACTCCATTTCAGCTATCATATCCACCCAGCTATCCAGTATCCAGCCCAGCTACCAGTATCCCCCAGCGTACACCATAGCCATTGCCATCCAGCCCGTCTACTCGTTCCAGCCAGCATCCGACCAGCCCGCTATCCAGTATCCAGCCCAGCTATCCAGTATCCAGCCCAGCTATCCAGTATCCAGCCCAGCTATCCAGAATCCTGCCCAGCTATCCAGAATCTAGCCCAGCTATACAGTATCCAGCCCACCTATCCAGAATCCATCCAGCTATTCAGTATCTAGCCCAGCTATCCAGTATCCAATCCAGCTATCCAGTATCCATCCAGCTATCCCAGTATCCATCCAGCTATCCAGTATCCAGCATCCATCCAGCTATCCAGTATCCAATCCGCTATCCATCCGCTCAGCTATTCAGTATCCAGACCAGCTATCCAGTACCAGTAACTTCAGTTTCCGTATCCTGCCAGCTATCCAGTATCCAGACCAGCTATCCAGTATCCAGACCAGCTATCCAGTATCCAGACCACGCTATGCATTCCAACCAGCTACCAGTATCCAGTCCAGCTATCCAATATCCTAGTAAGCTATGCAGTCCAGTTATTTAGTATCCAGCCCAGCTATCTAGTATCCAGCCGAGCTAATCAGTATCCAGACCAGCTATCCAGTATGCAAACCAGGTATTCAGTATCCAGACCAGCTATCCAGTATCCAGTCACTTCAGTTCAGCATCCAGCCCAGCTATCCAATACCCTGTGCAGCTATCCAATATCCTACTCAGCTATCCAGTCCAGCTATTTAGTATCCAGCCCACCTATTTAGTATCCAGCCCAGCTATCCAGTATCCTGCCCAGCTATCCAGTATCCGTATCCAGACCCGCTATTCAGTATCCAGCCCAGCTATCCAGTATCCCGTCACTTCAGTTCCAGTATCTAGTCCAGCTATCCAGTATCCAGCCCAGCTATACTGTATCCAGTCCAGCTATCCTGTTCCATTTCAGCTATCCAGTATCCTGTCCAGCAATACAGCATCCAGCCCAGCTATCCAGTATCCTGTCCAGCTATACAGTATCCAGCCCAGCTCTCCAGAATCTAGCCGAGCTATACAGTATCCAGCCCGGCTGTTCAGTATCTAACCCAGCTATACTGTATCCTGTCCAGCTCTCCAGTATCCAGCCCAGCTATCCAGTATCCAGTCCAGCTATCCAGTATCCAGCCCAGCTATCCAGTATCCAGCCCAGCTATTAAGGTCAAGTCCAGCCTAAAAATAAGTTTCTTTAAAATGCTTATTACCCTCGAAAACCTCACTTTCGCAAGGTTCCAAAGATCCCCTAGAGCTTACTTACCTGACCATTATCCAGTATCCAGTAACTTCACTTCCAGTATCCTGCCCTTCTATACAGTATCCAGTCAACTATCCAGTATCCTGTCCGCTACCAGAATCCAGCCTAGCTATCCAGAATCCAGCCCAGCTATACAGTGTCCATCCTAGCTATCCAGTATCTAATCCAGCTATTTAGTATCCAGCCCAGCTATCCAATATATAGCCCAGTTATCCAGTATCCAGTAACTTCACTTCCAGTATCCTGCCCTTCTATACTCTCCAGTATCCAGCCCAGCTATCCAGTATCCAGTCCAGATATCCAGTTCAACTATCCAGTATCCAGTCCAGCTATCCAGTATCCAGCCCAGCTATCCAGCATCCAGCCCAGCTATTAAAGGGCAAGTCCAGCCTAAAAATAAGTTTCTTTTAAAATGCTTATTACCCCCCAAAACCTCACTTTCGCAAGGTTCCAAAGACTCCCCAGAACTTACTTCCTGACCAGTTATCCAGTACCAGTAACTTCACTTCCAGTATCCTTGCCCTCTATACAGTATCCAGTCAAGCTATCCAATCCTGTCCAGCTATCCAGAACCAGCCTAGCATCCAGAATCCAGCCCAGGTCCAGCTATACAGAATCAAGCCCAGCTATCTAGTATTCAGCCCAGCTATCCAGTATTTAATGCAGCTATTTAGTATCCAGCCCAGCTATCGAGAAAATTCACTGCTTAAATATGTAAGCAGATGCACCATTCATGCGTTTGGGTCAGTTATATTTATGCATATTACTGCTGGTTATAGATAAGAAAGTAAGACACATAAAAGTTTCCCTAATTATTGACCCGGACTAGGTGTTGCTAGAAAATATACTACTCAGACTTATCTTTAGACTGCACTGTAAACCCCTATGGCCTCATACACATCCACCGCCAGTCCGGGCATACATTCTAAGCTGGCTGTATTTATGGAATGCATATTGTAGGACTTCACTAGCCTGCACATTCTTGCAATGCATACCAAATTTGCGGTACACACAGATAACGGTATGGCATGCCAGCAAATTTGCTGTACACACATATATCAATGGGAGCAAAGGGCCATTAACGAACCTCACAGCTTTTATAAAAGCTCTTTTCATGCTATCGTATTCTGCTCATGCATTGGCTTAGTGTCATATAATAAGGCATAGAGGGCTTACTAATTATTAGTCTGCAGGATGCTAGTCCTTTAAAAGTTTCCAGAGCAAAAGAATGTAGGATACATTTATATAGACATTAACAAGTATAAATATAGATAAAATATGCAGGACTCATCGGTTTTCATAATTACAGTAAAAAGAAAGATGCTAATATTTTGTGGATGGAGGAGGCAAAGAATGGAGACCAATGCATGAAGAGGTCTCCTCCTAAATATCTGTTGTATGAGCAGATGGCAAAAATCTTTGACTTTTACATTTCTTTGAGGTTTAAGTATTTAAAAAATCAGCAGAAGAATTTGCACTGAAAATCCTTCATAATAATGCAAAAAATAAAACACAATGTTTCTAGATATGTAAAAACTGGTCTTTGTGGCCTTATTATATACCAGCTTATTTCCCATCTCATTTAGATAAAAAAAACAATAGAAAGAAAAACAGAAAGCAAGAAGTAATTACAGGTGTGGTAGATGTCCATGATGTTGAGTACAAGGCTTGACTGGTATCTTAGTTATTTAAGAATACAACACTGATATACTGATGCTGCACTTTTCTAAGCATATTAAGTTATCGTAATGTAAACAGAATTTCAAAGGATTAGTAGCTGAGAGAAGACAAGATCAGATGTTAAAAAATGGGAAGAACAAGAGGTGGCTTCAACAGATGAAAAATATATAGAGGTTAGATATGTTAAAGATGTAAAGCCCTTGCTGTGATGAAATCTTCGTATCCGGCCCTGGCCCGAAAGATCTATATATCTAAATACAAAACATTAGTTTAGTATTCTAATGACATGCATCTTTAAAGAAAAATAAGCGAATGTTCCAAAATGTTGTAATGTGATGATAAACTAAGAATAAGTAAGGAAATATTATCATGGGCAGCACAGTGGCTCGGTAGCTAGCACTGATGGCTTGCATTCAAATCCTCCCATGGACCAAATCTGCAAGGTTTATGTTTTCATGTGACATAGATGTAGGGGCCATCTCTAAGTATCTCTTCTGGCCTGTAAAGTACAGTATAAAATAAGAATGAAACAGCTATGCCATAGCTCCCAAACATAAATTTTTGCCAGCTCAACCCTGTTTTTTAGTGCGGTCCTGGACTGGCAAGGCCTGGTCCTGAAATGAACAGGGTTGAGTGTCCAAGGCTAGGGGTCCTGGGTATGGGTTATGCAGGCCAGGGGTGTTGTGTTAATTCCAGAAAAAATTACCTTTTTCAACATGTAATATAGTAATGGAGGTGGAATAAAACATGCATCTATCTAGTCAAACCCATTAACAGTTGATCCAAACAGAAGGCAAAAAAATGGCAATCACAAAGGATCCCTGGATCAACAATAACATTAGGCTATATGTATAAACGCATGGTATTGCACATAGCGATACCACGCGTTACCGGTAAATTACGATGGCGGCCATAAATGGATGGTGTGATTGTACATTTACACTGAACGTTCATTGACAAAAGTTCGGTTGTAGAATATATTCTATGAGGGATTGAAAATTTGCAATCACGGTCGTAGATTATGGTTTAGCAAGGTTAACTGATTGTTAAATGTGCAGTATTGCCATTCTAAATATGGCCTATGATATTATTACCAGTAATCATCATATTTTTTTAATTTAGAAACATATTCAGCCCAATTTTAAAGCTATTAATGAACTTGCAATTACCCATCCTGCGAACCACATGGCACTGATAATAAAAACTTTCCTAACCTAAAGATGAAACTTTTCTTCTTAGTCTAGAATGTCTACGAGTCCTCTTAAATGGGTGAACAATACATCAGATAATGGAATATATGGTCCATTAATATATTTATAAAGTGATCAATTGCCTCTTTTACAATGTAAACAGCCCTAGTTGTCTCATCTGCCTGCATAGTCAAGCCTCTCATTCCACTTTAATTTAGTTCTCTTCTTGAACTCCTTCCATTTCCTTTGTATAGTGATCCAAAAATGCACTGCATATTCCAAATTAGGTATAGGAGTGCTTTGTAAAGAGGGACCAACAAGATTTTCTGCTTGAATCTATTCCCATCTTTATAAAGTACAATATTTTGCTAGTTCTAGCCATTGCTGCCTGGCACTGCTTGATACAGCCAAGTCTGTTATCTACTATAGATGTAACTTCCTGAAGTTTTTTGTTTCCGAACTATAGAACTTAAGTAAAGTTCTATAGTTCGGGGAAATAACCCATTAATCAATGGAAAAAAAAGTTTGAAAAGGTTTTTATTACCATACAAATAAGCAATGGAAACTTAACTGTAAATGTCTGGCACCTGGGAAAGGTCTGGGAACAGTAATATAACAAAACTAGTTTAACGCTTCTACCCCACGATGGGGGGGGGCGGGGGGGGGTCTAGGGGTGTTTGGGGTTGGGGCAATTGTAGGTTTACACATGCTAAATCGAGGGTTATCGCCATTCGAGGGTTCTATATGTAAAATTCAGGGTTACGAAAATCGAGCAATAATTTTGAGGTTACAAAATCGAACGATACATTCGAGGGATGCAGAAATTGAACTATACATTTAAGGGTTACCAAACGATGCATTTGAGAGTTATTGGTGAAACATTCGAGGGTTCTCCCGAAACTAAACATTAAGGGATATTGCCGAAACGCCGCATTGGAGGATTATCCCTGAAACGGTATTCTTGCTAAGTGTAGATGAGATCAATGTTGCTAAATGTAAGGTGATTGCATTTTGGACTTGAAAAGTCCGTGTGCTGCTTATATATAAATGACATTGTGTTCAGTGAATTCCTGTTGGAAAAGGATCTTGGAGATCTAAAGGTAGCAAGGAGTGCCAGCCGCAAACAGCTACAGCCAGCAATATTTTGTCTTGTATAAAGAGAGGTATGGATTCAAGGGAGAAAAAATTTATTCTCCGTTTTACAAAGCATTGGTAAGTCCTTATTTGGAAATGCAGTGAAATTTTGGAATCTGTTACAAACAGACATCTTTGAAATGGAAAGGGTTCAGAGAAGGGCAACTTAATTAATAGTGGATTGGGGGTGCTTGAATATGAAGAGAGACTGGAAAAGTTACAATTATGTATGCTGGAGAAAAGGCGCTTGGGTATATGATACTGTGTATAAATACATTAACGGCCATACAATAAACTTCTGGGGATTGTTCACCAAAGAACATGTCAGAGGACACGAGTCATCCCTTAAGACTTGAAGAAAAAGGTTTAGGCTTCAAGCTCGGAAAGGGTTTTCACTGTGAGAACGTAAGCATGGAACTGTCTCCCAGTGGACGTTGTAATGGCAGGTTCATTGGTCAGTTCAAAAAAAAGCTGGATGAGTTTCGCAAACAAGGAATGTTGCAAGTTAGTGTTGGTGATTGATTCAAAAGTAGAGTTGATCCAGGGAAATTCGATTGCCACTTGGAGCCAGAATTTTTTCCCCCTTCATAAATTTGGTGGGGTTCTTTCTTCCTTCCTCTGGATCAACAGTTAGGCAGGAAATGAGGATATTGTAGATGGGTTGGACTGGATGGACATATGTCTTTATCAACCTCAAATCCATAACTGCTATACTATAACTATGCTAAGTAATTTCTAAACAGTTTCTTCTTTTGCTTGCGTTTGGGGGTATGGGTAGGGGAGGGTTAAACCAAAAAGCACCGCTCCTGTTTTGGAGTTTAAGTCACGCTAACCAATGTTATATCGCTTAGTGTGACTTAAATCCTTCCTTGCAGCAGCTGTGCGTGGCTAAAATGAAAGTTAACAGCACAGCCGCCACAAGCAATCTTATAAGCCAAAATCAGCATTATTGCAGCAAATATTGCGGCAATTGCAGGAATAGAAAAAGGGTCAGGTATTGATGTTCCAAGCGCCACTATCGGCATATAACATGTCGTGCTGTTTGCACCGGGTGCTGATAGCGGCGCTCGGTGTATCACCTGATAGGAACTACCTCACAAACCATTACAAGTGGATTA
The DNA here is from genome assembly GCA_019447015.1 of Hymenochirus boettgeri. Classification (NCBI taxonomy): domain Eukaryota; kingdom Metazoa; phylum Chordata; class Amphibia; order Anura; family Pipidae; genus Hymenochirus; species Hymenochirus boettgeri. The sequence goes on from CM033470.1 coordinate 161,732,266, forward strand.
TACCTTACGACAAGACCACCACAATTTAAAGGGGCCACACCATAGCAGAGAGGTGCAACTTAAATAACAGTTAATGTACTGTTTCTGCAAGGTTTGTAGTGCTTTTTATTGTTTTTAATTGCTATAATAAAGTTTGTTGGCAACCTTATTCCTGCTTGAAGAGGTTTTTGGGAGCTATACAGACCAAGCAAGTCGAAACAGTACAGAATAAAGCCTGCATTACCCCTAGTGTTGGATAGGTACAAGTGAACATTTTAAGAATTTAGTATATGGAAGTGTAATTCTAAACTGATTTTTTACAGAGATCTTGGTTTAACCTATTTATTTTTTTACATTTTTTTTTGTTTTAACCCTTCCCCTACCCATACCCTCAAGCGCAAGTAAGAAACTTTTAAAGATGTATAAACAATTCAGTGGACAAATTGCAGTGCAGCCACCCACTCAAGTAGCATTCCCTATCACACCAGAGCGCGGAAGTAACCCCTTTTACTATAAAAAGATTGTAATGCCTGGAGTCTTCTAGTATACCTCCAGTGCATATGTCCCAATTTATAACCACCGTCTTTGACTATGGACAAGTCCCGATCGTCTGGAGACTGGAAAAATCTCCCAGGACACATTTTTCCCTAGTCTTAAGGGTGCAAGGCATAGATGCTGATGCTGGATATACGCAAGAAACCAGACACAAATAAGGGGATATTGAACCAAACAAAAATAACAGACTGCAGAAAACTGTAAGAGGCAGGAAAGAGTAACTTGAGAGTAAATTATAGACAGAAGACCGGGAAGGCTAGAACCAGAAACCGCAACAAAGAGAAAAGTAATAGAAACCACTAGCAAATAGGGACAAAATCTAAAGCTATAACGCAGAAGGTAGAAGCAGAAACTTGAAGAGGGAGAAAGATGTAGGAACAGCCATCAAATAAAAACAAAATCTAAAGGTATAAGGGGCAGGGAGGAAATGGTTAGAGGAGAATATGAAGGGAAAGGGAACCAAGAAAGAGGAGTAGAACAGGAGAGTAAGACATGATAGAGTAGTTTGAATCCAGGGGGAGGATTCACTGAGGCAGTTGAACCCATTTGTAAAGGCTATAAGAAATCCTAGATGGGGCGAGTGTGGGCCGAACCGAAATGGAAACTGTAATGATGAAATGAACGCAGACAAAGCTGAAGCTGCACGAGGACTCGAACTAGAGGAGAGGGACGCCACAGTGAATCCTGGCACAGGTAAATAGGCACTAGTACAATCCTGAGGCAATCCACATAACCACTACTCTCGTATGGGACCCAACAGCCAATTCTCTATCCATGTAGAAATGGATACAATTATAGTGATAACCCCCCAGGACAGAACCTCCCATCATAACTTTACAAAATATGACCCACTCAAAACTCTATCCTCCTTCTTTACTTTCACATTTATATTTCACTCCTCTTTCTATTCATTTCTTGACATTTCCTACTCTCTCTCTATTCTCTTGTTCATGCAACAACCCACTCTTTCTGCAAATAACATCAAACTAATTATCTGGCAAACAAGCTTATTTTGACATCTAGCTTCTGTTTTGTCAGATTTTGTTACATTGCCTAGGAATATATTTTTCCTTTGACTACAAAGCAAAAAGCTATTTTTACTTATACCTAATACCTAAAGCACTGACATATTTATTTTCGCCATTAACCCACCGAGAAGCAGATTTAAAATGTATGTATGTATAGTTTTTTATAAAGCGCCACTAGGGGAAGCATCGCTGTTCAATAACAAAATACAATTAAGTCATACAAGGGAACAAATACATTAATAGTTCAGTGACAGAAATATATAATAATATAAACAGAAGTGCTAGAGCTCTGTCACAAGAGGAAAGGAGGTACCTGCCCTGCAGAGCTTACACTCAGTTAGGTGGGTAGAATAAGTACAATGGAATGGGTATAAGTGCTGTAGTGAGACATGTGCAGTGCAAATGAAGAAATCATATACTGGTGGTTACCAGATAGGTAGGATGAGGATAATGTAAACTTGCTTATTGAGGTTTCTTGACATAGATTAATTCCAGAGGATGGGAGCTACAGAGAGAAAGGTTTAAGGGAGAGGAATTAGAACCAGGAGCTGGTTCTGTGATGATTGGAGGGTACGGGCAGGAACATATGGGGACACTGAGAGGAAATATAAGGAGGCAAGCAGAAAGGGGGGTAAGGTTAGGAGAATGATTTTGTATGCAATGCGCTGTTTAACGGGGAGCCAGGTTGTGTCCGTGCAGAGGAGATTTGGGATCCTGTTTTAGAGAGCGAAACAATAGTGTGGCAGAGTTAAGATGACTGAAGGGAAGAGAGGTGGGAAGCAGGAAGACCAGTAAGTAGTAGGTTGCAATAGTCCAGGCACGATAGGATGAGAGCATGCATAAGCATAGCGGGAGAGAAAGGAACCTGCAGATTTTGGCTGATTTGGGTTAGAAAAGGAGAGAGAGGGTCAATGCAGAAAATCCAATATATTATTACTATGGTACATTTGGGGAAAGCTATAATTAAAAAGTTATGTCATATTCACCTCATATGGACCTGAAGAAGGGGACAGAGCCTCCCAAACTTCCTCAGCACAAATAGAAAATCATAAATATATTGACTATGTTACATGACTATTACACTATATAACTATGTTATATAGTGACTATATACACTTTGGGCAAGTTACCTTTAAAGACAACTAAAACAATCTCGTCTCAGCACAGCTGCTGGTCTAGCCCCTCCTGCATGTTCCGTGCACAGAAAAGGCACAGAAGACAGCAGAAGGCAGCCATGGGAACGAGCCCTGCTTCCCTGGTATTACACCTCTGCTGGAATGGCAATCACAACTGTAAGTATTACTGAAAGCTAATGAAAATTAAGGGTAGAGACCTAACAGTTCTCACCCTGGATATAAATCTAATTATAGTCAAATTAAAGGGGGTGTTTGGGGGGTTTAGGTTCTATTTTTTGTATGTATTGAATAATTTGGTCTCTAGTTGCACCTCCGTGGATGTATACTATCCCATTTCTAATATATATTGCTTGTTGTATTGGGGGTTTGACCAAGCCTCTGGGAAATGTGTACTCCACCACCGGGTCAGTGGTTCAAGTACTGAAAGCTGGAGAGTTAGTCCCAAGAAAGCAAGCGAAGAGCCGCCGGGCTTTTATCTCATAAAAGGCAGGTACTGATATAAAGACAAAGTTTAAGAATTACGTCTCCTAAGAAGGTAAAAAGTTACTTAAGTAAAAAAGGTTAAAAGTTAGGACCCTAAACCAGCGTTGTGCAAATATACAATATAACCTTTAATCATAGTTGCATGTATCAAACACATCTATACATCTATAAAATAAGTGTTTTATTAGGACTATTTAAGATATCAGAGAGATGAACTTTTTTAAAATATAGACTTTTCAGTCTTGTGATAATTATTCATATCTTACTGTGTCTCACGACCATTGGTCAGCACAATCTAACTTTGTGTTTATTGGCAGCAGGCAGTCTCTCTTTCTACCAGCATGCAATGCAATGCCTTTGCTTGGTGGCATGCGCATGGGGTTGAGGGAAGGCAAGAGGAGGGACAGCAGCCTGCAGCGGCACGGTACTACCAGAAATAAGAGCAAGCACATATCTCCTACTGGACAGAACAAATTAATATGTATGAGAAGGGTTTAATTATCCTTTAATATAGCAGAGGTGTCATAAGGCTTAATAGTATAGCAGTGAATACAAGCCCAGGTGTACTATGTAATGAAGCATGTTATTTGAAGGGTGTTTTCCCAAAACCAAAACCATCCATCTGTTTGACTTTTTTAAAAAGCATTAATTACTTAAACGGGGAACTAAATTCACTAGGCAACATTGTCCCAATAAACAGAGCACATTCACAAAGATAGAACAAGCTTTGTCTCACCTCTCACCAGCTGTGACTGTTGGATGATTTATGAAATAAACCTGTGGGTACTAGAAGTAATAGTCAACTTACCATAATTCACCACATTGTGTGTTGGAAGTGTACACAGAACACGTGACGTACATATAAAAATAAGGAAGCTACAGACTGTTCTGTCCTTAGAAGCTGTCAGACAATCATATTGCAAAACAGAGACCCACATATTAAGGCTTGTGCACACATGTGGTGCGGGTCCCGACCTGTGACGCACGAGTGTACAGATGAAAATTTCGGCACAAATTAGTTTAGGAGGTGGACATGCTCTTTAAAGGGTAACGTGGTCCAAAAATGACTTTTTTTTATATAGTTTTAAAGATATTTACATTTTTGTGTGTGATAATGGTAGTAGCATCACCAGACCCTCTGCACTTCCTGCTCTGAAACCATGTGACAGTCCCTCCTGTGTCTCCTCCTCCTCATGGGCCCCTATGGCCCCTCCCCTTGCAGACCCTTGTGGCCCCTCCCACTCAGGGCCCCGATATCATGTACACTGTATTTTTCCTTGTACGTCGCTGCGTTCTTAAGTAGCTCTTATAAATAAAAGTGATTGGGTTACTTTCGCGCTATGGTGTGGTAGGGAATGTCTCCTTAAGTAGGGTGGCTGCACTGCAAGTTGTCCATGAATTGTTTATAAAATCTTTAAAAGTATCTTGCTTGCGCTTGCCCTACCCATACCCCCAAGCGCAAGCAAAGTACTTTTAAAGACTTTATAAATAAAACTATATAATTGAAGAGATCTACTTTTTAGAAAAATTTAAACATTTCATGTTGTTCCAACTCTGTCTAGCCAACTGATTCTTCTGAGAAACATATGAACGGGACACACCTCTGAACAGGAACAGATACGCAAGCGTATGGTTGGTCTGTGCCTACATTGTCGGTGAAGGACATTTGCCTCCCGCTTCGCTAAGAAGTTGGGCAACTCCTCCATGTGTCTGGGGATTCACACCTGGACAAAATTCAATGTTTTTTTCTGCCTAACATACTCTAAAGAATTTCTCTACGGTACTTATGGATTCCGGAGCAGTGGGAAAATTTATGGATACAGATTTGTCTACCAACTTAAGACTCCTCTTGTACCCCTCATCTACCTGTGCAAGTTTTTGCCATTGATGACAAGCCCTTTTTTCAACTATTATCAATAAATCTACCTTTAAAATGTTTTTGCAAGTGGGAGCAGACCATTAAGAAATCTTTCCTTTTTTTATAATTTAATGTCCTTCTCCCATTATCATCTTGTGACTCCTTGCCCCTGTCTCCATAATCCAGTCCATGATTTGTCACAGGACTTTTGGGGGTTCTGGTAGAGAACAGTCTTAATTGTAGCAAACAATGTCAGGCTGCAACGGCTAGAGCTAGCAAGATATTATCTTGTATAAAGAGGGGAATAGATAAAAGAGAAAAAACATTATGCTCCCTCTTTACAAGGCACTGGTAAGACCTCATTTGGAATATGCGGTGCAGTTTGGAATCCCATATACAAAAGGGACATTTAGAAATGGAAGCAGTTCAGAGAAGGCAGATTAGACAAGTTAGGGCAGTTTACATTTGAGAAGCGATGTTTGCATGGGGATTGATCACTTATAACAAAATATAAATGGGCCATGCAATAACTCTCTGGTGCATTGATTACTAATCGGTCATATCAGAGGACACGTGGACATCCTTAAGATTAGAAGAAAGAAGATATCTTCAGGTTATAAAAAGGTTTCTTTATACCGTGAGAACGGTGAAACTATGGAACTGTCTTCCAGCAGATGTGGTAATGGCAAGTTCATTGAATAGCTTAAAAGTGGGCTAGATACGGTAAGTTTCTAAAACTAAAAAATATTGAAAATTACTGGTATTAATTCATATACTGCAGTTCTGGTTGATCCAGGGATACTTCGATTGCATTTGGTGTCAGGAGGACTTTTTCCCCATTTTTTAGCTGGTTTTTTGCGCTTCCTCTGGATCAACTGTTAGGTAGGGTTAAAAAGGAGGGTGAAAAGGTTGGACTGATGGATGCAAGTCTTTATTCAACCTCAATTACTATGTTACTATGTATGACATAAAGGGCAACTCTCTCTCATAATAACATATTTAGAATGAATGGGCTCTTTAAAATATGTTGATATATCCTACTTGTCGTTTCAATTCATTACTGTATGCCTGCTAGCTTCTGGTTGCTCTTGACAATGAGAAATGTAATGCTCAGAAGAGGCAGCTAGAGGATAAAAATTCAGTCATTGATGTAATGTCAACTGTCAAATCCATAACTGACAGTTGCTAACGGAACAAGCAGGAGCAGAAACAGGGGAAAAACAGGACATTCCGCAGGATTTCAGGTTAGACTTACTTTAATATTCAGATTTCAAACTATTACAGTTTGGGGGTGATTTACCACTATATAAGTTTCATTTGAGGTATGGACTTGCCCTTTTATTGTCTCTGTGGGCTCTTTTTTAAAAAAAAAACTGTTTCCTAACCCAAACCCAAACTCTTTTCTGAGTTTGCAGTTTTTTCATTGAACTTTTTTGCCCCAAGCACTGCCTTTTTCAAGATGTATTTTATAAAAGATCACAGACTCTTTCTCCTCATCGTCATTGAGTGTCCTAAAGAGCATCCCCTGTGGTCAGAATCTATTCTTTCATTTCCTAAAACTCAAGCTATGAAATAAAACCAAGAATTTATCAATGACTTCTTTAGAGATCTTCTTGGATGTTCCATGCTAAATTTATATTAATACAACATTACATAATTTTCCGAGGACCTTCCTTTCATAGCTTGCATGTCTAGAGGTTCCTATTATGGCCTCTTCCTAGCTCTATAAGGCCATTTAAGCTTTGTGGGGATTGCAATTTACTATATAAAACTTTTTACAATATTTTTTCATCTTTTGGCCCTCATCCATTAAGGAGGCAACCTTTAGACATCCAGATCCTATGCTCCATTTTTTCAAGTGGATGCCTCGAATTGGTGCTGGGGCGGTTCTACCCCAAAAATCTAACTCTAACATAAAGTGCCACCCTTTTGCCCATTCTTCCAAGAAATTCTCAAGAAATGACAACGTTGATAACAGATAAGTTAGCCATAAAAATAGCCATAAATAGTCATCCTTGGTCTATTTAGACTGACCAAAAGAATCTTGAATATATGCAAGGGCTGGGCTTTTTTTCTCTCGATTCATTTTTGTGATTAACTATAGACATGATCCAAGAATAAAATTGTTCTGGGTCCTCTTCTGTGTTCCAAGATATCCATAGAATTATTTGGACTAACATACAGTATGTTCCACAAGATTTAAGTATTCTGTGTCTTGAACAGATTCATTCTTCAGGCTGGTCACCCAGGTTCCCATAAGACTCATTAATTACTTAGGCACTCCCTTTGGTGGCTTACCATTTGTTATAATACCCAGAAATGTATTTCTGCTGTTTTCATTAAACATTCATTATCACACTGTGGTCTGCTTTATACCCTCCCTATTCAGGCTACATAGACGTGTGTGTCCATGGATTTTATTTTTGACCTTCACCATCCTGAGGACCTATCCTAATCTGGGTGGTTGTTGAACATTTTTATTTGCAAGATGGAAGCTTGCTCAACTCTTCATACTTTACATTTTTTGCTTTCATAGACTAATCACTATGGGTAATTTTGAGATGTGACGTCATCATGCTAGACATTTTAACATCAATTACAAACTGTTAAGGAAGTTGGCATCGATGTCAGGTGCATGATTGTGGTCTCAGACCCTGGTTGTTTTCTTGTTCTTTGCACCTGTCCCTGTTGTTCATCTATAATACAGACCAGCTATTCAGTATGCAGTTCAGCTATCCAGTATCCAGCCCACCTACCTGATATTGAGCTCAGCTATACAGTATCCAGTCCAGTATACAGATCCAGCCCAGCTATCCAGTATCCTGTCCAGCTATGCAATATCCAGCCCAGCTATACAGTATCCAGCCCAGCTATCCAGTATCCTGTCAGCTATGCAATATCCAGCCCAGCTATCCGAATCCAATCAAGTTATTCAGTATCTAGCCCAGCTATCCTGTATCCTATCCAACTATCCAGTATCCAGCCCAGCTATCCAGTATCCAGTCCACTATCCGTGATCCAGCCCAGATATTCAGATCAGCCCAGAATAAAGTATCCAGCCCAGATATCCAGTATCCAGCCCAGATATCGAGTCCAGATATCCGATATCCAGTCCAGCTATCCAGTATAATCCAGCTATTCTGTATCCAGCCCAGCTATCCAGTATCCAGCCCAGCTATCAGTATCCAGCCCAGCTATCCAGTATCCAGCCCAGCTATCCAGTATCCAGCAGCTATCCAGATCCAGCCAGCTATCCGAATCATGCCAGTATCCAAATCTAGCCCAGCTATACAGTATCAGCCCACCTATCCAGAATCCAATCCAGCTATTCAGTATCTAGCCCAGCATCCAGTATCCAATCCAGCTATCCAGTATCCAATCCAGCTATCCAGTATCCAATCCAGCTATCCAGTATCCAGCCCAGATAAAAAGTATCCAGCCCAGATATCGAGTCCAGATATCCGATATCCAGTCCAGCTATCCAGTATCCAATCCAGCTATTCTGTATCCATTTCAGCTATCCAGTATCCAGCCCAGCTATCCAGTATCCAGCCCAGCTATCCAGTATCCAGCCCAGCTATCCAGTATCCAGCCCAGCTATCCAGTATCCAGCCCAGCTCCAGTACCACCAGCTATCCAATCCAGCCCAGCTATCCAGAATCCTGCCCAGCTATCCAGAATCTAGCCCAGCTATACAGTATCCAGCCCACCTATCCAGAATCCAATCCAGCTATTCAGTATCTAGCCCAGCTATCCAGTATCCAATCCAGCTATCCAGTATCCAATCCAGCTATCCAGTATCCAATCCAGCTATCCAGTATCCAGCATCCAATCGCTATCCAGTATCCAATCAGCTATCAGTATCCAGCTCAGCTATCAGTATCCAGACCGCTATCCAGTATCCAGTAACTTCAGTTCCAGTATCCTGCCCAGCTATCCAGTATCCAGACCAGCTATCCAGTATCCAGACCAGCTATCCAGTATCCAGACCAGCTATAGTATCCAGACCGCTAGTATCCAGTCCAGCTATCCAATATCCCGTAAGCTATGCAGTCCAGTTATTTGTATCCAGCCCAGCTATCTAGTATCCAGCCGAGCTAATCAGTATCCAGACCAGCTATCCAGTATGCAGACCAGGTATTCAGTATCCAGACCAGCTATCCAGTATCCAGTCACTTCAGTTCCAGCATCAGCCCAGCTATCCAATACCCTGTGCAGCTATCCAATATCTACTCAGCTATCCAGTCCAGCTATTTAGTATCCAGCCCACCTATTTAGTATCCAGCCAGCTATCCAGTATCCTGCCCAGCTATCCAGTATCCAGTATCCAGACCCGCTATTCAGTATCCGCCCAGCATCCAGTATCCCGTCACTTCAGTTCCAGTATCTAGTCCAGCATCCAGTATCCAGCCCAGCTATACTGTATCCAGTCCAGCTATCCGTATCCATTTCAGCTAAGTATCCTGTCCAGCAATACAGCATCCAGCCCAGCTATCCAGTATCCTGTCCAGCTATACAGTATCCAGCCCAGCTCTCCAGAATCTAGCCGAGCTATACAGTACCAGCCGGCTGTTCAGTATCTAACCCAGCTATACTGTATCCTGTCCAGCTCTCAGTATCCAGCCCAGCTATCCAGTATCCAGTCCAGCTATCCAGTATCCAGCCCAGCTATCCAGTATCCAGCCCAGCTATTAAAGGTCAAGTCCAGCCTAAAAATAAGTTTCTTTTAAAATGCTTATTACCCGAAAACCTCACTTTCGCAAGGTTCCAAAGATCCCCTAGAGCTACTTACCTGACCAGTTATCCAGTATCCAGTAACTTCACTTCCAGTATCCTGCCCTTCTATAAGTATCCAGTCAGTATCCAGTATCCTGTCCAGCTATCCAGAATCCAGCCTAGCTATCCAGAATCCAGCCCAGCTATACAGTGTCCATCCTAGCTATCCAGTATCTAATCCCGCTATTTAGTATCCAGCCCAGCTACCAATATATAGCCCAGTTATCCAGTATCCAGTAACTTCACTTCCAGTATCCTGCCCTTCTATACTCTCCAGTATCAGCCCAGCTATCCAGTATCCAGTCCAGATATCCAGTTCAACTATCCAGTATCCAGTCCAGCTATCCAGTATCCAGCCCAGCTATCCAGCATCAGCCCAGCTATTAAAGGGCAAGTCCAGCCTAAAAATAAGTTTCTTTTAAAATGCTTATTACCCCCCAAAACCTCACTTTCGCAAGGTTCCAAAGATCCCCCGAGAACTTAACTTACCTGACCAGTTATCCAGTACCAGTAACTTCACTTCCAGTATCCTGCCCTTCTATACAGATCCAGTCAAGCTATCCAGTATCCTGTCCAGCTATCCAGAATCCAGTAGCTATCCAGAATCCAGCCCAGCTATACAGTGTCCATCCTAGCTATCCAGTATCTAATCCAGCTATTTAATATCCAGCCCAGCTATCCAATATATAGCCCAGCTATCCAGTATCCAGCCCAACTTTCCAGTATGCTGTCCATCTATACAGAATCCAGTCCAGTATACAGAATCAAGCCCAGCTATCTAGTATTCAGCCCAGCTATCCAGTATTAATGCAGCTATTTAGTATCCAGCCCAGCTATCCAGTATCAATGCAGCTATTAGTATCCAGCCCAGCTACCAATATAGCCCAGCTATCCAGTTCCAGCCAGATCCAGTATCCAGCCCAGCTTTCCAGTATGCTGTCCAGCTATACAGAATCAAGCCCAGCTATCTAGTATTCAGCCCAGCTATCCAGTATTTATGCAGCTATGTAGTATC